>BSBK01000169.1:710000-1232500 GCA_027943335.1 Chamaecyparis obtusa
ACTTAATTTTTCTAACTGTTACATATAGACAAAGGGTGTACCTAACACTTGTGACAACAATTAAGACACTTATCGACAGATTAAATACATTAATGTATAAATGACTTCTACTTGTTGGATGTGAAGTCTCTAGCACTTTGTACTTGGTGCATGGAAAGTATTTGAGAAAATTATAGATTAGTGGAAGAGAGCACCAAGGATGGGAGAAGAAACAAGGCAGGGGAAAATAGTAGGACAAGGCACAACAATTAAATTCTCTAGTAGTTGAGGCTTATATATGTTTGTTGTATTTTCTCCAAGGTAAAACATATAGAAATTTGACAATGTCTGCAAGAAGGAAAACCCTATTGAAGGTTATCATCTTTGGCAAAAAAGGGATCAATAAAACATCTCTCATGAATCAATGTGCAAACAAGAAATTTAGCAGTGTGTTTGTAGCCCTCTTGAATGACACATATGGTTTCTTCTATGAAAAAGTGCAGATAAGGACAAGGAAGAGGGCTAGGTGGATAATGGATCAAATTTTTTTGAAGAGAAACCTTTTTTAAATATACCAAATAAAAATCCTTTTAGTTTGATATAATTGTACCTCTCCACAATCTACAACACTGTAGTCTCCAACACAGTGCCTTGATGCTCAAAAAAATTGGGTTTGATAATAGATTGACCTATCTCCTACTTTATTCACAACTTCTGACTATCCCTGCTATTGCTTCATGACTTTCGGCTTCCACTGCTATCGCACAAAAAAAAAAAAAAAAAAAAAAGGTAAATTTGTCTCTTTCTTGTTTAAATTTATGCCCACAACCATCACAATTATGATATTGTAGATGGCATCATAATTGTGACACTATCGAGCATAATAGAAAAAAAAAAAACACCAATTTCACAAAATGTGCCCCTCCATCAAAAATGACTGTAAAAAAAAGGCCCAAATGTAGTAGTGAACCAACACACTACAACAACTAGTTCAAGGTCCATGATGCCTACTTTCCCATCAACAATTGAGCATCAAGAGAGGCATGCACTCACATTCATCAAGTTGTAGGACTAGATCAAACATGATTGGTTAGATGTGAGGATATAGTCAGATATGTCCCTTAAGAACCATGTGGATCTCAGAATGAGGCATTTTTCCAATAGGGGTAATGGAGATTACACTAATGATTTGAGAAGAAATATTGGAAAGATTAGTCTACTCTTATTTGATAGCTTAGGGAAGACTGTAACACATGCCTAAGTATGTAAGGTGGACATTCTTTTCACTTAACCATGCACCAAAAGATGAAGCAATTAAATATGTAGCTTTGTATCTTAACAAGATTACTCATGAGTGGTGGCACCATAGAATGATCACTCTATTTCATGATCAAGTCATTTAATATGTTGATTTCAAAAATATACTTAGTAAGGGATTCGATAGGAACAATTCAGAACTCCATTTCAAGGAGTTAGCATAGTTAAAGAAATGAGGATTGGTTGATAGCTAAATTATATAATTTTAGAGGCTCTCAGTGCTAGTGATAGACAATATCAAAGAAGAGATTAGTTTCTTTATTCATGGTTGAATTGATGGACCCATTGAGTGGTTGGGTCAAGTCCCATGGCCCAAGCTTACTCTAGGAGGAAATTAAGAAAGCTTGGGACATGGGCTATACAACTCCAAAGAATCAACCCCCATCAAAGGGACCCATTACACATTAGGAAAAAATAAAGACCTCTCTAGAAGGTTTGGCATTGGAAGAGCCAATTAGATGAGGTGAATATACAATACTTGTGAAGGAGGAAGTTATGGTTTAGCTACAAGGAGTGGTGTGCACCAAGACATAGATATCTTGGAAAGGTTAAGATTCACTACATTGAGGTCATATCAAATAGTCAAGAGGACCATGTTGATAATGAGTATGATGAGTCAAACAAGGAGCCACATCCTATGAATTCAAACTTTATGGAGAAGAGATGTGGAATGAATTTTGCACTATCTATTATTGCATGATATAACATTTTTGAGGTGGGAGGTGTTTTATAGGAGTAAAGCCATTGTTATTCTTGATATAATTGCTACTCACAATTTCATTGATGCAAGCTTGGTTTCAAAAATATGGTTGTAGACAATACACCATGAATATTTGATGTAAAGATAGCTAAAATCCATTAACTACTTTTTAGTCACATGGTTCCTTAGTTAAGTAACACCCTAAGAAACTACATGATTACTAGTAACTTTTATGTGGTGGCATTAGATGACACAAATTTTTTTTATGGGAATTCAATGGATAGACTCTCTTGATAAATATTCCCAATGCTTCAAGAAGCTAGAGTTTTCATACAAGGTGGACGAGAAGGTGGTTTTGAGAGGCATGTCTTACGGGGGACCTAGAGTCATTTCCACCAAGCACATCGAGGTGATCTTTAGACATGATGATGTGGCATAGGAAGCATTATTTTTGGTTTCTAGTAAACCCTTAGACAATATCTCTAAGTATTATCATGATAAAAAGCTTCAAAAAGTGTTGAATATACATAGTTTGGCTTTATATAACATTCCCCTTGGAGTATCACCTTATACATGATTAGTCCACACTATAGAGTTAGAGGAGGGTGCCAAGTTGGTCATCACTAATCCTTATAGAAAAATCAATAAGTTAAAAGATGAAATTGAAAAGGAAATTAATGATCTATTTGATATGGTACACATCAGGCCTAGTTTGAGTCCTTTGTCATCATTAGTTGTGTTGGTGAAGAAGGATAAGACTCTCAAAATGTGTATTAACTATCACACTTTGAATACAAAGACAAAAAGAATAGGTGCCCAATACCATAGATTGATGATTTTTTGGATGAGATACATGGGTTTTTTCCTTCTCAAAGATAGATCTCTAATTAGGCTATCGTCAAATTCAAGTGCACAAAAAAGATGGTCAAAAGGAAAATTTTAGGTGCTACTATGTGAATTATGAGTTCTTGGTTATGCCCTTCAGATTGACCAATGTAACCACCACATTTCAATTTTGGATGAATCATTTATTTAACAAGAAACTGAGGAAATTCTTGTTGGTTTTCTTTGATGACACTTATGTATGGAAAGACATGGGAGGACCATCTAAGACATTTGGATGAGGTTTGGGGATAATGGAGGAACAATATTTGGATGTAAAGGAATCCAGTGTGAATTCAATATGAAAAATATTTTATACTTAGGGAACATCATCAACACATAAGGAATATAGGTGCACTAGAACAAGGCTTAGGCAATCCTCGATTGGCCACCACCAAGGACATTTACAAAGTTGTAAGGATTATTTTTCTTATGCAACTACTACAAAATATTTATGAATGGAATTCCATATCTAGGAGCTCCTTTAACTAATCTCACTATGAAGGGATCATTCAAGTGGACATAGGACACAAAACAAGCATTAAATAAGTTGAAGGAGGCCATGAGAACTTGTCTAGCACCCACATCAACAAGTTTCATTGACCCTTTGTGCTTGAGTGCAACACATCAAGAGAGGGTATCGGGCTAGCCTTAATGAAAAATCTTCACTACACCTATGAGAGAAGGAAGCTTAAGGATTCCAAGATAATACACTCTCTTTATGATAAGGAGATGTTCATAATCATGTACATTTTGGAAAGATTTAGATTATATTTGGTCGTTAGGAGGTCCATGGTCAAGATTAATCTTAATAGTTTGAGATGTTCCCTAGTGTAGAAGGGCAAGAATGAAAGGAAAAAAAAATGGGTGAGTAAGATAAATGTGTATTATTTTGATATTAAATATGTAAAGGGAAATAGGAACATAGTCATCAATTCCTTATCTAAGAAATGTGTTGTATGTTCCTTGTCAAAAGTTTCAACAAACTAAAAGGCTCATTTGTTGGTTGAGTATTATAAGAACAATTTTCTTCAATATGATAGATGAATAGATTCATGATGATAATTAAAATGTAGTAGATGATATCATTTACTACAAGGATAGGATTTATCGGCCCCAAAGTCTAAATTGAAGGAGAAAAGATCCTGAGGGTAGTTCATGAGGCAACATTGGCTAGACATTCAAGGAACTTCAAGAAATGTCTACAAATCAGAGAAGTTCTCTTGAAAAGGACTAAAATATGACATCCTATGTTTTATTTGCAAGCATACCACCTATCAAAGAAATTAGAGCATATATTTCTAGTAGGATTGATGCATTACTTACCTATTCCAGAGTAGGAGTGGGAGAGTATCTCAATGAATTTTATCATAGGATTTCCTAAGTTTCATGGAAATAATTACATCCTTGTGGAGATTGATTGATTGACCAAGTAGGTAAACTTATTCACCATCTCAATTGAGTACAAGTGCATATTTCAAAATTGTTCTTTTAAAGAAGATTTTAGATTGCATAGGAAACTGAAGAACATTATCACTGATAGAGATAGTTGCCAAGCTAACCCTAAGTACCAATTATCATCCTTAAACTAATGAGAAAATAGATATTGTGAATAAGTGGTTTGGGGGTCATTTGTGCAATTATATATAAGGTAGGGTAGCAGAAGTCATAGATCATATGACTCGCCTAGGTGAGTATTGCTAAAATACCACCTATCATATGTGTATTCGGATGTCATCCTACAAGGTGTTATATGGATTTGGGGCTACATCATTTTTGGTCATGATATTCAAAGATACAAAAACACTAAAGGCTAAGGATTGGATATAGGAATGTTAAGACATCATTAAGTCCCTTAAGGATACTTATAGCATAGTTAGAATCAACAAAAATTCTATACAAATAGGCACAAAATCAAGCATTGTTTTGAGTCAAGATACTTGGTTTACCTTCACCTACAACCTTATAGAAATTGAATCCTTGGTTCTACTATCTATATAGGGTTATTATTGATGCAGGAGCATCTTGGGTGTAAGGGAAATCTTGCATCACCCAAAAATATTTCTTGTTTCTTTTCAATAAGGGATATCTTGTGCAGAGATTCTATTTATGAAAACTTACCATTTTTAGTAAGTTGGTCACATGAGCTCTGAATGTTATGATTTCACAGGTGGAGGTTCATCTTAGTCATATCAATCTTCCAGTTGAGTTTCATTGCCATATCATCTGTATTGGTGAAGTTATTGAAGTTTTTAGGTACAAAATTTTTGAGCTCAATTTCGAAGCCTTAGAGGCTCCAGATTGTGATCGAACCCTGACTGACTGGAGCTTTTGCGAGTCAAGCATTGTAGATCAAGATCTTCCATTTCTTAAAAGTGGTTATAATAGCCAAATAGAGCTACGATTAAAAATTTATGGCCTCTGGAAGTTGGGCTACCTAAAAATATAATTTATAATTATTTTGAGATGACCCTAATGTAATAATTATGAAAAATAAAATAATTCTATGGGTAGTCAGCCTTAATGGGTAAAATTTTGAAACCTTCTCTGGTGGTGGAAAATTGCCTATATAAGGAAGGCCCGTAGTGTTTCTAGGGCAGTTCTGGGTAATTATTTGAGGCTTTGTCTTACATAATATTATAAGGAAAATGCTCATGTGGCTTTGTATATTGTAATTTTGAAATTTGTAATTCCACACTTGTGGAGATAATAAGAAGCTCACTTTTTGTTCTTGCAAATTGTTGTTGTGTCTCTATTTATGTTATGTGTTTTTGGTATTAAGGGGAGCACCCTTCATCAATTATGTGAATGGGTGAGGTGGTGTATGAGTTGGAGTTACTAGAGAGAAGAAGGTTACACAAAGTGTTCCATGTTTCTTGCCTCTAAAAGACACTTGGGAAGCGAGTCACTACTCTTGTGAATAGTGTTGGTCCTCAAGGAGATTATGGACATTAGAGAGAGAAAGGTAAGGAGTGAAAATATCAAAGAATATCTTATTCAGTGGAAGCATTTACCAATCAAAGATGCTATATTAGAGAATGAGTAGATTGACAACATCCTAATCTGAAATTTATTGTGGGAAAGCAATTTTGGGTACACAAAACTGAGATGTTCCCTCGAAACTGACAAAAAATAAATGAAATTAATAACCTATCTAATTCTCATAGGTTATGAACTATTGCAAGGGGATTAAATTAATTAATATTTTTCTGCTACAAGCCTTTTTTAAAGGATAATATTAATTAATTAATTAGAGGACCAATTAAATTAAAGTATTTTTCAATTTAGGTCCACTTTAATAATTCTCTCCTAAAGGCCCATTTGTATTCTATTAAGTTTAAGGATTGCTGCAAATGTAATAACACTCTTGTAATTTTTGTGTCTTTCAAATGCAGAAAACTCTCTTGCATTTATATTGTGAATGATGCAAGGAGAGACATGTCCCTTCATGGGACATGTCTATTCATTATTATGAGATTAATATAATAACAATTGATTATGTAACTATATATATACATACACATCATTATTATATTAATTTCTCATAATAGTGTTTTAGATATATATCTACATATATATTATATCACACACACACACACACACACACACACCTAGATATATATATATATATATGTGTGTGTGTGTGTGTGTGTGTCTTCAATAGTTTAGTCTTATAGGATTTATCAGATAGAAGCTACAAAACATCAACACTCCTTAGCTAGGGAGGATAAACACATGATATAATATTACATTAGTGTAATATCAAGAATGGCATGTTTAAGAATATCCTTGATCATAAGATATTCACCATTAGATATAATCTCATGATATCATAAGTAATGGCCTTAGAATACCAAGTCACATTATATTCACCAAGTTCTCCAAGTAATGGCCTCAGAATATCAAGTCGCATGTTATTCACCAAATACTCAAAAATGTTCATAAGGTATGTGCACATGTATCCTCAATAATAATTTTACCATAGGAACATTATATTCATGGTATGTTTAAGGAAATCAATCCACCATGCAAGATATTCATGGTCTGTTTAAGAAAATTAATCCATCATGCAAAATATTCATGGTCTGTTTAAGGAAATTAATCCACCGTGCAAGATATAATCTATCATGATCTTCTTAGACATCATAAGATATCCATCGTAATATAAAATTTAAGTTATTGTAAGATCGTCATCTTTCAATAACTTCTACAAATACAAGTGATAATCATTTGGAATTAGTCACTTCCTCATGATGTACACAGAGGGAGGCCCATTAAAAACATGGAGTCACACACATGACATCCACCATGCCTTGGTGTAGAGGGTGGAAACAAGGGATTTCACCTTGAACTTCTCTCACAGAGAAGAAGTCATTGAGAAGATATCAAGCTATTAATCTTTTCACCCAAGATTGCTTAAGATAAACTATCATAATCCCTCTAAATCTAATATCAATCTTATTTTTCCTGCAAGATCATCCCTAGAAAAGATCAAGGAAAATATCTCTTATAGTACATATAGAAATACAAATAAGAGAGAGACTATAATGATTAGATAACTGTAGTACTCAGCGATAATAAATACTTATCTGATGCAAGGGTACATAGGGAGAGGGGCCCAAGGCACACCCTAACTAGATCCACCTTGTAGAACAACACGCAAAAGCAACACACACAACAGTGAGAGAGAGAATGCAGATGCTTTCATATATTATCTTCAAATTGATTCATACATGTCAGGTTGTAAGGCCTTCCCGGTTTAGGCCAAATATTACAATCAAGTACAAAATTCCTCCAACATGCAAGGATCTACCCAACAATCTCTAATTTCTTATCTTCTATCTTCTATCCCAAAAACCTGACTCTCAAAACTCTAACCAAACAACTACATTTATACAAGAGGCTACCAAGCCAAGTCATCCTTTAGATCCACAATCAATGAAAGGGATGACCAGATCTAGGTCCAAACACTTCCCAATGATGGATACCAGCATTAAATTCATGACCACAAATAAATGCACAAGTCGGCCTCAAAAGAAATCCAAAATAAACAACTTGGTAAGCAAGGAAACTAAGTGTCAAACAAGCATCACTGAGCACCAGGGAATTAACTAAGCACCATAGAGATAGCAAGCCAACTCGGTCAACAAAGGAAACCAAGAAACACCAAACCAACTCGGTCAAATCAGGAACCGAGCAACACAGAAAAAACTTCAAATATGTTTTTGGTGACACGAGATTGCCAAGGACCCAAGATTCTCCTACATCAGACACCTGGGGTTATTTGAGAATGATTCTTTGAATCATGAAATAGGTATGATCTGAGATGCATCCAACTCAGACTGTGAAATCTATGAACTATCTTTAATCAATCTATTCTTCCACTTTACCAGATATTCCATATACTGTCTTCCTCTTGTACTTTTGTCAATTCTTTGCTCCAAGATGTGCTTAGCTTCTCCATTCTGCTTCTTAGGATAATCCATTGGTACTTTCATTTCTTCATCCAATTCATGATACTCATACAAATCAGCAATGTTGAAAATAGGTGATATGTCTATGTTATCAGGTAACTCAATCTCATATGCATTTCCACTGTCAAATTTCTTCAGAATCTTGCAAGGTCCAAACTTCTTCATTTTCAGCTTCCCATATGTTCCAATAGGAAATCTATCTTTCTTCAAATGAACCATCACTTCATCACCAACATCAAAAGTCTTATGTCTTCTTGATCTATCAGCTCTATCTTTGTATTTTTTATTACTCTTTTCCAAATTATGTTTCACATCTTCATGCAATGTCTTCATGTACTCAAAAAATTTTACTCCTTTAGCACTTTTCTTTCTTTTACCAACAATGTCTCTCAAATTAGATATACCTCTCGATTATATGCCATTCACAATCTCAATGGGTGTTTTTCCAGTACTCCTATTCACTAAATTATTGTATGCAAACTCTTCTTGTGCCAACATAGAATCTCAATTACCTGGTGTGTCTCCAACTAAACATCTCAAAATATTTCCCAAACTTCTATTCACAACTTTTGTCTGCCATCGGTTTGTGGGTGAAATGTAGAACTATATTTCAACTCAGTACCAAACTTTCTCCAAAGATTTTTCCAAAAGTATCCAACAAATTTACTATCTCGGTCAGAGATAATACTCCTCGGTAATCCATGCAATTTGACAATTTCCTTAAAGAAAAGAGCTGCTACATGTACTACATCTAATGTCTTTCTACAAGGTATAAAATGTGCCATCTTATAAAATCTATCCACAATCACAAATATAGAATCATTACCTCTTACTGTCTTTGGTAAGCCAAGAACCAAATCCTTACTGATGTCAATCCAAGGTTTCTCAGGAACAAAAATTGGTGTATACAATCTAGTATTCTGACTTACTTCTTTTGCAACTTGACAAATTCCACAACTTTTCATAAATTTTTGAACATCTTTGTACAACTGTGGCCAAACGTATTTCTCCTTGAGCAAATTCAATGTTTTATCAACACCAAAATGTCCAGCCAAACCACTACTATGTTTCTCCTTTATCAAATTAGTTCTCATTGGTCCTCTTAGTATACACAACCGAATACCCTTAAACAACATACCTTCTTGAATGAAATATTCTTCCCATTTTGTACTTGGTTGATCTTGAATAGGTGTTCTGCACTTTCTCCATGGCTCAGAAAAATTAGGATCATTTTCATACAAATCTCTCATCTCATCAAAGCCAACTTCAATTTTCATCTCGGTCATCAAAGATCTCCTTCTACTCAATGAATTAGCAACTCAATTAGTGACTCCACTCTTATGTTTTATCACAAATGTATAGCTCTGCAAATACTCAACCCATTTCATATGTCTCTGATTCAACTTATTCTGACTACCCAAATATTGTAAAGCCTTATGATTGGTATACAACACAAATTCACTTGGCATCAAATAATGTCTCCATTTCTTCAGGGCTTGAACAATAGCATAGAATTCTTGATCATACACAACATATTTTCTTCTTGCATCATTCAAATTTTCACTAAAGAAAGCAATATGTTTACCTTCTTGACTCAATACAACCCCTATTGCACTTCCACTTGCATCACATTCTACTTGAAATACCTTATTGAAATCAAGCAATGCCCAAATAAGCAATTCAACAACCTTCTTCTTTAGAGTCTCAAAAATTTTATCAGCTCCATGTGTCCACTTGAATTCTCTTTTGTCTCCTCCAATAGTCTTAGTCATAGCATTACAAATTGAACTAAAATTCCTAATGAACAATAAGTAAAAACTTTCCAAACCATGAAATGATCTTACCTCACTAGCACTCTCAGGTGTAGGCCAATTCAAAATAGCTTCAACCTTTTTAGGATCCATTTTCAAACCATCAGTTGAAATCACAAATCCCAAATACACAATCTCCTCTTTCATGAATGAACACTTTTTCAGATTTATCAACAACTTTTCTTCTTTCAACCTCTGCAAAACTTGTCTAACATGCAACAAATGTTCTTCTCTGGTCTTACTGAATATCAAAATATCATCAAGATATACAATCACAAACTTAACCAAGAATTTCTTCAAAACTTCATTCATTAATCTCATAAAAGTACTCGATGCATTAGTTAAACAAAAAGGCATAACCACCCACTCATACAAACCTTCTTTTGTCTTGAAAGCATTCTTCCATTCATCACCTTCTCTAATTCTAATCTGATGATACCCACTTTTCAAATCAATTTTGGTAAAATACTTTGCTCCAGTCAAACTATCCATTATGTCATCCATTCTCAGTATAGGAAACCTATATTTCACTATTATCTTGTTGATTTCTCTAGAATTAGTACACATTTTCCATTCTCCATTCTTCTTAGGTGCCAATATAGTAGGTACTACACAAGGACTCAAACTTTCTTTGATCAAACCTTTCTCCAACAATTCTTGAATCCGTCGGTTCAATTCCTGATTCTTAGTAGGTGTAAATTGATGAGGTGCCTTATTTGGTAAACTAGCTCCAGGGATTAGATCCATGCAATGATCAATGCTTCTCTTCGGTGGAAAACCATCAGGTACATTATCACAAATGATATCTTTTCACTCAGTGAGTAATTTATCAATCTCCTCAGAGACACTATCCTCTATTTTCTTACTCAGTTTGTTAGGAATCATAGAAAAACACACATCATTCTTCTTCAAATCCTTAACAAAATTTCTTCCTTCCATCAAGAAAAGTTTCACAGATGTGAAAACATTACTAACAGGTTCTTCAATCAAAGGTAACAAGATTTGTCTTCTTCCATTATCCCAAATAGTATATTTATGCAATCTCCCATCATATAGCATGTCTATCATATTGCCAAGGTCTACCCAACAAAATATGACAATAATCCATAGGCATGATATCACATAACACCTTATCATAGTACTTTCCAGTTTTCAAATTCACATAACATTGTTCACTAACCAAGAGTGTATGCTCATCTTTGATCCATAAAATTTGATAGGGCTTTGGATGTTCCAACCTTTTCAATTGAAACTTTGTGATCATTTCCTCAGATGCCAAATTCTCTGAGCTACCACTATCAGTGATTACCTTCCAAACTTTGTCAAAAACTCTACATCGAGTCTTGAAAAAAAATTTCCTTACCAGATCTTCCTTCTTACTTTCATTCCAAAGTGCTCTCCTTACCATCAAGTTATTTTCTTTCTCAGGTTCATTCAGTGACTCTTCTTTCACCAAAGCATTTCTATTGCTACTAGCCTTCTTACTTGCATGTGTACACTCAAATGATCTATGTCCTTCTTCTCCACAATTGTAACAAGTTCCTTGGAAACCACCTCTTTTATAACCACCTCGGTAGTTACTACCTTTACCTCTAGATGAACTTTCACCTTTCCACTCAATCTTGCCTTTATCCAGATTTTTCTTTCGTGGTTCAGATTTACTATTTTCACCATGAGATCTACCTCTTTCTCTAGGGAATCTACCACCTCTACCTCTTTGTCTTTGCTCATGTCTCTTGTTCAATTTATCCTCAGCTTTTAATGCAAATTGATAAGCCTCTTCAATTTTCTCCAATTTGACTAAACTGATTTCTGCTTGGATGGAAAATCTCAAACCATTCAAGTATCTAGAAATTCTTTCCACATCATCTTCATCATGTCCAGATCTGATATCTAATCTATAGAATTCCTCAGTATATTCCTTTGCCGAGCTATCTTTCTGCCTTAAACTTTTCATTCACCTAACTAGGTTAATCTGATAATCAAAAGGTAAGAACTTTCCTTTCAACTTATTCACCATTTTATTCCATACCTTGATTTTGTCTTTACCTTTCCTCTTTTTGTCCAGCTGCAGGTGTTCCCACCACAAGGATGCATGCCTTTTCATCTTTGTGCTTGCAATTTTTAGCTTCTTTTCCTTAGGTACATTTTCATATTCAAAATACTTTTCCATCTCAGTGATCCAATCCACCAATTCATTATAATCCAATTTTCCACCATACTCAGGAGGATTAAAGTGTGGTGTAGACTTTAGACTTGTCAAAGCCTTCAAGATTCTTTCCTCACCCTGATCCATCACAAGTGCAAGTTCTACATCACCTTCTTCCACCTCAATTTCATCATCACCAACATCTTCAAGATGTCTTCCTCTTCTCTGGGCTATTTCAAAAGCTTCTAATCTAGCAGCAAGTTTTCTCAACATGTCTGCCAATCTTGGATTTGCATCTCACCTCCCACAAACCATCTTGAAAACCCTCCACAATTACAGGTCAGATCACAATCTTCTACCCCACAACAATTCAACTAGGGCTTCACAAGAAGGAACCTTCAAACTTAGATTCACAAACCTAGATCTAGATCTCACCTCACTTTGATAGCACCTGATGCAAGGGTATACAAGGAGAGGGTCCCAAGGCACACCCTAACTAGATCCACCTTGTAGAACAACACATGGAATCAACACACACAACAGTGAGAGAGAATAAAAATGCTTTCATATATTATCTTCAAATTGATTTATACATGTTAGGCTGTAAGGCCTTCCTGGTTTAGGCCAAATATTACAATCAAGTATAGAATTCCTCCAACATGTGAGGATCTACCCAACAATCTCTAATTTCTTATCTTCTATCTTCTATTCCAAAAAATTGACTCTCAAAACTCTAACCAAACAACTACATTTATACAAGAGGCTACCAAGCCAAGTCAGGATTTAGATCCACAATCAAGGGAAGGGACGACCAGATCTAGGTCCACACACTTCCCAATGATGGATACTAGCATTAAATACATGACCACAAATAAATGCACAAGTAGGCCTCAAAAGAAATCCAAAATAAACAACTTGATAAGCAAGGAAACTAAGCATCAGACAAGCATCGCTGAGTGCCAGGGAATTAACCGAGTCTGAGAGAGATAACTGACCAACTCAGTCAACAAAGGAAACCGAGCAACACCGAACCAACTTGGTCAAAGAAGAAACTGAGCAACAAAGACAAAACTTCAAATATGTTTTTGGTGACACAGGATTGCCAAGGACCTGAGATGCTCATGCATCATTATCTACGCATCAACATCCTTGATACATATTTCTCCAATGAGGGTCCATATGCAACAAATCATAAAACATCTCCATATAAGCATTTTATAGCAATATTATGATTCATTTCCTTTCTTATCTCTTCCTCATGAAGAGTAACGAAGATATTTTCTTATTCTTCTATGCCTGATTGCTGAAGTCTATCTCCATAGATATACCTTGCAACCCAAAGGATCACATCCTTTCATATATGATGAGACACCATCCTTAACAATCATCTTTTCTTTTTGTAACTCCAAATAGGTTTGACTATAATCGATAGTATCATAAATTTGTTTCAAACTTTCCAGGAAAACCTAACTTCTCGATTACAAGTCAAACTTAAAAATTATTAGATGTCCTTCAATTTAACTAATTGGGTCCACGATGGTCTCTTCTTCCAACCACATACTTCCCATCCAACTTCCAATGATTCTCTATTAGTTTAAAAACTCTCAATATTTAATTACATATTTCCCAAACATGTGACAGGTGGCTCACATACACTACCAAACCTCCACTCCTTCTAGATTACATGTGGTAGAAATGCCATAGCAACTCGCGCCCTCCAGCGCAATAAAAAAACATAGTAGTGGGTGACTATGATTTGGAGATAAAATTGTGGGGCCCAAACACCTCATGTAGCACCAACAACCTCCTCCATGCAAATTTGTAATGCAAGCATCATGTTTATTTTATATTGATTTGTAAAGTGGCTTCAACTCCCGCAAAAAAATTTAGCAATGGTAGACATAAAGGGAGGTTTATTTAACATTAAACATTAGATGCATTATGACTACTAGAATCATGGCCCCTATGACATACCATTGGCTACACACCAATATCACTGACACTCAATTGTGCTCTGTGAACTTCACATATAGAGATCCAATCTTCTGGAAACCAATGACAAAATTCACCATTGACATGGATGCACTATATTTTGAATCTCAGTTTTGGATCTCACGGGCCCATACCACAACCAATTCTCCATGTAACACTTCCAAATAAATGTGAATTTTCTTTGGTCAGTGTGAATAGGGACCATAAAGGCTCATGCTCTTCATAGATCTACATTAACCTCTAACCCTATGATGAGTTTCACTGAAGAAGAAACAACACCCTTCATATTGTCCTTGGTTTGAATCAACAACGGATTGTTTGCAACGTTACAAGACCCAAGAACTTTGTTTCTATTTTGTTACATTTTCAACCTGGCTCTGATACCATGTTTAAGTTTTGGGATCGCTGCAAATGTAATAGCACTCTTGTAATTTCTATGTATTTCAAATGCAACAATCTCTCTTGCATTTATATTGGGAATGATGCAAGAAGAGATATGTCCCTTCATGGGACATGTCTATTCATTATTATGAGATTAATATAATAACAATTGATTATGTAACTATATATATACATCATTATTATATTAATTTATCCTAATAGAATTTTAGATATATCTATATATATTATATCACACACACACACACACATATCTCTGTGTGTGTATCTTCAATAGTTTAGTCTTATAGGATTCATCTGACATAAGCTACAAAAACATCAACATTTTCAAATATTTTAGAGGTAAAATGATCATTTGAGGTAGTATAAAAAGGGGTCATTTGGAAGAAAACGGAGGATCAAATATTTAGCATTCAATAATCATTTCTACTGTAAGATCTATGAATGTGGCATCCTTGGATTTTGGTGGGTTCACCTCACCCTAGTCTCTTTTTCAAATCATGAAGTCTATCAAAATGCAATTTGTAGTTTCAGACTATAGAGCATTGCTTGAATATATACACTAGAATTGGTGAGAAGTTGTTATGGATTTCTGATGAACTCATTACACCACATTTGAACAATAATATTGACAACATCTGACACTCAAAATTGATTAAAAAGGTAAGGTCATGTATGCTTACATGATAGTCACAAATCATCAATGCTAATTGGGTTAGCATTGAATATTGCTAGTGATTGAGATATAAAACATGTGCCAAATAGACCCAATTTATCTTTGAGAAGGAAGCATAAAATTCTTCTAGAGGAAATCATACCTAGTGCATGGATTCTTATCAACATTCTATACACCACTATATGAATCAAATTCTAATCTAATGGATTTGTGACTTCAAGAAGGACAATTTATGATTGTACTAATCATTGATAGATAATCAATCACTCAAGAGGGATCTATGGTTGTGGATTCAAAAAATTTAGCATGGCATAATCACTATGAGTTGATTGGTACAAACTACTTGAAAAATCACTTAGTATTATCAAGACAACCTGATTGACTAGAGCTACCTCATCACTTAAAAAAGGAGAAGTTTTTACATATGAGCAAGTGATTAAGTTGTGATACTTTTGAAGTTGTAGCCATCAAAAAAATTTAATGACCTATTGTGGAAGTATCATACTTAGAGATCATTATCCTTAAGAAAGAATGTGTTCGATTTGGTCAATACAGATTTCCAACTATGAGGTCTATACCAATTGTTGTGATCAAGATTAAAATTCATACTACCAACTACATGATGTGGTTCCACAACCATGCTCCCCTTTTTGAGCCACTTGGCCAAAGGGGCCCCCTTCTTTTTTAGCTTGTGTTTGAGGTTTTATTGTTAGTTTGGTCTTTGTACCCTTGTCACTTAGCTTTTGTCTAGTTTTTCACTTTCGCACTTTTGGAATCCCTTAGGTGTGAGGCTGAAAGAACCTTTTTCTTGAACACTGGCACATCCTCAAGATTTCAGACTTTCAGATATCTGAAACACTAAAAGTCTGATTCCCTGAGGGAATCAACCTTTTGGAATTTTGGCCTTTTGGAGGTCTGAGACCCCCGAAAGCTTGAAAGGTCGATCGATGGTGGTGGCTCATATCACCCCCACCAATTGCCTATATAAGGCAGAAGACCACATGGTTTTCTCACTTTTCATTTTCTACCAATAGTCAAGTTCAGACCTTTTGTGTGTGCATGTTGCCCCCGGTCTTCAATTTTTTGGCTAGATTGTTGTCTTTGGTCTTCTTGTCCTTCAGCGTGTTCAAAGAAGGTTTCTTCACCTCCCTATCTATTATTTTCATTTTAGGGTTTATTTTTTTTAGGTTTATCATATTTTCGCTATGGTTTAGGTTTGTTGTCTATTTTTTGTCCTACTTCGGGGTTGCAGGGTTGTTCTCTTGGACCCCTTAGCATCAATTTTGTGGTCGAACTTGATCTAGAGCTTGTTTTTTAGCTCTAACCCTCAAAACCCTTCTTTTGGTCTTTCAGCCCTAGAAGTTTTAGACTTTCGCAACCTAAAATTTTGGAGAAGGGTTTCACTCCAAGTTTTTGCTAAGTCCTAGTTTTGGCATTTCGGCATTTTGACATTTTGCACACCAAAAAATAAACACCTTTGACATGTTGAAGTCTGAAATACTGGCCGAAATGAACTAGACTTCTTCACATTTTTGGAGGTTTCGCACTCCAAAGTTCATATGTTATTTCACTGCCCAAAAGACCAAATTTTGGCTTGTATATCCTCTTTTACAGCATTTTGAAAGTTCATCCTTTCAGAGGTCTGACACCTCTAAAGGTCTGAAAGGCTGAAATTGGCTTCCTAAACATTTAGACTTGGCTTTTGCAGGGTTTTCTTGATTGATTTTTGTCTAATTTTCATTAGTGCTCCTCCATAACTATCATATGATGATTATTGATTCATGTCTCATTTATTTTTTGCAGAAATGGTAGAGAAAGTGAACTCACTGGCTATGAGGTACCAATTCAAAGGATACCATGCACAATCTAAGGTGGTAAATTTGCATTCAAAAATCATAGACACAGACATTGGGAATGTCAGTTGGAATAATTACTTGGTGAAGTGTGCACAACTAACAAGGAGATCAGAGTACTACACTTCATTAGTGTATTATTCTCTAGTAAATGTAGCGACACACCCTATGTCCATTCTTTCTTCTGATTTGATCACCACACAGGCAAACCACTACATACTAGATGAGAGACTGGTCAAAAATAGCATGGGTGAAGTGGTTGTGGATCTCCAACTAGACAATATTAAGGATGTCTTCCATCTACCGAAAGGGATAGAAAATTTTTATCATTTCTCCATTGGCAAGGGTATGAAATTTTACAACAATGACATCTAGCTATCTCACAAGATAGTGAACAGGGACTACCTTATGCAGCCTCTGTTGAAGACTAAAGTAGAGAAGATAGACATGAGGAGAGGATATATGAAAGAATATATTCAATAATCCATTACAATGATTAGTTAGGTTTATGGACTACTAAAGTCTATACAATTAGAGCCATGGATGATCCTTCTCATCAAGAAGATAAAGGAAAGGTAGGCAAGGTTTGACTAGGCCACCATCCTCAGCGACAACCTGGATCAACAATTGATCGCAGTGAAGAATGACTGAAACTTTTACATGACATCCTATGTTGTGTACTTGTTGGAAGCAAGGGAAGTATACCTAGGGCTAGTGAAATTTAGCGCCATGGCTGACCCAAATGCCTAGCCATTTATAGTGTACCCACAGTTGGTCAAGATGAATTACTTTACACAAGACAAATTGGAGTATCACATCATTAATTATGCTTTTATTTTTTCTATCATCCACTCCATAGAGGGAGGTTATGCCAAGAGAATGTCAACAGAGGAAGTGGCTAAAGTGAAGTTCCTTGAGGCATTCTACATTCATTCCAAGACCTTCACATACATCCGAGTGGTAGGAAACACCCTAACACTGAAGAAGCTACCAAGGTATCCGTTAGATAGGATAATCCTGTTACAAATGGCTAGGCAATTGTCAGATGCTCACGAGCATATTTTCCGTAAGCCCCCACTGCTTACAATACATGAAGATATGCAAGTAGCTAGCCTTTGAGTGGGATGAATATCCATTACAAAACTTCAATCTCATTAGGACCAAATTTGACCCCATTGATACATATAGCCATATAATGGGGAGACATTATGTGCATGAGCCTCATATCAAGGACCAATGGATAAATGGCCTGGATGACTATGAGGTCAGGATTTGTGACTACTTCCATATGAGTCTAGAGTTAGCACATAATACTCTACTACTACGAGTACCATAGAAGGTGAGAGAGGCTAATGTTGAGGATGTTTTGGATCCCATCTACAACCAGGATAAGGTATATACCAGGGAAATCCTAAATGCAAAATTTGATGGGGATGAGAATGATGATAGAAATTTTAAACCTAGACATGTCATCAATGTGACCAAGGAATGGATTGCTCGTCCATTTCCAATGGACTTGTGATAATGAAGAAATTACTATCTCATGCATCTAAAGAAAAGAAGAAGAAAGGGGAAAAGGTGTCGATGCCACAATTCAAAGAGGTTGCACCAATGAGGTCAGAGATAGTGTATAGACACTAGCGCCCTAAAATGTATGGATTGGCTACTCACTCAAAGAAGCCAAAAACTAGAATGAGTGAAATCATAGCACCTCTAGATGTTCCCTCTGCTAGTGGTCTAGAACATCCAAGTGCACCCAAGAAGGTGGAAAAACTTAAAATAACTAGACCTAGGCCTGCCAAGGTGATCAAGGGGCACATATACAAAAGGAAGAGAGACTCGACACCGACCCACATGGACACCCTTTTAGAAGAGGAAGAAGATGAGGAGGACCAAGTACCCCTCAACAAAAGGAGCTGATCAATGGGATTCTTAAAGAAAAGGAAACTACAGGAGGAAGATGCACATGAGGATGTTTAAGGAGGAACCCAAGGAAAGAAAGTAAATTTGGATGCTCTAGGTGATGATGAGTTTGATATCTCTAACTTTGAAGGCCTTCAGGGATTCAAAGAAACTAAACAACAAACTCCAACTAAAGGCCCTTCTATAGATTAACCCTTTTCTTTCAGTTCCCTCCCTAAATAATTCATAAGTCCTCTCGATAATGTGGGAGAGGAAGCTCAACAAGATTCTTAGGATTCAGCAAAGGAGGTTACAGGTGAGGTTTAAAAGGAGACTATTGATTTAGGTAAATATTTTTCTATAGGGGTCACCTTTGAAGAAGACATTGCAACCCAAGTCCCTTTAGCTTCACAAAAATTTCCACCTCCACCTCCTCCTATGCAAAAAACTCCACTTCCACCTCCACAACAAACACAATCCTCCAGTTCACTTCCACCGCCTGTCCAAACCACTCCACTGCCACCACAACATCCACCTTCCCATGTTCCCATACCTACTCTACCTCCTTTAAAAATTCCAATTTCTTCACTTACTCCCCCTCTTGCTCCTACTCCCCCTATATAGAACCCTCCTACACAAGAACCTACTCCTCCACCTTCTCAAACCGAAATAGTTGTACAAGGGCCTCAAGAGCCAAAGAAGGAAATCAAGGTGATCGGTGAGGTTCCATTAGAATAATAAGCTAGATCAAAAGGATGGGTTGGAGGGGAAGAATAAATAAATGTGGGAGAGGAGCATAATATAAGAGAAGAATAGGGAATAGAAGGAGAAGAGGAGAGCCATGAGGGGATGGAGACAAAGCACATGGCTACTACCTCAAGTGTAGTCACACCATATGAGCCCATTAATGCCTTCTCAAAGCCAACTTGGTTTACTAAGTAAATCCAACCAAGGGTAAGGGTATATACTGATGAAGATGATACAGATATGGTAATGCTAGGATGAGCATTCCACCAAGTAAGATCTAGTGCCTAGGAAAGGACAGGAAAGGACCCTCTCATATGTAACACAATATCAAGTGGGTAGGTGGAAGGCTCAGGTGGTCATTCCTACAATGAATGTTAGTATGGTAGAGATCACCCCAAATGACTATATACAAGAAGAGGTGGACCTAGGAGAGCCAACAAGAGAAGGGAGTAAAACTCTGGCCACACTAGGACTGAAGCATTCTTTGGGCTTCATGGATAAAGATGAGGGAAAGATAAAGGCATTAATGGAGAAGAATGAGGTAGTGAAGAAATTTATTCTTAAAAAAGTGGGTCCCATTGACCTTAATAACCCTGTGGCCTCATTACAAACTATTTTGGAGAAAAGGGGTGACACAGAATTACCAGTAGATATCCCACATTCTTTCATTTAGGTGTGTAGAGATTGAAAGGCATATTTTGAAGAGATTTCTAGGGTGGCTCTTAGAAATATTTTGAGGCCCTTCAGGGGTATTCTTCAGGGGATAACCTACTTCTTTGAAATTATGAGTGAAGAAGATGGTCTGGAGGAGAAAATTCTAAAGTGGCAAAAGGCTTTGGAGGACCTCACAATAATAAGGAAGCAGCGATTCCAATTTTTAGTTAAGTTATGTGATAGGTCAGAGTTCAATAATTTTGAATAATGGATCCAAGAAATGACTAGCACTTTGATTGTTTTTGAGAAAACCTTGAAGAAAATGGATAAGAAGAGGGATGAAGGTCTACTCCGGGCTAAGGAGATGCATGAGCTTTTTGAAAGGTTAGACCTAGATCTGTATGATGAAGATGATGAGAAAACAATGCATCTCATTAACGTTATCATAGGCCAATACCTAGATATCTTTAGCGGAGTTAGCACAAAAGATCTTCAGCAGATGTTCTATCAAAAGGAGGAAATCCATAAAATGCTATCCCATGAAGAGGAAATAAGGGGGTTTACAAATGAATTACTCACCTTTTAGGAGAAGCAATAGGAACACCTTGCAGGGGTCAAGATGGCTGATTTTAAAGAGGTACAAGAGAGTGTAAACAGGTTCTGCAAAGCTCATCCAGAAATCCTTCCAAGTCAATAAGCACCCAATTTTGACTTAGCCAAATTTTGTATGGAGGAATAACATTTTTGAACACTTAGCCATTTTTGAAAACCAATATTTTTGGCATTTTGGCCTTGTAGGATTTTCAGCCTCCGAAAGTCCAAAAGTTGTAAATAAGTTGTTACAACAGTTAAGCAATTCTTGAACTCCATTTTTTCGGGGTGATGCTCGGGGTCTGAAATTTATGGGGCATCACCGCCATTAACTCCAGTCTTCTCCAAGTTTATTTTTTAGTCAGAATGATCATTTCCATGGGGTCATTTCTACATGATTTGAGGGCTTATTCCATTTGGGTCCATAGAGAAGAGCTACAATGATGAATAAAGGGCAAAACTACAAGTTTCAAGAAGAACATGCATAAATTCCAAACTTTGTTTTAGAGTTATTTTTGTGCATAATTTGCACCCAAATTGTAATGCATGAGGTTTAATTCCATGCTAGAATAGTTTAAACTTCTTTTAGGGATAGTTTCTTTCATGTAAACTCTAGTTTAGATTTATTTTTGAGTTTTTATGTAGCCAAAACCCTAGCTACAAAATTGAGAGCATAGCTCTATATATTATATGAAATCAATGTAATTAGGGTCAATTATTATTTCAATACAATACATACAATTGGTGCTTCAATCGTAGTGTGATTTTTCTGCTATCTTTGCGAGATTCATGAATGTTTTTTTTCTCATTTTTTTATTTCAAAGAGAATTGATTGTATGACAATTTTGATCTACGATTCTTTTAGTCTGGTGTTTATCTTTGTTGCATTACTTTTTTGTGATGAATTATTGGGAAGATCTCTCTCTTCGGTTCTTTAAGACAAATTTGTCTCACATGTGCGTACATCTGTGTGGCTTTGTGATATGATGAATTTTGACTTATCATACATCTGCATTTATTTCCATTGATGATTGCATCCACTAAGTTGGGATTTTGATTTATTTAGATCTATGTTATGTGGGTTTTCCTTACCTTCTCAATACTTTAATTCACAAGGAAACACAACATCAATTTATGTCCATTAGTTTTCTTCTTCACAAATTTCTTTCAAATTCTTGTCACCTTTCTCATTACTTTCTTTGAAAATTAGTTATAGTAGATTAAATAGATTAACTTTGCTTTCATCTAAAAGATTCAAAAAATCCAAAAAGAGAAATATATTTGTGCTTTAAGATTTGTTTTGCAGTCCCTCGAAGATCAAACCAGCAAAGGCCTCCTTGTGAACATATTCACATTTATCTTCAGTTGAGCTATCTAAGCAGTTGAGACCCAACCCAGAAGGAACCTTGAGATTGATTCACATCATTCTTCCAAGAGGGGAATTTTCTCAAGTAAATTCCTAGTCGTTGTCTTGTGTAAAAACAATGCTCAACAAAAGTGGCACTAGAAGGAGGGAACTCAAGAGGGAAACCCCTAAATATTAAATCCTTCTCTCTTGAAAGGTTTGAATGAGTCCTCAAATCATCACCAAAAAAAGGGGAATTCCTAGAACTCAAAGAAGTTCGTAGATCTCACAGCGGTAAACCAAGACAAGGGGAAGACACTTTACATCAGGCAAATGCACATAATCTTCCTCCATTTCTACATATTGCTACCCCACTTGCTGCTCCTCCACAACCATATCCAATGGATTTTTTCACAAATTCTCAAAGCTCTCCATTGGATGTACAAGGAAAGCTCCACGATCTTCCCAAAAACCCTGAAAATTTTTATCCATTCTTCATCTATGGGGAATCTAGGACAGTGGAAGAACATATGTGTGCCTTCAAGGAGTTATGCAATCATAAAGAGATTACACATCAAGAGGTTGTGTGTTTCCTTTTACCCTACACATTGGGGGAGTTCGCATACAACTAGTACTTAAACTTTCCACGAGGGTCCATACCACCATTTCCATACAATGTATTGAAAATTGGAGGCTCCTTATACCATACCTATCGAGGCTTCCATACAAGTGTACCTAAGGGCCTTAGATCCATTAACATCCATATTCTTGAAGAGGCTACCCCCAGGTGGCATAGACACCCTAGAGAAGGTGTGTAATGAAGTCATCACCTTCACCCAACAAATGGATCCACAAGCAGGTGGAAACTACAATGTTTCACCTGCTCTAGGGAACACTTCCATGATTGGTCTATTTGCAGCACACAATCAACCCCTGGTGCAGCACACCCCAAAACTCAATTCGGTACCAACCCCATACACCACTGCCCCACCAGTTTCCATCACATATCTGGGATATGATGCACATAAGGCAGCCTTGTCTGAATGAAAGGTTGTTGTCTCAAATGAACCTAACCATGCTTTAGTGAAAAAGTTGGATGCAATGAAAAAGACTTTATCTCATCTGACAAGCGAGATCACCAAGATGAAGCTTAATCCACCTCAAAACCAAGGGAGCTGCCAATGACTAGCTAGTGCCGCAAACACCTATTCCCAAAATTAGAATCGTAATTATGGCAATTACAACAACAAAAAAAACAATAGAGGTTATGGGAATACTCCTCAAGATAAATAGTTTGGTCAATAAAAAACTAATAGGAAATGGAATACATGTCCTAACAATGGTAGCATACCCACTAATAATGTCAATTCCTTTAGTTCATCTGAGGTTAACTTCACCCAAGCCCCCAGCATACATCAACTGGACAATGAATACAAGGGAGAATTTGAAAATCAACAGGGTCAGGACCTTGACAACTCCCTGATTCATTTCGATACTATGGTCTTTGATTCCTATGACCCAGTTATTGAGGAAGGTTCTACAGATAACATGATCGAAGAGGAATTTTTTTTCCCATTTAATCAGCAAAGTCAACCTGAGTACTCTGAGATCCATGCTTTTCAAAATAACAATCAAACCAATTATAATTTGAGAAGCAAGAGAGAACATTTAACTAATGGTATTCACCCAGGAATGCAGCCCACTCCACTAGACCCACAGGCTAACAATAACCCTATACCTCATAGGGGTCCCAGTGTCATTTTTGCCCCAACGGCGCAGCACCAGCCCACCGTACTAAAGAATCTAGTTTGGGCCACCGAAAAATATAGTGCATTAGAGGAGTTAATGAGAGTTAAAAATAATATGTCAATGTATGACATGCTGCAAAGTTTCCCCTCATAAAGGGAAGTCCTCCTAAGGTCTCTGGATCATTCCAAGTCAATTCCATCTAGCAGCAATGCTAGAAATTCATCAAACATCAATATAGCTAAGGCAATGCCAACCATGTTCAAGGATCGGGTAGAAGTACCCCCATTTTTTATTAGCCTCAAGATCTTTGGAAAAAACCTACACAACTATCTGATTGACTCAGGGGCTTCATGTAATTTCATGCCATTATCCATATGCTAGAAGCTGGGGATGAATCCCCAACCAACCAATAGGGTTGTAATCCAACTAGACAAAATAGAGGTCAAAGTCATTGGAGTCCTGAAAGATACACACATATAGTTGACCACTGACCCCAGGATCCAAGATTGCATAGACATACATGTTATGGACATCCCAGAAACATACGACATGCTACTTAGTAGGGAATGGACCAGGTCCTTGAGAGATTGGTTCTCCACAGATTACACCCAACTTTGGCTACCTTGGAAGGGACTAAAAAACCAAATCAAAATTGATGTTGAACCCAAAATCAAACAGATGATAACCAAATACAATGCCACAAATGAGGTCTTATTCTCGTAAGATGATCTGGGGGTATATCGGTTTGACAAGATTTTAACATTTCACATCAAGGAAGAAGAAAACACCGATGACAACCTTGTACAAGGTTTGGTTCATACTCAAATCCATGAGGAGATCCTCATAGAGTTTGTAGGAAATATGATGAAGAACATGAAACATCTTGCGCAAGATTCTAATCGAAACATACTGATGTTGCCAGGGTATTGTCATCTACACCAGGTGAGTCATTCAGAGTTTGAATGCTAAGATTGCCAGAGTGTGATAATTCAAGTAATGAACCAAATGTCTCATGCGTATGAAATTACAAAAGGGACAACTGCACACTCAGGCGATGAAGGACCTTCTCATTGTGAAAAACCCTAGGTCCCCACAAAAAAATAACCTATACAAGAGGAATGGAGCTCCTTAGATGATGGTTGCTTGCCCCCATGTCACGAAGTATGGTGTAATGCAAAGGTGAAACAAAAGATGAAATGGGTGCCTCTCTTCACAAGGAGAACCAAGAAATAGAGGGTGTAGAGGTCCCAACCATAAAAAACCTATCACCATTGGAAACCCCATTTAACCCCAAATTATCATACATCCACTAAAGATTGCGTCAGAACCCCAAACTAAGCCTCTTTCTCACAAGAGTCACCCTATGTAGAAACTTGGGCTCGATGGCTCCAAATGTAAGCAAGGAGAAGGGGCTGGGATCAAGTTGGTCAATCCTAGGGGTGGTTCATATTATGCTACTTATAGGCTATAGTTCTACTGCACCAACAATGTTGCTAAATACGAGGCGCTGGTATGAGGTCTCCTCATGGAACATGAAAAGAAGGTAAAGGCCTTGGTAATAGAAGGAGACTAACATTTAGCGGTCAAAAAAATCTGGAGCCAGTATTCATGCACTGATAAGTGACTGGCCTCATATCAAAACTGCGTGTGGGATCTAATCGAGGACTTTGAAGCATTCAACATTAGGAGTGTCCCAAGAAGAAGAAATATTATCGCTGACGCTTTGGTAGTATCGGCAAGTTCCCTACACCCATTGGAAAAATTGAAGCTGAAAATGTTTACTATTGAGCTGGTGGTGGTGCCAGCCATCCTAGATAATATCATGAACTTCTAGGTATTCCAAGATGACCAACAGATACTTGAGTTCATCATGAGTGTCCAGATCTTTGAAAGATAGAACATTGATGAAGAAGATGATGAGATCGAAGAATTAGACAATTTGGGAGATTTAAACTTGAAGACAAAATCCATCTCAAAAAGAATGGTAGCCTTGGAAAGAATTTTTGACAAAGATGAGCATGCTCATGAAAAGAGGAAGACACCAATTGTAGGAGTTGATGATTGCGATCTCTACAATCTAGGCACACAACTTGAACCCAGGGAGGTTCATATTGGTAAAATCGGTATAGACAAGGAGAAAAGGTGGATGGTAGAGTTACTCATTGAATACAAGGATGTCATAGCTTGGAGCTATGAGGACTTGAAAACCTATGACCATGTCATCATTGTGCACAACATCCCATTAAACCTAGATGCTGAACCTTTCAACCAAAGGTAGAGGCCAGTGAACCCTGTGATTGAGCCAGTGATCCAAAAGGAAGTATAGAATTTGCTTGATGCCAAGATTATCTTTCCTAACTGACACTCAACTTGGGTCACAAATCTCATTCCAATGAGAAAGAAAAGCAGAGAGGTCCAACTCTGTGTGGACTTTTGGAATTTGAATAGGTCTTCTCAAAAGGATAACTACCCGTTTCCATCCCTCGATGAAGTGTTACAATTGGTAAACGATTCCTAGATGATGTCTTTCCTTGATGGTTATTCTTGGTACAATCAAGTTATGGTAAATGAAGAAGACCATTTGAAGACCACATTCACTATGAAGTGGGGAACATTTACTTACTGTTGCATGTTGTTTGGTTTGATTAATGTAGGAGAAACTTTGCAGTGGGCTATGGATGAAGCATTTAAAGGCCTCATCAACAAGTGCATCATCATATATATGGATGACCTCATAGTATTCTCCAAAAACTATGCAAACCACATTGAATATTTGTGTATGGTGTTGAAGAGATGTAGGCATTATGGAATTTCACTAAATCCCAAGAAGTATGCCTTTGGGGTAACCCAAGGAAAACTCCTTGGACACATCATATCTGAAACAAGTATTTCAATCGATCCTGAAAGATTCGAGGCTATCCTCAAATTGGTTCCCCCAAATAGTTGAAAGGAGATGAAATCTTTCTTTAGAAAGATCAACTTCATCAAGAATTTTATTAGTGGATTCACAGAGATATTGCACCCATTGAATGACATGTTGAAGAAACATGCAAATATTGAATGGAACACTCCTGCTAAAGAAGCCTTTGAAGAGATTAAGACATCCATCACTACCGCTCTAGTTCTAGTCAGCCCCAATTACTTTCTTCCATTCAAGGTCTACTCTTTTGCATGAGAACACTCATGTACAGGAATCCTCACCCAAAAGAAAGAAGGGGAAGATGAAAGACCAATAGTTTTCATGAGTTGTCCTTTGAAAAATGTTGAACTCAAGTACCCCAATCTCGACAAACAATCTTTTGTATTGGTCAAGGCTATCAATAACTTCAGACATTAAATCCTCAAAAGTAAGGTCATCACTATTGTCCCTGATCCACCTATCAAATCCTTGTTAATGCAAAATGAGCTGGGAAAATGAAGGGGGAAATGGATGGGTATACTACAAGGGTTTGACATCAAAATTCAGCCAATGAAGTTAGTGAAAGGTCAAGGCCTCACCAAAATGATGGTAGAAATAGAACAAGGTTTAGTGTGCCAAGTGTACACCAATGAAGGGATAGTCACTGATGTGTGGTATCAAGATATAGTCTACTACTTGCTCCAAAACTGCTACCTAGAAGGATTGAATAGTTCCCAGAGGAGATCCCTAAGGAATAAAAGTGTCTCCTATATGCTAAAAAATGGAAAGCTCTACAAGTGTAATTACGATGGTCTCTACCTGCATTGTTTGGATGGGACCAAAGTTGAATGAGTTCTCATAGAGTTTCATGATAAGTACGACACAAGCCATGGATCAGCTAAAGCCATGACCCATCAGATATTGAGATTTGGTAATTATTGGCCTACCTTGTTCAAAGATACACATGAACACGTGTGTTCATGCCATGTTTTTCAAACTAGCACCATTCACGATAGACATCTAGCGATGCCCTTACAACTAGTTTATGAGGTACGTCCATTCACCCAATGGGAGCTAGATTTTGTAGGGATGATTAACCCTCCTTCTTCTATAGGACATAGGTACATACTAACCGCAACCCACTACTGCACATGATGGACAAAGGCACAATTTATGAGGAACTGCACCATGGAAGTGGTAACCAAATTCTTAGAGGAGTTCATTATCACATAGATTTGTATGCCTTTCTTTCTGGTATGTGAAAATACACCCTATTTCTCATCTACATCCCTCATTCAATGGGACTTCAAAAATCAGGTAATCCTCAACTTCTCATCCAACTATTATCTGCAAGGAAATGGGATTTCCAAATCAATGAATAAAAATTTAACAACAATAATCAAACACCTCTTGGATGATAACCCTCAAGATTGGCACACACAGTTGAAATACACCTTATGGACTGACTGGGTGAGAATAAAAAATGCTTTAGGGACTTCCCCCTACCAGTTGGTCTATGACTTGCAACCTATTTTTCCTATGAACCTGAAAATACCAATCTTGAGATTCATGGATCAATACATCAAAGGTGAGGATTGGGTGCAGGTTCACCTCATAAACCTATTGGATCTAGAAGAAAAGAGAACCATGGCTTTAGAACATGTGGCCAAACATCAAGCTATCGTCAGGCATTGGTTTGACAAAAGAGAAACAATAAAAGCCTTTAGGATTTTTTACTTAGTTTTGATGTGGGACAAAGCGAAAGAAAAACTAGGCAACCACATTAAATTCCAATGTTTGTGGATAGGCCCTTTCCAAATTGTTGAGATTCTAGGAGTGAACACTTTTAGAATTAGTTCTCTCAATGGGGAGCTAGTCCCGTTGCCCATCAATGGCCAGTATCTCAATCATTACTTTGGGTCTTGATGGACTTTGATCTTTCTTGTACATTATTTTAGCTTAGGGTCTTGTCTTGTGTGTCATTTTTCTTTGGGTCAGTCAGTTTGTGTCTTTTAGGGGGTAGGTGTCTTTTGAACTAAGTGTTCTACACCAAATAGTCTGGGCAAAAGATGAGGGTCTCCTCTTATCAAACCCTTTGATTTGATTTTGTCTTACAATGAGCCAGATACAAAGGTTGGAAGTGAAGTGTTTTACTCTTAGAATTCTCGAATGGATTCATCAGAGTAGACCATCCTTGACACTAACACACATCTAAAAAGATCCTAAACTAGGAGTCTCTTGGACATGATTCCAATCAGAATCAAGTAACACCCATGGTTTCAAAGGAGATTAGAAGTTATAACCCTCTCCAACCTAGAACACAAACTAAAAGAGAAGAGAAAAAAAAAGAAAAAGGAGGAACACATAAAGACAAAGTCAATAATAAGGAAAGCTCAAATACTTGGGTGGCACAGTCTAAGCGCTGCCTGGGTTTTAAAAAAATTGATAAAAATAAATGTAGGAATACAAATGTAGAGGTAGCATAGCCTAAGCATTGCCTCAGTTCATCAAAATCACCAAAGCTAGAATAAAAGAAGAAATGAAGTATCCAGAGTACAATGATTTGAGGAAATCAGTTTCAATTTGATACATGTTGATTCTAAGCGCCCTCCAGAGAAGTTTAAAACTTCAAACAAAGCTCATCTATAGGAAGGGAAGGGTGACTTTAGAAACCTCTAACAAGGCTATAAATGCATGTTTGGTAGTAGAGCAAGGTTAAAATAACTTTTGGCTGAATTCAAACCTGTGGGAAAAGATTTGATTATGATTGGTTGATAATTTGAGAAACTTATAGTGAAGGATTTCTGGAGAATTTTGAACACATAAATACACACACTAGATGTGGATGTAAAGTTTTATTGATCTTGATGATGATAGGAGAAATCACCATTGGTGAAGGGTTTTATGTCTGGCTCACCACGAGATGGGATTGTTTCATGATGGAATGACTTAGGGATACTCAAGTTGTTTTCCCTTTCTTTTGTTAGGGCTATTTGTTGTGGTTCCACAACCACGCTCCCCTTTTTGAGCCACTTGGCCAATGGCCCCGCTTTCATTTTTAGCTTGTGTTTGAGTTCACCTTGTCATTTTGGTCTCTGTCCCCTTGTCACTTAGCTTTTTTCTAGTTTCACAATTTCAAACTTTCAGAGTCCCCTAGGTGTGAAAGGGCCAAAAGGTCGAAAGAACCTTTTTCTTGAACACTGGCGCATCCTCAGGATTTTAGACTTTCAGAGGTTTGAAACATTGAAAGTCTGATTCCTCAAGGGAATCAGCCTTTTGGCATTTCAGCCTTTCGGAGGTCTAAGACCCCTGAAAGGCCGATCGGTAGTGGTGGCTAACGTCACCCCTGTCAGTTGCCTATATAAGGTAGAAGACCGCATGGTTTTCTCACTTTTCATTTTCTGGCAGCAATTGAGTTCAGAGCTTTTGTGCATGTGGGTTGCCCTCAGTCTTCAATTTTTTAGATAGATTATTGTCTTTGGTCATCTTGTCCTTCAACATGTTTGAGGTAGGTTTCTTTTCCTCCATCTCTATTCTTTTCATTTTAGGGTTTAGTTTTTTTTAGGTTTAGCATGTTTTAGCTAGAGTTTAGGTCTGTTGTCTTTGTTTTCTCTTGCTTTGGGGTGGTAGAGTTGTCCCCTTAGACCCCTTAGCATCAAGTTCATGCTTGAACTTGATCTAGAGATCATTTTTGAGCTCTAACTCTTGAAACCCTTCTTTTGGTCTTTTGGCCCTAGAAGTTTCAGACTTTCACAGTCTAAAATTTCAGAGAAGGGTTTCACTCCAAGTTTTTGCTAAGTCCTAGTTTTGACATTTCGGTGTTTCACACACTAAAAAATACACACCTCTAACATGCCAAAGTCAAAAATGCTATCCAAAATGAACTAGACTTCTTCACATTTTTGGAGGTTTTGCACTCTGAAGTTGATATGTTGTTTTGTTACCTGAAAGACCCAATTTTGGCTTGTATATCCTCTTTTGTGGTATTTTGGTAGTTCAACCTTTCAGAGGTCCAACACCTTCGAAGGTTTGAAAGGCCTAAATTAGCTTCCTGAATGTTTAGACTTGGCTTTTGCAGGGTTTTCTTGATTGATTTTTATCTAATTTTCATCAATGCTCCTCCATAACTATCATACGATGATTACTGATTCATGTCTCATTTATTTTTTCTAGAAATGGTAGAGAAAGTGAACTCACTGGCAATGAGGTACCAATTCAATGGTTACCATGCACTGTCCAAGGTGGGAAATTTGCATTCAGAAATCACAGACATGGACATTGGGAACGTCAATTAGAATGATTAATTGGTGAAGTGTGCACAAATGGCAGGGAGGTCAGAGGATTGCACTTCATTAGTGTATTGTTCTCTAGTAAATGTAGTGGCACACCCTGTGTCTATTCTTTCTTCTGATTTGATCACCACACTAGTGAACCGCTATGTACTAGATGAGAGACTAGTCAAAAATAGCATGGGTGAAGTGGTTCTGGATCTCCGAATAGACAATATTGAGGATGTCTTCCATCTACCGAAAGGGATAGACAAATTTTATGGTTTCTCCATTGGCAAGGGTATGAAATTTTACAACAATGACATCCATCTATCTCATGAGATAGTGAACAGGGACTACCTTATGCAACCTTTGCCGAAGAGTAAACTAGAGAAGATAGACATGAGGAGAGGATATATAAAAGAATATGTTCAAGCAGCCATCACCATGATCAGTCAGGTGTATGGAATACCAAAGTCTATACAATTAGAGCCATGGATGATCCTTCTCATCGAGAAGATAAAGGAAAGGTAGGAAAGGTTTGACTTGGCCACCATCCTCAGCGACAACCTGGTTCAAAAATTGATCGCAGTGAAGAATGACCCACACTTTTACATGACATCCTATGTTGTGTACCTGTTGGCAACAAGAGAAGTATACCTGGGGCTAGTGAAAGTTGGTGCCATGGGAAACCCAAAGTCCTGGCCATTTACAGTGTACCCAGAGTTGGTTAGGAAGGAGTACTTTACATAGGAGAACCCGGAGTATCGCATCATCAATGATGCTTTTATTTTTTCTATCATCCACTCCATAGAGGGAGATTATGCTAAGAGAATGTGAATAGAGGCATCAGCTAAAGTGAAGGCCCTTGGGGCATTCTACATTAAATTCAAGACCTTCACATACATCTAGGAGGTAGGAAGCACCCTAACACCGAAGAAGCTACCAAGGTATCAATTAAATAGGATAATCCTGTTAGAAATGGCCAGGCAATTGTCAAATGCTCACTAGCATATTCGGCATAAGAAGAAGCATTGTTGGGATTTCCCAATTTCCATAGGCCCCCACTATTTACAAGACATGAAGATATGCAAGTCACTGGCCTTAAATTTGGATGAATACCCATTGAAAAATTTCAATCTCATAAGGACCAGATTTGACCCCATTGGTACATATAGCCATATAATGGGTAGACATTATGTGTACAAACCTCATATCGGGGACCACTGGATAAACTTGATGGATGAATATGAGGTCAGGATCCATGACTACTGTCAGATGAGTCTACAGTTAGCACAAACTTCTCTACTGCTATGAGTACCATAGAAGGTGATGGAGGTTGATTCTGATGATGTTTTGGATTCCATCTACAACTAGGATAAGGTATATACTAGGGCAATCCTGAATGTAGAAGTTGATAGGGATGATAATGATGACATAAATTTCAATCCTAGACATGTCATCAAGGTGACCAAGGAATGGATCTCTCATCCATTTCCAATGGACTTCATGTCGATGAAGCAACAACCAACTCAACCATCCAAAGAAAAGAAGAAGAAATGGGAAAAGGTGTTGATGCCACAATTCAAAGAGGCTGTACCATTGAGGCTGAAGATGGTGTATAGACACAAGCGCCCTACAATGTATGGATTCACTACTTTCCCAAAGAAGCCAAAAACTAGAATGACTGGAAGCATAGCACCTCCAGATGTTCCCTCTACTAGTAGTCTAGAACCTCCAGGTTCACCCAAGAAGGTACCAAAAATTAATTAAATAACTAGACCTAGGCCTGTCAGGGTGATCAAGTGGCACGTATACAATAGGAAGAGAGCCTCGATGCTGAATCACATGAACACCCTTTTAGAAGATGAAGAAGATGAGGATGACCAAGTACCCCTCAACAGAAGGACCCAGCTAGTGGGATTATTAAAGAAAAGGAAGCTACAGGAGGAAGATGCATAGGAGGATGTTGAAGGAGGAACCCAAGGAGAGAAAGTAAATTTGGATGCTTTGGGTGATGATGAGTTTGATATCTCTGACTTTGAAGGCCTTTGGGGATTCAAAGAAATTGAATAACAGACTCCACCCGAAGGCCCTTCTATGTAACAACCCTTTTCTTTCTATTCCCTCCCTACACAATTCACAAGTCCCTTCGACAATGTGGGAGAGGAAGCTCAATGAGATGTTCAAGAGTTAGTGGAGGAGGTTATAGGCGAGGTTTAGAAGGAGACTACTAAGTCAGGTAAATATTATTATGTAGGAGTCACCTCTAAAGAAGACATTGCAACCCAAGTCCCTTCAACTTCACAAAAAGTTCCACCTCCACATCCTCCTATGCTGCAAACTTCACTTCCACCTTCATAGCAAACACCATCCTCCACTTCACTTCCACTGCTTGTCCAAATCACTCCACTACCACCACAACCTCCACCTTCCCCTATTCCCATGCCTACTCCACCTCCTCCGTAAATGCCAATGCCTTCGCCCACTCCCCCACTTGATCCTGCTCCCCATGTATAGAAACCTCCTACACAAGCACCTACTCTACCATCTTCTCAAACTGAAATAGTTGCACAAGGGCCTCAAGAGCCAAAGAAGGAAAAAGAGGCCATGATCGGTGAGGTTCCATTGAAAGAACAAGCTGAATCAGAAGGACATGTTGGAGGGGAAGAACAAATAAATGTGGAAGAGGAGAAAAATATAAGAGAAGAATAGGGAACAGAAGGAGAAGAAGAGGAGAGTCATGAGGGGACAGAGACAGAGCATAGGGCTACTACCTCACAATAAGTCATGTCATATGAGCCCATTAATGTCTTCTCAAAGCCCACTTGGTTTACTAAGGAATCCAACCAAGGGTAAGGGTATATACTGATGAAGATGATACAGATATGGTGGCACTGGGATGAGAATTCCACCAAGCAGGATCTAGTGCTCGGGAAAGGACCCTCTCATATGTAATGCAAGATCAAGTGAGCAGGTGGAAGGCTCAGGTGGTCATTCCTACAATGAATGTTAGTATGGCAGAGATCACCCCATATGACTATGTACTGGAAGAGGTGGACCTAGGAGAGCCAATAAGAGAAGGGAGTAAAATTCTAGCCATGCTAGGACTAAAGCATGCTCTTGGATTCATGGATAAAGATGAGGAAAATATAAAGGAATTAATGGAGCAGAATGAGGCAATGAAAAAATTTATTCTTAAAACAGCGGGTCTCATTGACCCTAATAACCCTAAGGCCTCATTACAAGCTATTTTGTAGAAAAGAGGTGACACAGAATTACTAGTAGATATCCCACATTCTTTCATTTAGGTGTGTACAGATTGGAAGGAAGATTTTGAAGAGTTTTCCAAGGTGGCTCTTAGAAATATTTTGAGGCCCTTCAGGGGATAACCTACTTGGTTGAAATTATGAGTGAAGAAGATGGTCTGGTGGAGAAAATTCTAAAGTGGCAAAAGGCTTTGGAGGACCTCACAATAATAAGGAAGTAGCGCTTCCAAGTTTTGGTTAACTTATACGATTGGTCAGAGTTGGATAATTTTGAAGAATGGATCCAAGACATCACTAGCGCTCTGAGTGTTTTTGAGAAAACCTTGAAGAAAATGGATAAGAAGAGGGATGAAGGTCTACTTTGGGCTAAGGAGATGCATAAGTTTTTTGAAGGGTTAGACCTGGATCTGTATGATGAATATGATAAGAAAATGATACATCCCATTAATGTTATCATAGGCCAATACCTGGATATCTTTAGCGGAGTTAGCACAAAAGAAGATCTTCAACAGATGTTCTATCAAAAGGAGGAAATCTAGAAAATGATATCTCATGAAGAGGAAATAAGGGGGTTTGCAAATGAATTACTCACCTTTTGGGAGAAGCAATAGGAACACCTTGAAGGGGTCAAGATGGCTGATTTTGAAGAGGTACAAGAGATTGTGGACAGGTTCCATAAAGCTAATCCAGAAATCCTTCCAAGTCGATAAGCACCCAGTTTTGACTTAGCCAAATATTGTATGGAGGAAAAACATTTTTCAACACTTATCCATTTTTGAAGACCAAGATTTTTGGCATTTCGGCCTTGTAGGATTTTTGGCCTCCAAAATTCCAAAAGTTGTAAATAAGTTATTTCAATACTTAACCAATTCTTGAACTCCATTTTTTCGGGGTGATGCTCGGGGTTCAAAATTTCTGGGGCATCACTGCCATTAACTCTAGTCTTCTCCAAGTTGCTTTTTCAATCAAAATGATCACTTCCATGGGGTTGTTTCTACATGATTTGAGGGATTCTTCCATTTGGGTCCATGGAGAAGAGCTATAATGATGAACAAAGGGCAACACTACAAGTTTCAAGAAGAATATGCACGAGTTCTAGACTTTTTTTAGAGTTATTTTTGTGCATAATTTGCACCCAAATTGTAATGCATGAGGTTTAATTCCATGCTAGAATAGTTTAACCTTATTTTAGGGATAGTTTCTTTCATGTAAACTCTAGTTTCGATTTATTTTTGAGTTTTTATGTAGCCAAAACCCTAGTTGTGAAATTGAGAGCACAACTCTATAAATTGTATTAAATCAATGTAATTAGGGTCGATTATTATTGCAATACAATACATATAATTGGTGCTTTAATCGTGGTGTGATTTTTCTGCTATCTTTGTGAGATTCATGAATGTGTGTTTGCTCATTTGTTTATTTCAGAGAGCCAATTGATTGTATGACAATTTTGATCTATGATTCTTTTAGTCTGGTGTTTATCTTTGCTACATTGCTTTGTTGTGACGAATTATTGGGAAGATCTCTCTCTTTGATGCTTTAAGACAAATTTGTCTCATGGGTGTGTACATCTATGGTGGCTTCATGATCTGATGAATTTTGACTTATCATACATTTGCATTTATTTCCATTGATGATTGCATCCACTAAGTTGGGATTGTGATTTATTCAAATCTCTATTTTGTGGGTTTTTCTTATCTTCTCGGTACTTTAATTCGCAAGGCAATGCAACATCAGTTTATGTCCATTAGTTTCCTTTTCTACAAATTTATTTCAAATTCTTGTCACCTTGCTCATTACTTTATTTGCAAATCAGTTATAGTAGATTAAATAGATTAACTTTTCTTGCATCTAAAAGATTCAAAAATCCCAAAAAGAGAAATATTGTTGTGGTTGAAGATTTGTTTTGTAGTCCCTTGAAGATCAAACCAGCAAAGGCCTCCTCATGAATAGATTCACATTTATCTTTAGTTGAGCTATCTAAGCGGTTTATACCCGACCTAGAAGGAACCTTGAGATTGATTTACATCATTCTGCCAAGAGGGGAATTTTCTCATGTAAATTCCTAGTCGTTGTCTCTTTTAAAAATAATGCTCAACACTACGTAAGTTTATCCAACTTGGATAGGGAGCTTCATTCAATCTAATATGATTTAAATCGCTAATTGTGCATCAAAATCCTATAAATAAAACTTTCACCAGGTGCATACATTACTATTAGTCATTGTTACCCCAATTTTCCAAGACAAGGATGGTAGGGGATAGGAGGATGATTTTTTGGGATGACAAATTTTTTTGCCAAGTTTGGGGTTGGAAAGGGATGATAGAGGGGACAACTATATAAAATATAGGGAAAAATTAAAATATATGGGGAATTTTTCATATATACATTACATTTATATGAAAATATGGATAAAGCATGCCATTTAAACATCATAGAGACTTAACATACAACATTTCATTATTTCAATACTAAATAGTCAAGTAATTCAATACTCAATATGAATTCATTATTTAAAATTCATTTCTATATGAAAGCGGTATTAAAAAAATAACATACAAAATTCCCAAAGGCTAAAGTTTTTCCATATAGTTTCATGCTCAATATTAAAAAAATACAAAAAAATAAAGTACACTATTGCTTCTATTATGTATTTGGAAATATTGTACATCAAAATCAAAGTCTTGTGAGTCATTGTTGCTATCATGCTCCACTACATCCCTATCCAATGAAACCCCAACCAATCTTGGTGGTGTTTCCTCCTCATCAACCCAGACCACATTTTCAAGATCAACATCCCACCATACAGCTGGAGTTCACCGATACTCTAGAGTTTTATAATCCTAAAGTCGAAGAGCACTATGCACAACCACTAGCTTCTTGTCTTGTCTAGAGGTAAGTCTATTCATCTTGAGGTATTGGATAAAGGCATATACAAACCAATACATCTCTATAGAAGAGGAGATAGCAACCTATGCAAGGAGATAATAGGAAAGAACCTTTGACTATGGTGCATCCCTCTCATGCCATGTCTACCATCCAATAGGATCAATCTATGCCAATATGACTCTATCCAACCTCACCTATTGTTTACTCAATGTTGGGTTGAAATTTTTTGTAAAGTCAAGGAATTGTGTGTCAATTATGGAATCCTCCTCTTTTGGAAACACCTTACCAATGGCTTCTATGAAACCATCTACTACCTCTAGATCATCACATGGAGGAAACCTCCCATCCATTTCTACAAACCATTTGGGATTCGGAGTGCAGGATTCCATATAAAGTGTTATATTCATTGTGTTCCACCTCCATGTCACAATGGGCTTACTATGCTACTCATACAAACTCAAAGTAGGATCCCTAGTTAAAATTATTTTCTTTATCATCCCAAGCATACTATCAAATGTCTCATATATCTCTCCAAGACCAGTCTATATCTACATATATAATGACATCTACAATGGGTGAGATGGTAGAAAAAAGATATATGCAAAATGAGTAAAAGCACAAAGTTGTGTCACGTTTGAAGCTAACTTATCAGCACAGCTGAATTTGAGTATTTCTAACTAAAATTATTTTTTGTCTAACATATGGTCTAGCTAGATTCATTCTAGCTAAGTTAGATAAGTGCTTCAACTTTTCCAATTGGAAATATCTATTAAATGCATGTTTTATACCAATTACTAAAGAAATAAAATATTTCAGAAAAGCGATGTTTCAATAACTTCTACTCTTTTTAATGATATTTTTTACAAATATAAAAATACCCTTTTTTAAGAGCATAGAATCAAGATTATCATCATATAATTTTTATAGTATTATAATTAGATCTAATATGTTATAATTTCAAAATACTGCAAGTAGGTATTTTAACATTTGAGAACAAGTTGTTTCAAAAATAGAAAAAAATAGTAAAGCCTATCAAAAAAACTAAAATTTTATATTTGACATTAGAGGAGAGAGTTCTCTTCAAGAATGTGTAATTTTTTTTATGAATGGTGTAGATTTGATAGGGGAAATTTGGTGGGAGATGAAAAATGTTGATTTCATGTATGTTCAACTTTGAGTAGTTATAATGAAGAAAATATACATTGACAACTAATTTTTCTTCTTTTCTGCACTAGCTATATATTTCATCTATAACATATTTTGAAATCAAAGGAAAAAAATATTATTTCCATATACTTTTTTTGTGGGAACAAGACCCTCATTTTTCAGCATTTTTCAACAAGTAAAAAATGGACTTCAAAAATTAAAAAACTATGTGAATTCTTGTTAAAAAAAAATTAAAAAATTATAGGCATAAACTTCATCCACTTTTACACATTTCATTAGTTTACATCATCTCCGAATTCTAAACATAAATGTCATTTTTATGTCATTAAAGTTAAAAAATTTGTGTGTTGTTGACCTTTTCCTTTATAAAAGTGTGACACAGCTTTGTACTTTTACCCAAAAACAAACAAAAAGTTTGAAAGAATTATAATTTTATAATAAAAAAATTAATATGAAAATCAACAATCTAATATTTAATTTTAAATAAAATGAACAACTTATTAGTTATTACCTTATTGTGGTCCCCCAATTATCATCAAGGGTCTTTTTCTTGATTGATTTTCCATCAGGAGAGCTATAATTAGACCGTCACATCCACTATGGATTCACCAACAGCAATTGAAGAGGATCACACACCTCAAGCATCCTCCCCATCAAGATGAAGTAAATAGAATACCTATAATATCAATATGTATAATTATGAGGCTCAATGTAATTGGAATAGTGAATATCAAGATTCAATACACGTGTAAGTTACAAAAGTTTAGTTTCCTAATATTTGCATAAATTGAAATTCAAATACTTTAATAAAATAAAGTAGTTGGAATACCTTGTCTCAACTAGATTGAGGAACTCCTTTGAAAAGGACATAAAAAGAACAAGTGATGTGTGGTGGTTGTAAATTAACATTTCAACATCTCTAGCTTTTGACACCACTTGCTTCACTCAATCTATCTTCCCTGTCTCTTTCAATACATTGTTTAATGCACAAACACAACAAGGGGTCCAAAAGATGTGCCTATAAGTACCCTCTACCATAAAACCAATTGATTTGTACACACTTGTTGAACCTATGATAACCTATACAATGTTAGCAGGGCCAATCTCCTCTATGGAATCTCTCAAAATGGAAAATTGGAATTCTATATCCTTATGCTTCCTTGAAAAATCCATGACTTTTAGAGAATAAGAACCAATACGGGATGTGACAATGTTATTGATGAGTGGTTGATGTCTAACATCACTCCACCCATACATCACAATAGATTATCCTTTCCTTGCCCAAGTCTATCTCATATCCTCCAACGAGGTATTAACCTTGGAGTACTCTTTGTCTATGAGGATAGTTTGTTGCTTATGATCACCAAGGGGTATGAATAAGGGACCCATTGTGGCTGTATATTTCACCATTTGTTTGAAATAAGAGAAATGGGCTACATGAAATGGGATAGCATTAGCAAAAATGAATTTAGCAATGTATTACTTTGTAGCTTCCCATGCTTGCAAATTAAACATATTTTCACTTGTTCCTCCCTTCTCACCACCACTCACTATCATCTTTCCTCTTGTCTCAAAAGGACTACTTCCAATAGTGGATGACATAGGCTTAGATGATTGCACACTTGAAAAAGGTGTCAGCATTGCCAAACCTTATTTTTCCATTTCAACCTTCATGTGTAATTTATGGCACTCAATTTCCTCTTTAGTTGAATTTGGACAAGCTATGACTCCATAGCATGAAATTTTCAAAAAATGATACTTCACCCTTGTATACTTTCCCCTAAAGTCATCAAAACAAAATGGCAATCCCACACCCTAATCCCCCTTGATTATTTTTTCATTTCACCCTTAGGTGTAACATATTGGAGAAGAGGGTTTTTCTTGTTGAAAGATCCCTTTGCATATTTGTTCATGATTTTTGAAGGGGACTTAAACAAGTTAGGTTACTACCCACTACTACCCTCAACACTTTCAACTCTATTTTCACCACCCGTTTCCAATTCATCCTCACTACTGCTCATTTTGAATTTCTTCGAGATTGAACAATTAATATTGAAACAATGTAAAAAAAAAGCAAGCTTTTCAAGCTTCAAAATTTCAAACAAAATGGAAAAAAAAGAATGGAAGGATGTAACTTACCTCTTCCAAGCTTCAAGCAAGAGATTTTCCCTCTCTTCCTTCTATCACTTTCACTTGCTAATGCTCATCTTCTTTCAATGGCTTCTTCAAACCCTCTTTGTTGATTCTACTTGTTGCTATGAAAGAAATACAACTAATGAGCCAAAAACATAACAAAATGTAGTTTAGGGTGAATTTGGGAGGAGGGACCCATATAAGAATAATTAAAAATGTGCAGTTTAAAAGGTTTTTATGTTTTTTTTCTGGTCACCACTCTTTTCCATTGGGGATGACCATGCATCTTGGGGATAGTCGAGAGATGGCTATGTTGTCCTCAACTGTCCTTGGGACTTATAGTAGTCCACAAAAAAAATTGTGATGTTCTCATTTTTTCATGACATCCCCTACAAGTTTTTGAAAAAAGTGCACTGAGTGGGGATGCCCCCTAGCCATCCTCCCATCCTGTAAACGTCCCTCGTATGGGGACAATGGTTTTTAGGCTGGAGACGTAGGATGAATCCCCATGTGATGTTGTTGTTAGCTCTCCAAACTGTAAACTTGTTGATTGTATTGGTGTTCATGATGTACTATTGAATCAATCCTATTTGGCAAAGTTTAATTCATATTACCTAAACATTGATTATACATTGTCTTAATTTGATACATGCTCATTGGAATACTTAAAAAGATATTGCAAAATATTGTTGAAATTAGGAAAAGATATTTTAATGTACTCTTTGCTCCTTTACCATCTTCTTAGACCTATACCACTTTTTCTTCTCTTTTATACAACTCTTTTATATCCCCATGAATGATTCACGCATGGAATCTTTAATGATTTTCTAATTTATCTTGCTTCTCTTCCATTGAGCACTATAAGTTTTTTTAATCAAACATTTACTTTACTTTTGGATTTGTTTATTCATTCCTTGAATTCCTCCACTTTGTGCATGCTTATTAATCATGTGGAAGATAATACACATGCCAAATATTAGCAAACCCTATAGGTATAAGGAAAAACATACTTTGGTGGAAAGTTGATTCTCAACTAGTATCATTATCCTATTGAATGATTCAACACAAATCTTGCAGTCAACACCTTGTTGCTCACAAGTTATATGCTTGATTGAACATCTACAACTAGAAATTATTAGATGTTCCTAAATCTCTATGATTTATTGCTAAGCATCAAATGTCTAATAAATGGGATGAAACATGTTCACATCTACTTCTCTAATTGTTAGAAACTTGCAAAATAATCAGCTCAAATACATGAAAGACAACATTATAAGAAAAAAGATGACACAAGATTTAAACAAAAGAAAGCAAATATGAGAAAAACCTCTACCAAGCCTTCATTATCAAAATCAAGTATATAAGCTTTCTCTCTTAATGAGGCCACTGAGAACCCCAATCTAGTATCCTCTTAGTTGTACCTAACTTAGGATAGTTACTCTATCCAACAATACAATATCAAACAATAGGGTAGTGGGCTTCTACTTTTAATTGGCAATAACTCCAATACTAGTAGGATCAAAAGAGCATTTTTCAAGTGAAATTCAATCTCTATTGTAGTCGAAATGAAATTGTATCATACAATGTTACATCCCTTCTTTGAAGAATTATTGAATAAATGTAATATTTTTTTCATGAGAACTATGAAGTTATTTAATTATGAGGATGATTGACTAATGAAGTTATTTTGTTTAATTATGAGGATTATTGATTCAATGATGTTTTTGTAGAAATAAATGTGCATGGATGAATAATGTTGTATAATGACATCTTGATAATAACCTAGATGGTTACGTTAGTTCAAAATGTTGTTATGAAATAAATGAGTGTGGAAAATTTCTTCTTATGTCAGTTGATGTAGGAGAAGATCACCTTCATAAAGGGAAGGAGAGTATCATTAGAAAGAGAAAGTATAGATGAGTGGTGGACGGTTGGAATCATCATCTAAGAAAGAACCCATAACTAAGTATATTGGTCATCAAGTCAATAGATTATGGTTGTTAGTCTTAATCTCCTTTGATATTGGTAGGTTTGGTTGTCAATTTCATTATCTTAGATCTAACCTGAAAATTAATAATTCTTGTTAATAAGAATGTTTCTTTGAAATCAAACTTTGTCAATTTAATAAAGCAACCTTAGTACACATAGAAGTATGAATATCCAAATGCTATTTTATATAGACAAATGATAAGGACTACATATATACATACATACATATAATAAAAAATAGTAAACAACTATAGGTATTTGTCTTTGATGAGTTTAGACATCTAATACATAGACATAAATGTTGGCACTAATTAACATAGAATTCAACCTTCATTCTGGTCATTCTTGCAATTCTAAGATGAGAAACATAGAGTTCTACGTCTCTCGTCTAAAGTTAAGCATTTCGGTAATTGATTTATCGAACCACTAAGAAGTCCTAATCAGTATAAATAGAGATTATTGTTTGAGTTGCTATTAATCTCGCTTAGTCTTTCGGCATCACCATTGTTTCAAGCCTCAGAAAAAGCTCCATCTCAGTAATTCAAGCCTTCATCAGATCTATAAGTGTTCCCAGTACATCAAGCGAATCAGGCTAGTCCATCTTGTGTTGTAGATTTATATCAATACTTATAAATGATGAAATATCTTAATTGTCCATGTTGTTGAACCCATTCTTGGTGCATTCGGGTTGATCATTATCAATAATATTGTATGATCATATTCATAGTGCATTTAAATTATCATTGTCATTAATATTGAAAGAACATATTGTTAGTGCATCGAGTTTATCTGTATTGTTCATATTAAATTATCATATTATTAGGGCAGCCGCTAAGTTTCTGATAAAATGCATAAAAAAATAAAAATATTCAGACTTTTTTTTTTTCAGATTTGCGAAAAAGCAGTAATTTCTTTTTTAACAATTTTTTGTTGTTTTCGATTCAAAATATGCAAATCATGAAGAACAGATATGCAAAAATCTATTGTGTTTTCAAATTTTTCAAATTTGATCAATAGTACATTTTGAATAGAACTTAGTAGCTTCCCATTATTAGTACATGAATTTATCATATCGTTCATTTGGTTGAATGCATTCTCTATACATTTGAACAACTATGAAATCGTAAGATGGTGTCGCAAAGGAATGGGCTAATGTTTTCGGAAGGAATCATTTGTTGTTATCTTTACTCTTATACACAATAAAGAACCCATGTGATTCTGAGTTCTGACATTTGTCGTATGGCATCGATTGTCATTTTCAACATTCAGGCAGATTTGATATTGATTTTAGGGCTATTCAAATATTGATTGGGATATAAACCAGAGAATGAATTCATTTATTGATTTGTAAAAGGGATATAATGTTACCTTGTCGACTGATTCATATGAATTTGATGTTAGTAGAAAGAATCAAGAAACATTCAAAAATCGGATCACCTCATTAGAAGAAATAATTAGCGAAAATTATATTAACTGTACAAAAAGTTTTCATCAGCAAAAGAAATTCACAGTTTGAATCCTTCATGACTCAATAGATTAAGGAAGAACTGAATATTTAGGAATATTAAATTAGTTAGTAATAATCTGATAAAATCAGGGGGGTTTTAATTCTTTGAAGCCAATAAATATTTTGCAAGCCATGGAGTACCCTAATAGGATTTGATGCACTGAGGCCTTGGGAAGGGTGAACATCTTAGTGGTAAGCCAGCCAGTGATAGGAAGTTATCAAGGGAACGCTTGTACACCAGCAAGGTCTATGAAGTTTACTGAGCTATACTCAACCTAAAGTACATAGGTATGAGCTGAATAGAGACATCCTAGATGATTAGGAATGTAAACATATTTTTGCTTAAGTTAGTGAGACATTATATATTCCATTTTTAAGAAGAAGTCCTTCTATCGTTGGGGAAGATCAAAAGAGCCACTTGGACTCTTATATGAATTTGGTGGTGATACTGACAACATGAAGTACAATGCTTGCAAATGAAAACCTTAGCCAAGGTAGTGTTATGCAATGGTGTAGTAACCATTAGTGCATGTCTAATTAGGAAGTCATTCTCATAGGGAATGAAATCTATAGGGTATGACCAGCCAAGATAGTTATGGGTTCTGAACACCAAGTCTCGAATGGAAATAAAGATTGGATCCGAAGTTTGCATCTCTTGTGTAGGGTCAAACCAATTCCAAAAGAAGTTGTGTGGTACTCTAAAAGGTTAATGGTTGAGAGGTTAAACCTATGATGATGCACACCCTCTCATAGATGACAATTAGGAGCAACTGCAACAAGAGAAACAAAAGAAAATACTTCCACCATCTTAGATTCTTTGATTTATGCATTATTAGTTGATTCAATTATTAAGCTCTTTCTTTCAGATTAAACATTAATTTGTTCGTAAGTTAAATTCATTTTCATGTGACGGTAGTTAAATAAATAATGTATTATCTTTTACTTTCCAAATTAGTTAAACAAAACTTGATAGTTATCATGTTCATGTAATAAGGAGAGTACTTTCTTTCTATTAAAGTTGGTTAAAAGTAAAATTTTATTTCCTATGAATTGTTTGCTTCTTGTTATAAATTTTTTGTAGTTAGGTTAACATGTTACACATGGTATTAGAGCTACTAGGCTCAACTCTAGACCTTGGAGCTCACCACCATGAACCTAGTAAATAAAAACTTGTTTGTTGGTGATTCCTAGAATGTGGATTTGATGTACATCACGGAAGAAGGTTCAAGATATACCATAATCTATGTTTGGATGACATGTGTGATGTACAATTATGTGTTGTTTGCCCCTAGGAGATGATGAAATATCAGTTGATTACATCTATCGTCTTTGAAAGAAAAGGCATAGGTGGCCACCTTCAGTCAAGAAAATAACTGAAACCCTTGTAGAAACTGAGAAAGTTGTCAAAATTGGGAACTCAATTGTAGAAAGTGACATCATATAATCCAGTAGACTATTGTGTTCCAACTCTATGATACTGACTTACACCTTGTGACTTTGATGGGCAGGAAGAATCCATCATTGATGAAAGTGACTTGTAAAGAAAGCACTTATAAGAAATTTTGTATCTCTATCAAATAAAGATGTAAAATTTTGGATTGAGTAATAAGAAAAAAAATGTGACTTTTGTTGAACAATCTCCTTTATTTTGTTGTAAATCATTTGTAGGATAGTTTAAATTCTAAAACTATTCAAATTATATTCAAGTAATTCATTCTAAAGATGGATAATTCAATGAAAAAATCAAGGGATTTGATAATACCAACAATCTCTTAGCTAGACTAGACCAACACCTTAAGATGATGAGTGACACCCATAACTAGATGCTGGATTTGGAAAGGAAGGTTGAATGACCACCAAGAATTTTAGAAGAGGAGCATGAGTCCTAACTCAGAGAAGTGACCCATTGTATCTAACAAACTCTCCAAAGTGAACAATGAGAGTACTTTGAAAATAAAGATCAAAATGAAAAAAAAAAACCAGTTGGTTAATGAACTTTCACTAGACATGAGGAAGGTAAACCTCCCAAAATCTTTGGGTCTATGTTTGGAGATTTCATAGAGGAGTGGTTAATGTAGATGTGAAAAATACTTTAAAATTTGTAATTACTCTGATAATTCCAAGGTGTCCTAAGGGGCTTATCAGCTATCCAAAGAGGTAGCTACTTGGTGAGAAAATAAAATAATGAAGATAAAGATGAAAATGACTAAGGTCGCATAAGAGCAATTCGTAAAGATTTTTAGGTAGAGATGCTTACCAAAAAATTTCTATGATCAAAAGCTAATAGATTTCCAAGATCTAAGTCAATGTGATACATCAGTTAATGAGTATTGGAGTTCACCAAACTTCTCAAGTACGACCCTCAGAATCAACTTTATGAGAATTTTTGTGTACAAAAAATTATTATGGGGCTCAACATCCGTAAAGGAGAGCCGACAAATGTGCTAGCTCTTCACACAATGGACGAGGCCTAGGAGTAGGTGGTTCAACAAGAACAAAAAATTAAGAAGGATAATGCATCTAGAGACAAAAAGGAGAAAATAAATTTAATTGGAAAATATCCCCTCAAAACTTCAAGAAAAAGGGGTATAAAGGAAACAATTATGATTCCAGAAAAGAAAAATAAGGGCATAATGATTTCAAAAAGTAATGAAACAAGGTAGGAAAGGGTACAAAAAAGAAATTATCAACATGACGATACTTCAATTGTGGCGAAGATCACTATGCCAACCAATTTCCCACTAACATGCTCGGGGACAACAACAAAGAAACCCCCTACCACCTCAGTAGACAACATTTAAATAAAAGATTCATGTAGTAATAAACAATTGTTAAGTAGAGCATCACATCACTCCAATTGAAACTATAGGTACACTTTTATGGCTACCCTATCTAGCTATGTTAATAGATACAAGGGTCATCAAATCTTTATAATCTCCAAAAATGTGGAGTGATTTTCAAAAGAAAACCAATTTTATGGTCAATTCTTGATCAATAAAATATGTCAATCAATCGAGGACTACGGTAGAACAGTGTTTGTTCGAAGTCAAGGTTGAGCTTCTAGGGTTTACTACATAGGTTGATTTGTATGTCGAACTCCTAGGCTCCTATGACATGGTCTTAGGGATGAACTAGTTATGGAGGAATAGGGAAAAAGTAAACAAATACTCTAAGATAGTGGAGTGTTTAGATGACAAAGGAAATAAGGTCTTTATCTAAGGGATACGATGAGAAATTTAGGTACGACAAATTTCATCGATACAACTTAAGAGAAGCAAAAGGAAAGGGTGTCAAATGTTTGTAGTTAAAAAGGATGAAGCGGGAGAGCTAGAAGAGGTAACATATTTTAATGATATGATGATTTATGAAATATCCTCACCACCTAAAAGAATGGTAGAAGAAGACATCAAAAGGGTGGAGGCTTTTGTTGAAAAGTATCCATACCTTCAAGAGTATTAGGATGTGTTTCCATAAGAGCTACTTTGAATCCCCCTAAGAGAGTTTGATTTCTCCATTGATCTAGTACGAGTAGAACCAATATCTAAGGCCCCTTATAGAGTGTCCACCATTGAGCTAGTGTAATTAAAAGAAAAACTTCATAAACTACTTAGCAAGGATTAATAAGACCCATTGTATCTCTCTGGAGAGAACCAATAATATTCATAAGGAAGAAGGAAGAGACATTGCACCTTTGCATTGACTACAGAATGTTGAACAAATTCACCATTAGGAACAAACACCCCTTGCCAAGAATTGATAATCTATTTGATCAAATGAGAATAACAATGCTATTTTCTAAGGTAGATTTTCAATCTGGGTATCACCAACTTAGACTAAAAGTAGAAGATATACACAAAATTTCCTTTCGAACTCGTTCTGGATATTACAAATTCACGATGCTATCTTTTGGGCTTACCAATTCTCTACTCGATTTTATGAATTTGATGAATAATATCTTTAAGGACTGTTTATATAAGTTTGTTATGGTATTCTTAGACAACATATTGACCTACTCCAAGAATAAGGAAGAACACTCCAAACACTTGCAAATAGTACTACAACATTTGTGGGAACACATGTATGAGAAGTTATTAAAGTGCATATTTTTCCAAAAAGAGATACAATATTTAAGAAACATCATTTTTACCAAGGGAATATTCTTGAATCTAGCTAAAATAAAAACAATATGAAAATGGCCAGTTCTTAAAAATGTGCAAGAAGTAAAAAGATTTTATGGGGTTATTTGGATACTATAGGAAATTCATAATAAACTCTCAGATAGCCTATCTGATCACTTCAATCGAGAGGAAAGGGTAAAATTTTGAATGGATGGAAAGATATCAAAAGACCTTTGATAACTTGAAAGAAAGATTAATTTATGAACCCATACTCAAGGTATCTGATCAAGCAAGAAATTTGGTAGTGGTCACATATGCATCCAAGGAAGTATTAGGAAGAGTTTTGACGTAGGATAGTTAATCACTTATGAGTCTAGAAAATTAAAAAATTACAAGAAAAATAATGCTCCCTGTGATTTAGAACGTGTGGCTATTGTTCATGCCCTTTAGATATGGAGGCAATATCTATAAGGAAAACAATTTGAGATCAAATTAGATCATCAAAGTATGAATTACATATCCACTCAACTCAATTTGAATTCCCAACAAAGGAGATGGTTGGAACTAATCTTAGACTATAACTTTGAAATTAATTACATTAAGGGCAAGGAGAACAGGGTGGCAAATGTTTTGATTTGTCAAAGGCACTTATCCTCCATGATAATTTTTAGTACACATTTTAGGAAAAGAGTCCTTTAAGAATTGAAAGAGTATGAATACAACAACCAAGTTTGAGTATCCTTTCAAGATGATTCCCATGACTTAGGATGTGAAGCACTCCAAATTGACTAGGACACACTTCTAAGATATCGTCGGTGGATGAATGTACCTAATTCATCTGAATTAAGGAAGTTAGTTCCCAAGGAAGTCCAATTTGCACCTTATTTAGGATGCTCAGGTATTACTAAGTTTCTAGTCGATATTAAACCCTTGTATGTTTTGAAAGGAATGAAGGGAAATCCTGCTAGGTTTGTGGAAAGTTGTTTAGAATATTAGAGGTTAAAGTTGGACATCAACAATCTTCAATGAAAGTGGCAGATCCAACATGGATTTTATCTAAGGTCTACCCACATCAAGAAATAGGCACAATGCCATCTTAGTGGTGGTACACATATTAACTAAGGTGGCCTATTTTAAACTAAGAAAATTAATCAATGGGGTACCCATTATAGAAAATAAACTTGTTTGAGAAATCTTCTAATTGCACAATATTTTTGAGAAAATCATTTCAAATAGAGCCAGAATGACATCTAGGTTTTGGCAAACCTTGTTTGTAGCTTTGGGAACTCAATTGAAAATAAATTCAACGTATCATCCAGAGATAGACAATCAAAGGGAAAGGGTAAACTAGGTTCTATTTGATCTCTAAAGGGTATACTACATGGACCAATGGTATAAATGAGAAGACTACTTATCATTAGTAGAGTTTTATTATAATAACTCTTACCAATCAACCATCAAGATGACACCTTTGAAGCATTATATGACAGAAGATGTAGGACACTATTAGTTGGTATAAGATGGAGGGTAGAGTTATCCCCTAACCTGTAATGTTCTCGAAAATGGAATAGTAGGTACAATTGATTATACGATGATTAGTTGAGACTAACGACAAATAGAATAGTTATGCAGATGTTAAATGCACACCCGAGCAATTTGAAATTAGAGAGAAGGTTCTCCTAAGGGTTAAACCTTAGAAAAAGTTCCATTAAGTTTGGGAATTCTTCCAAATTGTCACCTAGATATGTGAGACCATTTGAGTTTGTAAAAGTTACCAACCCTGTAGCCTACATAATTGTTCTACCACCAACTCTTGCCCAGTTGCATATGTTTTTCATTTTTCATATTTAAAGAAATATATAGAAAATGTTGAACATATAATTGACTTGAACTCCTTGTAAGTGTAGGATCTAGGGGTGGTCACTCGAGGTATGTAAGCTCCGCTTACATAACCGTGAGGTTACTAATTGCAAGGTCCAATGGGATCAATATGAAGAGGACAATGCTACTTGAGAGGATTATTTTATGTTAAAACCTTTTATGTTAGCATTTTCTGGAAAACAATATAATAATTGTGATTCATAATCATCGGCAATGATGATTCACAAACGAGGGATGTGTTACATCCCTTCCTTGAAGAATTTTTAAATAATTGTAATAACTATTTCATGGGAAGTATGATGTTATTTAATAATAAGGATTATTCAATTAATGAAGTCAATTTGGTTAATTATGAGGATTATTGATTAACTTATGTTTTTTAAGAAATTAATATTCAGGGATGAATAATATTGTATACTGACAACTTGATGATAATATAGATGGTTATGTTACTTCAAAATTTTATTATGATAAAATATAATAAAATTTTGAAGTAACATAACCATCTATATTATCATCAAGTTGTTAGTATACAATATTATTCATCCATGAATATTAATTTCTTAAAAAATATAATTTAATCAATAATCCTCATAATTAACCAAATTGACTTCATTAATCGAATAATCCTTATTATTAAATAACGTCATACTTCCCGTGAAATAGTTATTACAATTATTTAAAAATTCTTCAAGGAAGGGATGTAACACATCCCTCACTTGTGAATCATCATCCTCGATGATTATGAATCACAATTATTATATTGTTTGCCAAAAAATGCTAATATAAAAGGTTATAACATAAAATAATCCTCTCAACTAGCATTGTCCTCTCCATATTGATCCCATTGGACCTTGCAATTAGTAACTCACGGTTATGTAAGAAGAGCTTACATACCTCGAGCACCTTGAGTGGTTCAATCATGACCACCCCTAGATCCCGCAGTTGCAAGGAGTTCAAGTCAATTATATGTTCAACATTTGTTATGGCTAATTACTTCTTATTCCAACGGATGTAGGAGAAGAGTGCAAACATGTTTTGGAAGGTCAAAATATCCACCCAAGCTAGAACCCATAGCTAAGAATTTTAATTATTAGGGCACCAAGTTAGGGTTGTTAGTCTTAGTCTTATTTGGTCATGGTGTGTTTGGTTATCGTTTCATTATCTTAGACCTAATTATAAAATTAATAATTCTTGTTAATAAGGATGCTCTTTGAGATCTCACTCTAACAATTTAATAGAACAACCTTCACACACACACACACATATACATATATGTGTGTGTGTAACATGTGCATTGTATGCCAAACATCATGTGTACATATAGACAAATGATAAGGACTACATACATATAGTCGTAAAATAGTAAATGACTATAGGTATGTGTGTAAAATGAGTTTAGACATATGAATACATGGATATAAATGTTTTCACTAAGTAACATGAGCATGCTCATGTTAAACCTACATGCACACACTTGGTCACCTCATTGATTTGGAGAGAAATATTCATCATCATATTATCATATGCTAGTATTTTGTTGGCAAGTTTATTATTCCTACATAGGTGGTGAAGGAAACTCCTTTCAACCCAAGTGACAAGGAGTTACCCTTCTTACCACCTAAGTGACAAGGAGGAGTTACTCTTCTTTCCATGGGAGAAACTATTCTTTCTAGCAGAAGAGAAAAATTTATTGCATTCAACCTTCATGTTGGTCATTCTTCTTGCAATTCTAAGACAAGAAACACAAAGCCATATGGCTCTCATCTAGAGTTCATCATTTCAATAATTGATATATCAAGCCACTAAGAAGTTATAATCGGTATCAACAAAGATTATTGCTTGAGTTACTAGTAATCTTGCTTAGTCTTTTGACATCTCCATGTTTGCAAGCCTCAGATTATCTCCATCTTGGTAAATTGAGTCTTCATCAAATCTATAAGTGTTCTCAATACATCAAGTGAATCAAGCAAGTCCATCTTGCATTATAGATTTATATCCATGCTTATAAACAATGAATATCTTATTTATTAACAAGATCAGATTTCCACAATCCATTATGATGCACTCCTTCATTCTCTATTCCTGATGATGGATCACTGAGTGTGATCCGAAATGTTGATGATAAAAAATCTCACACAATCGAATCCAGAAACTCATGTGTGCAATATCTTATTTGTTCATGTTGTTGAACCTATTCTCAATGCACTCGAGTTTATCATTATCGATCATATTGTGTGATCATATTTGTAGTGCAATCAAATTATCATTATCATTAATATTGAAAGAACATATTCTCACTGCATTTGAGTTTATCTTTATTGTTCACAATTAGATGCTCATATTGTAGAATATATTAATTTTTCATTATTGTTAATTTGTCACAAAAGACAAATATACAATTTTGTCACAAAAGACAAGTATTTAGGTCCAAAATATAGCCAACAAGATATTTCTCTTGACATTTTTGGTATTACAATGCAGAAGGTTGCTCAAATAAAACATGATGTCTGCATCTTGAATCAAAATCACTAGCCCTAAGTTGAAGGAGAAACATTTTTACAATCGTTTGAGTGCTTAGTGCATAGGCATAGTACAAAATTAACTGCAAAAAGAAGCTAAGTTCGTAGCAAAATTGTGTTGAACCAATGCATGTTTTTTTGGAATGTAATTATTCTTCCATGTCCGAGTGATCAACAGTGCCTTGCGAGTTGATAGTTTCCCGATTGGAAAGAGATGGAGGCGCGAGCACATTGCGCATACCACCCAAAGCCAGAGCCGAGGTGTCCCATTCTGAGGAGAGTACATAGTTCTTACCCGAAATCATAGCTGAAGTGTCCCAAGCACAAGTGTGTAAACCAGGCTAGCCATCAGTCGCAATTGGTTGAGCCGCAGAGTTAGTACCCCAATTGGGAGAGTTGCCTTCAGTTTGTGGCCAACTGGGAGAATTACCTTCGATTAACAGGTTGAGGTTAAGGTCAGGCATAGGGGTTGATTTTTGACCTTGTGTATGTGCTAAAACTGGAGCTAAATCCAATCAAGCTTGAGAAGCCGCAAGGGCTGCATTATCGAATTCAAGAATATCCAATAGAGTAGCAATTCTGCAGCAAATTCTTGCTGCCACTGAGGCACCAATATCTCGGCCATGGGAATGAAGGGTATTTCTAACATGCCTGAAGTTTTTTTTGTCTAATGCCCTCTTTATACTGTCATAAACTAGCATGTAAGCATGATGGGTTTGAATAAACTACCTAGGAAACAATCTACCAAGGAGAGCATGTTTGTTCCACAAATTATAAAGTTGAACTACATTTATGAACTTGTTTGAACAGAGAAATTCCTTGTTTACAACCTTATTGTAAACAATATCTAATAGTTGTGTACTTTTTAGAATATCCATGGCGTTAGATAGGGAATTCAACATTACCTATGATGGGTAAATGCTCCTTTTTTCCCTAGAAGCAAGGATTACATCCCCAAGAAATTCCTTAACTGCTCTATGAATCCTTATGTTATTCAATGTAAACATGCAATCCAGAACAGGATCCTCGATATGTATCAACACGACCGCTTTGTCTCCCTCAACTGCAATGTTAATCCTGTCATTCCAAGCCATATCCTCCTAATGGAAACATCCATAGTCTCTACAGGAGAAACAAGAGTTCATTGTCATTCTTGCAAGGTAAGAAAATTACTAGCTACCGGGAGCAACTGGTTACAAAGGCATGATCTGAAGTGGGTACTATGGTGCTACTCAAGCCACAGTTTGTGAATTTATGACTTGAAAGATGCCAGTACTTCAATTGTGAAAAGAATCCTCACACATGTGGAGCGATACCAATCTTTTTAAACATGTAGTAAAATTATGAGAAATGGCAAGTATACAGTCTGAAGGTCCCATCTTGGTAGAGCCTCCTCATGACGATTTTAATGACGCAATGTGGGAAGCCACATGTTATGTACTGTGTGGCATGATGTAATGCCATAGGCCTCCTCAACATACTTAGCAATGATTTTGAAGGTATTTTATGGAACTCGTGCAACAGAGTTAGTTACAATTGGAGATCTCCTCATTTAAAATGAGATCTTTAAAAGATGAGTTGTCCTGCATGAATATTTGTGGGGAGAAGGATTTGAATGTTTTACCATCACATTTGCAATTTGAAAGCCAATTTGCAGCTTTATTTCCTTCGCGAAGGGTGTGGGAAATATTGTGGCTTTCAAATGTGTGTAGCACTTTCCAAATATGTTTCATAATGTAGCTTAATTGCCAATTTTGAGTTGATTTTGTGATGCTGGCATTGATGATAACTAGAGAGTCTCCCTCAACGTGTATGTTATGAAACCTACCTTGCTTAGCTAGGATTAGACCTTCTAGAAGAGCTTGAGCCTCTGCCATATTGTTTGTGCTCGGGTTAATTGGTGAGGCCTTCACAGCTAGAACATTCCCTAGCCAATTTCTAATGCAGACTCCAATGCTAGATGGGCCAGGGTTCCCTCTCGAAGACCCATCAAAGTTTATTTTAACAACACCCTTGTCTGAAGGCTTCCATTTGATATTGAATCTGTCCACACTATGCATTGAGCTCCAATTTGGAGTTGTGCCAAAAGGCACTTGAATGTGTCTCCAAGCTTTAACTATCCTTCCATCCCAATTTGAGAAGAAGTGATTGTACTTAATGTTAGAGATGTTGGCTCTTGTAATTTCTGATATTTATAGTTCTAGTTGATCTAAAATAGTGTTGATTGGCAAAGCTACTTTCCTGAATATCCTTTTGTTGTGTTCCCACCAAATGGCCCAGACTACTCCTGAGGGAACACATTTCCATAGGCAAGCAAAGGTTGAATTCATGCAAATTAATGGCCATGATTCAAACAAATCTTGTAATTTATTAGGTAGAGGCAATGAGATGTGTAATTTATTGATAACAAACATCCAACAATCATTTGCAAGCTCAAAGTTGAGAAGAAGATGGTCCACTGATTCTAGTTCTTCCTCACAAAGAACACATTTAAAATGGTCAGCAATTCTTAGTTTTGATAGTTTGTCACTTGTAAGGATCTTATTCTGAATTGCTAACCAAGCAAAACATTCTGCCTTTGGCAAAACTAAGGAGTTCCAACAAAAAGAGTAGGCTCTACTTTTGATCTTTTTATTTTCAGAATGTTGTAAAACTCTATATCCTTCTTTAATTGTGTATTTTCCATCCTTGACTGGAGCCCAAATTATTTTATCATCTTGCTTAGAAAGGAAGACCTAATGTTCTTGAAAAATAGATAACAAAAAACAAGATTAATGCACATTCAAAGGCATTAATGATACGTCTTTCCAAATGACTTTCCCAGAGAAAATATTTGTAGCCAGAACATAATCCAAAAGATAGGGGGCCCATGAGGTTATTGTAATGTTCATAATTTCCTCACAATCTTCCATCCGAGACAGAGGTGTGAGACCATTCCATGAGTCAGTTCAGAATTTGACTTTGAAGCCATTGTTCACTTCCCATGAGATATATTTAGAAATGATTGGTCTTGACTTGATCATAAAATTCCAAACTTCTAATCCTTTTGGTGGGTCAACCATGGTTAGAATGCGTGAGGCATCATTAGAATCTAAGTACTTGTGTTGCATGATCTGACACCATTTCGCCATGGGTTTGGTATACATGTGCCAAATCAGTTTCCCTCTGAAGGCTTTTTTTCTATGAGATAAATTATGCAATCTCACTCCACCATGGAGTTTCTCCTGTGCCATGTTCTCTAATGAGATTAGAGGTACTTTCTTTACTTCTAAAATATTACCTTTCCATAAAAAATTTGTGATTATTTTTTCGATCTACTAAACAATTGAAGCAGGAGCTTTGAGGACTGACATATAATAATTGGGGATGGCTGAAAGTACTATTTTGATGAGCAAAATTTTCCCTGATAGGGACAACCATCTACCTTTCCAAGCCAAGGTGCGTGCTTTAATTCTATCCACCACAGTAGACCAGAAAGAGGCTTTGTTACTCCCAACAAAGAATCGTATACCTAAATATGTAGAAGGGAGATGTTCAACTTTGAAGCCCAGGATCTTAATGATTTTACTTGAAATGATTGCATTAGTGTTAAACATGTAAATTTTGGACTTTGTTGGATTAATCCACTATCTTGAGACTTGAGTATATAGTTTCAGGGATTCTTTAATATGTTTGGCTTCTTTAATGGATGATTTTCCAAAAAGTAAAGTATCATTCGCAAAGAAAGAATGAGTGACTGAGAGTGGAGTCCCCGTTATATGTGCCCCTTGCCACAAGGCATTTTCATGATCCCTATTAATGCTTCGACTGAATGCATCTACCATAATTATAAATAGGATGGGGGAGAGAGGATCACCTTGTCTCAGACCTTGGGTTGAAGGGAAGAAGCCAATTGCCTGACCATTGATAAGCATTGAAAACCATGCACCTGAAATACAAGCTTTAACCCATTTGCACCACTTTTTATGGAATCCAAACTTGAGGAGAACTTTGAATAAAAAATCCCAATTCACACGGTCATATGCTTTCATCGTGTCAAGTTTAATAACAAAAGAGGGCTGATTGCCAAAATTAATGGAATGAAGTACTTCATGTTCTACCAAGGCTCCCTCCGAAGTCTCCCTCCCTGGGACAAAACCACCTTGTTCTTGTCATATGAGTGTGGGCACAAGACTTTGGAGTCTTAGGTATATGGCTTTTGTTATCACTTTGTACACCATATTACACAATGATATTGGTGTAAAATCTGCAAATGTATGAGGGAACTTGATTTTAGGAATAATGGCAATGTTTGTAGTATTGAAGCATTTGAGTATTGAATCATTACATCTAGACTCCTCTACAACTGCTAGGAGATCTATGCATATTACTTCCCACAATTGTTGATAGAAAAGAGCAGTGAATCCATCAGGTCCTGGAGCCTTTTTTGATGGGAATGAAAATACCACCTTTTTTCAGTTCTTCAAGAGTAAAGGGAGCAAGTAGTGATTTATTATCTTCATTTGACACTAGTCTTGGGATGGAACTCAAGAGTTGTTATGTCTGTGTGTCTGAAGCATAAGTTGGAGGGGGAGAACAAAGATTTTTTAAAAAGGTTATACCTTCTTGTCAAATATCTTGGGCATCTTCAATCAAGTTCCCCATACTACTTTGATGTTTTGAAAAAATGGCAGAGGCTGCTCTCCTTTGCTTGACTGATGCATGAAATTATTTGGTGTTCTTGTCTCCTTTCAACCACATCTCCTTGGATTTTTGTCTCTAGTACATTTCTTCCCTATAGAAAAGTTCTGCCCATTCACTTTGCAATGTTTTGTGTGTTGAATGATTCTGAGTCAAGACCATGTTGAATAATGTATTGATTCACATCAGTTAGGAGCTTGTTAACGATTTCTTTCTGCTTAAATACATTTTTAAAGACCTTAGAGTTCCATTCCTTGAGCTGCAACTTAACAAACTTCATCTTATTAGAGAATTGAAACATCTTGGTGCCTTTGTAGGAAGGCGCTGCAAACCACCACTTTTTTATTAATGGCTATAAATGTGAGTGTCTGAAGCACATACTTTCAAATTTGAAGGATGAACCAAACTTTCTTTGTTGAGGCATAGGATTCCAGTCAACGTTCAACATTATAGGAAAGTGATCTAATTCTGATATTGGCATGATTTGTGATGTGAAACCAATATGAAGAAGTTTATAGCTTTGTGGAATAAAAAACCTATCTAATCTTTCAAGTATTTGTAGAAACCCTGGTCTTTTGCTTGTCCAAGTGAATAGCCCATTATCTAGAGTGACATCAAGCAAATAATTGTCTAAAACAAAATTGGAGAAGTCTTTCAATATTTTAGGATGCGGGCAAATACCACGTTTCTTTTATGCATGTGAAAGAATGGCATTGAAGTCACCTCCAATAATAATACATTGGTTTTCTTCTTGTTGGATGAGATTAGTGAGGCGTGTCCATAATTTTTTTTCTTCTATAGTGGCTGATGGACCACAAACATTCAAAAGTGTGAAGGAGAAGTCATAACACGTCATGTGCATGAGTTGCCTATTATGATCTTGGTGTATTAATTCCCCTTGAATGCACTTTGTGTTCCATAAAGTAAGAAGGCCACCTGAAGCACCTATAGATTGTTGATGAGAAGAATTCCAGGTATGCCATTTTTTTACTATTTTTTGGAATGTTTCATTGGACATTTTGGTCTCTTGCAATATGAGAATGTTTGCACTCATAGAATCAATTTGTTGTTTGACTCTATTTCTTTTGTTAGAGGCATTCATGCCTCTGACATTCGAAGAAACGATCTTCATTGTCGACAAGGAGAATCCTTTGTTCTCCTTGTCATTCTTTTGGTGATAGTAAATGTGCCATCCAATGTAGATTGAATGCTCATTGCAATTTCTTCTTTAATATTTAAGTGCTTTGGCTTCCTCCCCTTGTTTTTGGGGTTTTCTTGTCCTCAATTAACAATCTAGGAGTTTGTTCAATTGACAGAGTTCGAGAAGGGTCAAAAGTGTTATCTAGACTTGATAATCTTTGTTGGCTTTGCATTTGTGCATCTAAAATCAATGCATCCTGAGATGGAGACAATCCTCTAGCTAGAGGAGGGGATTCATTATCTTGTTCCTTTTGTGAAAATTGAATCAATGAATTTGTGATAGAGGGGGAGGTAATCAATAATGGAGTATCTGGCTTGTGTGCCTGTTCATTCTGAAGTTGCGTGCTCTGATTTGAGGTCTCCTCTAAATACACAAGACCAAACTCTGATTCAAGAATGATTCCTTCTTCTAAGGCAATCTTAGATATCATGGTCGAAGCTAATGATGTTAATAAATCATTTTCCATCATTTGTATATCCAAGTCTGTAGCGTGAGGTTCTTGGACATTTATAGTTGTGTCCATCAAGTTCAACGGGATATCTAAGAAGATAAGGTCATGAACTAGCTTCTTATTGGGGTTTGTATCATCTAAGAGCAGAGGAGCATTGTAGTCCTTGGTCACCCATTTAGTAGACTCTGGGAAAAAGATGCAGAGTGCAAATTTTAGATAATACATAAACTAGAACACTCTGATGAAACAGCCATAGAGGACACCCAAGAATATATGTAGATCAAAGAACGTGCCTATCATTAAAGGCTCACACATATGGTGCAGGGGAGCCAAAGTATCATTGTTATTATCTGAATCCTGAAATGTTGTTGTACAGAGGCTCGGGTCTGAGAATTGATCTTTACACATGTGAATGTGAGATTGATTTGAAACTTGGCATTGTGTGTTGAAATGGCCAAGTTGATTTTGGTATCTCTGAATAGTTACTTCATCCTGGATCAAAATATTTTGAGTCCAATCTCCCCATTTAGATACAATGTTAACTGAATTTGGGGGAGGTTTAGTGGAGTCAAGCAGAAGACATACTCGAACCTCTCGGGAAGGGTATTCGAAGGGAATGAAGTCATGTCTGATAAAGATACCCACTTGATTTTCTAAGATTTCTATGATATCCAGATCACTATACTGCAAAGGTAAGGAAGGCAGAGCAATCCAATGGGGAAAGAAGCGGCATTGATTAGCATCTAGTATAAAGTTAGGGGACCAATTCTTTGTGAAAAGACCAGAGCCATTGCAGAACCAACCTTTAAATTTATGATTTGAGTCTCGAGAATGCTTGGAATCAAAAATTGTTATAAAAAACTTAGATACAAGGTCCACCTCAAATATTTCTTTTAGTCCTACCCAATGATCCTTCACCCAACAAGAAATAGTGTCAACAAAGCAGTAGGGTTTGAAAGCTTACCAATGATGTCTTGATCTGTCAGAAAGGAGATTTGTGGTTGTAATAGGTGTTATGGTAGAGTAACATGAGGTGTCTCTAGTTTTCGGATAGCTCTACAAGCCACATCAATACCCGATAGTTGTTTTTTTCTCCAGGCGAGAATGGGCTTTTCTAGAATGAAGGGGGCTCTAGACTCCTATGTCTTTTGAGCATCCTTTGGCCAAGGCGGATCTGATACCCTTGTGATGCGAATAGGAGATCCTAGAGGCGTGTCATCCCAGATATCAAAGACCGGTTGCTTGCCCCGAATAAGTCGCCTTCCCCACTAAGGATAGCGTTGTTTCCCTTTTGGTTTATGATGCTTTTGCAGTTTGGCATTGAGATCAGTATTTTCCTACCTAAAGTTTGATTTGAAAAAAATACTATCAAAAGGTTGGTTGGATGAAGGAATGTGCATCTGCTCAGGGAATGATTGTGCTTGCAAGTATGTTTCTAGTTGTTCCCAAGCTTTTGAAGATTCTCCCACTTCCGAGGAACTAATTCCTTGAAAATGCACTTGGTGATTTTTTGAAATCAGTGGCAGGAGATTATTCTACAATTTCTGACCATTTTGATATGTAAAATCTGAGGCATGCATCTTACGAGCTTGTTTGTTCTACAAATGATCTGTCTTAGAATGGTGCTTTTGAGAGATACTGAACCTAGGGTTGATGAAAAATGGCTTGGCATGTTGTACTATAGCTTTCCCTGCGAAAATATGATGAAGGGGCTTATCTTCTGCCAAACCTGACTGCATTTGTTGGTTTTTAAGGCATAGGGGTAAGAATGGAAAAGTTGATTATACTTTGGAGTCTTGATAGGTCGTATTGTCGAAGTAGTACGAAAGATTTGCTAGGAATCCTATTTGGGATGGTCATAATGTTGTAGGTCTCGGTGGCTCTGAGAAAAAAACCTATCGCTGCCTCGTTCCTGAAACCCTTGCAAACTCTACAAATGCTTTTGCAGACCTGGCTGTCGTTGTCGCTCCATCAAAAATTTGAAATCATTTGTTGTTATCTTTACTCTTGTACACAATAAAGAATCAATGTCATTCTGAGTTTCAAATGCCATATGGCATCAATAGCCATTTTCAACATGCATATTGATTTGATATTGATTTCTGGGTTAGTTGAATCTTCATTGAGATATAAACCCAAGAATGAATTCATTTACTGATTTGTATAAGGGATATAACCATACCTTTTGGAACGATTCATATGAATCTATTGTTAGTAGAAAGAATAAAGAAATGTTCAAGAATTGAATCACCTAATTACAAGAAACAATTAGAAAAAATTATATTTGACTATATAAACAATTTTCATGGGCAAAACAAATTCATAATTGATCCTTCATGAGTCAACAAATTAATGAAGATCTGAATATTAAATTAGTTAGTAATAATCCAATTAAATTAGGAGGCTTTTGTCTGAAGCCGATAAATATTCTGGGATTAAATTAGGAGGCTTTTATCTGAAGCCAATAAATATTCTGCAAATCATGGAGTACCCTAATAGGATTTAATGCAATTAAACCTTGGGAAGAGTGACATCCTAGAGGTAAGCCAGTGATAGGAAGTTATCAAGGGAATTCCTATACACTAGTAAGGTCTATTAAGTTTACTGAGCCATAGTCCTTAACCTAAAGTACATTGGTATGTGTTGAATACATACATCATAGTAAATAGGAATGTAAACATATTTTTCCTTAAATAAATGAGGTATTGTATATGCCATTTTGGGCAACAAGTCCTTTTAAGGTCAGGGAAGACCAAAAGAGTCACTTGGACTCTTATATGAGTTAAGTGGTGACATGAACACGAAGTAGAGTGCTTGCAAATGGAAACCTCAGCCAAAGCGGTGCTATGCAATGGTGTAGTAACAGTCAATCACTTGAACCAATAGTGCACATCTAGTTAGGAAAGTCATTCTCATAGGCAAAGAAGTGTATATGTTGTGACAGGTTAAGACAATTGTGGGTTCTAAACACCAAGTCTTAGATGACAATAAAAATTGGATTTTGTTTTTGCACCTCTTGTGTATGGTCAAGCCACTTCTGAAAGAATGTTGTGTGGGAGACCAAAAGGTCAATGCTTGGGAGGTAAAACCTTTGATGATGCTCTCCCTCTCCTGGATGACAATCATAAACAATTGCAACAAGAGAAACAAGAATATATAGTTCCACCATCTCAAGTTCTTTGATTTATGCATTGTTAGTTAATTCAGTTATTAAGTTCTTTGTTTCAGTTCAAATAGTAAATTGATTTGTTAGTTAGATTCATTTTCATGTGAAGGTAGTTAAATGAATATATTGGATTATCTTTTATTTGAAGTTAGTTAAACAAACTTGATAGTTATCGTGCTCATGTGATAAGGAAAGTTGTTTCTTTCTGTTAAAGATGGTTTAAAGAAAAAAATTATTTACTATGAATTGTCCGGTTCTTGTTATAAATTTCTGGTTGTTAGGTTAGCATGTTACATACAAGATGTAAAAACTAATAACACATACTATAAATAATTTTTTTATGTTAGATTACAAATCAATATGAGGTGCTTGAATGTCTCCCATGGAAAGAGACGAGAACCAATTCAACTCCTCAAATGTGTACTCAGTTTCATAATTAATATGCAAATATTCTCTCAAGATTTTGCAATAAAGAATAAATGAATCAAATATTAGCTTTAATTTGAGGGCTTTAAGACATACTGCCTGTAGATACTAGAATTATAAGAGTAGTGCCACGTGCATTTTCATCACATAGGACATGATTCAATTACAAAGAGAGTGAGTGATAACACATGCAGGAAGCCTCATAGAAGTGCTATTAAATGTTCACTCAAATGATCGTTGAACTAGATAAAAATACAACATTTCAATTAAATAATGCAAAGAACAAAGTTTTGAGAACTTTGCACATTCAGATCCTGAAGACTGGTTTAAAATGTTTATTCACGTAAAGGCTAATACATCTACTCCAATTCATTTTACATCCAAGTAGATTACAATCAGCAAATCAAACAATGTGCAGGATTCTACTTTTCCTGACAATGCCCCAAGGCTTCTTACATCTGACATAATAAATCTATTATCAACATTCATATATTTATGTCAGCATCTTTAAGTTTTCTATTCAACTACCTTATGGCGTGGTTGAACGTCAAAGGACATTTCAATTAGGCCAGTTATTCCTGTTGTTATTTTTTGACCCGCCATCACAGGACCGACACCTGGGGGAGTACCTGAAATAAAAACAATATCACCAAAATTGTGTGCTTTATGAACAAAGGACATAAATCTAAAAATTTAAAAGCAGTTTGACTAAGTAGACAGAAAAAACCAAATACAACAGTACATTGAAATTCTAGTCTAATATGCATTGTCTAAGTCAACTTGCAAGCAAACTGGAAATCGGTTTCATATCAAATTTCAAAGGTAACTTTTAGGGAATTATTTTCATCCAAACAAGAAGCTGAATTTTCTCTCATTTCAAAACAATATTGAATATCATATTGAACATTCTATAAATTAATTTTCTAAGATTAGTTACAGAACTGGGGGTGAAATAAGAAAAAAAAGGTCTAAAAATTTAAATGCACTCTAATATAGCACTTCATAAAAAGTTAAAACCAACAAAATAGTGCTTTGAAATTCTAGTCCAATGGGTGTTATCTAAGTCAACTTGCAAGAAAACTGTAAATCAGCTTGATAACCCGTCTCAAAGGTAAATTTTAGTGAGTTCTTTTCACCGAAACAAGAAGCTGAAATTTCTCTCATTTCATATCCATAAAACAGTATTAAATACCATATTGAATAGTGTAGAAATAATTTTTCTCCAAGACTAGTTAAAACTAATTTATATGTGTCCTTAATTCCCAAAGTATCAAGACCCCTAAGGTTGCACAGGCTTGCACTTTTTTCAGTTGAAGCACGATATCTTTATCACATTGAGTTATCAACCAGCTGACTCCGATGATTGCCACTTGACAACTACAAAACTCAAACTCTCACTGCACCCATTGTCTGACAGCTGTACTTGAAATTTTAGAGAAGCTGAAAAGTTTAATAATGGTTAATTTTATGAGACAGATGTGTCTGGCTTTCAGGTTATTAAGTCAGATAGGCTGGATTAACTAGAATTAGTTTTCTAGATTAGATCTCTCATCTTAGCAAAAAACAAAAGGGCAAGTAAACACCTTTCTTTACCCTAATATTTCTTTATCCTAAATCCAAAACCCACTTCCACTGTTCTAGAATTACAACAATGGTTCCCAAACTGCAAACCCTGTTCTCAGACATATGGTTAAAATGCTTGAATTCTTCTTGCACCTTAGAAGCATAGTTTATCACTCCATCTGCAAAGCAAAAATGGGACTAGAAAAAGAAAACCAAACTTTTATGTGAATGAAGTACAAGATTCCAATAATTGACACAAAAGGAAAACCATACATGCAATAGACTATTCACACTGTTATAAAAATCGCCATGACTCACCTAGACTCAATGAGTCCCAAGGTGAGTGACCCTTGGCGAGCCTAGGAACTCGGCTGGCAAGTACTTGCCAAAATCGCTGATTCTAGGCAAGTCCAATAGGGTATACTTGGCTCATTTTAGTTACTTTAAAAAAGACCTTACAACCTTTTAATGTTTGTTTGGTTTATGACTTGCTCATCTAGAAATTACAAAAAAAATATGAAAAAGGTGTGTGCCATGAAGGTGTTTGCAAAATGTGTGTGCAAATCTGAACTATATATAGAAACCTACAAGTTAACTGTTCGACAGAATTGCTTGGAGAAATATAGTGACAATTTTTGAATAATACTTCCACACAAGTGTTTGATGAAATGTTTATGTGATGAATGTAAGATTAGTGAAGTGATTTTTGGGTCAGAATCTTTAGGGGATCTTACAATGGTATCAGAGCCAAGACCTTGCAAGCCTTTGGGTTTATATCAGATTGTTAACACATCCAAGTGATAGGGAAAGAAGTTATTATCACAGGGAACTACACAAGATTTGGCAACCACCACAAGTACCTGAGGGTAAAACTGTATCTGGTTTGTTTGGTTCTTCTAGCTGTGCTGAACAGGTTACAGAGATGGGTTATAGAAGGAATAATAACCCACCAAAGTATGAGGCCAAGGAACTAAGAGATACTTTAAGAGGAATTCAAACAGGACAGGAACAAGTGGCCAATGTTCTTCAGCAACTTACAATAGTTATACAGCAGTTATGTGCAACTCCAAGAAGATCTCAGTGTAGTCATGTTGTGAGGTTTTTACACCATAGCCCCATTGCAAATGTAGACCCCCCTTCTTTTTGCTTTAGTAGTATGAGTAGTTGTCTTAGGTGGTCATGGTTGATAACAATTTTCAAGTCTCTTGGTCAAGGAAGTAATTTTGAGCAATTTTGGCCTGTTGGGAAGTCAAGTCTGTCTGGGATGTAAGCGAAAGTTGGACTAGGCTAGTTATGGAGATGGAGTTGAAATCAAGTGATTTGTGAGGAAACAAGTTGGAATCATTACAAAATCCTTGTTCCAGCTTCAATTTGACCTTAGAAAGCTAGGATAGGTTGTGGGAGGTAAACTTGTTGAAGGCATGCTAAAGTGTGAAATTTGGTTAAGTCCGGAAGTTTTTGAAAACCCCCAAAATCTAGAATCTTTATTATAACTCCTATGAGGCTCAAGCCTATCTCAAACATCCTGACTGTATTTATACAAACATAACTTGAAGTATAAGAAAGGAAGTAAATGTATAAGCTAGTGGTATTTGTCAAGTCAGAATCACAGTTCCATGAATTTAAAGGGAAGATTCAGAGGGAACCAAGGAGCAAATATGGAGGAAATACTTGGTGTAGGATACATGGCCTCTCACATTCAGAATCTACTTGCCCATAATTCTGCCTTACATATAATGATGGAGCATGAACAAAACTTGCATTCTAAGTGTGAGGTTGTAATGTCCCTTGTCTGTCTAGGTTGGAGTATTGGAACAATGTTCTCAAATTTCAATTGCAAGGTGCTACATTTTATTTAAGACCCATATTCTACCCCTTTGATTGCCACAAGGAACCTGTGGACGAACAATCTTCTTTATTGTGATTGTTCCTAACTTGTTATTAATTCAATAACGAAAGAGTTTAACCCTTATCTCTTAGACTATTGTCTATCTGAAATGAATGAAATAGTGTATTTTATACTATAACGGTTGTGCAAAGTTATCTTATACAATAGTGACAGATTCATGAAGATTGGCTTGATCTAAGTATTGGTCAATATATTATAATCATGGGATCCTCATAATATATTGTTCAGTTCTAAGGTTATATAAGTTCCACAAGTATAACTATGTCACTTTCACTAATAGAAATTTTGATGTGGGTATGGAATAAATTATATTGTTCTGAGATATACTGTTCGTTAGTCTATCTGATATCCGTGTTAACCATATGCGGTTCCAGATTTCTAGAAATGTGCAGGTTATGCCATGACTAGTTTTTTTGAGCTCCCATCATTTCACTTTTCCCATGGTATTGCGAAGTGGTGAACTCCTCTTAGATTGATTCCTTATTCTCAATATATCTGTGTATGTAGGGGAAAGGTGTTCCCATGATATTGATGCTGGAAACTCTAAATGTGATGGTTTAGAAGGTAACAACTCCCATATACCATCACTGAGCCTGGTGCTAGGAAATGGATTTTGAATATTATCTCTAAGTCTTCCTCCCCGATAACTCCTGGTGAAATAATAGACTAGCATGTTGATTACTGCGGCTATGATAATGTGATCGATATCAATGATGCAGATTAGAAGTATTGTAATGCAAATGGAGACTCATAAATATAGACAATCATGTCCGTTGTGTTCTATAAATTCATATATGATTGCCATGTCCGAATGCTATGCTCTATAAATATTGCAAGTGCAACTATGATAGATTTTGTGCATTGGCCAGCAAACATAAAATCGTGTTGCTACTCCGATGCAATGTATAAGTCTAAGTATAATCCACCACTGCCAGCAAGAATGGTGTGATTTGAACCGGCACTACATGACACCACCAGTGATGTTCGAATTCACTTGATAACAACAGGGAAGTCTTCATTGTCCAGTTTATATCTTTGAAGAATGTTAACTGTTCACCAATGGAACCTTTTCCACGTTATTCTCTATGGACTGACTGATAACCATGTAATTCCTTTCTTATTTCTTTCTTCCCCGATCACCCTCTTCTCTCCCTCCATCCTTCGCCAATACTAGGGTCACCCCTAGTATTGGCGAAGGACAAAAAGACTTGCTCGTTTGAAATGCTAGGGTTGCCCCTAGACTTGCTCATTTGAAATGGTCACATGAAAAGAAAAAACACGGGCAAAGGTTACATAAACAGGAGAAAAGACAAAAAGATGGTGTCAAAATGTGCCCTCCTCCACTCTTAGGTGGCGACAATCGTTTGTGCGGTAGCAGCAACTTTGTAGATCCCGTCACCTACAATCCTACTTCTACACCTCTCGCTTGGTGCCCAGATCTTTATGTGCAAGAACTTTTGAGGGCCAAGAAGAGGTTGGAACGTCTAGAGGCTAAAGAACAAGAAAGTAGCCTCAATATACATGTTTTAATTGCAGCAAATCAATCTCTTACAGACAATAACAATGTTTTAAAAGCTCAAATCTCAATGCTACAAGAAACACTTTTAGCAGGGAAACTTGAATGGCAGAACATGAAGGATGAATGGCAAAACTTGAGTGTTACATTGGAAGCAAACAAGGTCATAGCAAATACCAAGTCATCTCACAATAAGGAGAGAACGATTCTTCACACTAGTTTGTTGGGAAAGACAGAGGTTGAAGAGGAGAGGAGAAGTTTTTTAGAGGTTACCAAAAGTTGGGATAAAAATAGCAAACACTTTGCTCTTGCAGGTGAAGAGGCAAAGATTCGCGTGAATAACACACAAGACAGAGAGGTCAAGGAAAGGCAGCTTAGGCATCCAATATAATTATCAAAGGGATAAAAGATTATGGTGAAGGTGAACATACCCTTGACTTAACAAGGGACTTCCTACAAGAAGTATTGTTGTGGCAAGGTCAAATCTGCCAAGCTTGGAGGGTTGGCAAATCACACGCAGAGAGAGATAGGCCAATCAAGGTAGTCATGCCCAGTATTAGTGACAAACAAAATTTATTGAACAAAAAACAGCTCTTGAGGGGTTCTCGCTTCTTTTTAGAGGAGGATCGAACTATGAGGCAGCAAGAAGAAAGAAGGATGGAAATGGAAAAAATCATAACAGCTAGAAATGAAGGCAAAAGGGCTTGGATGTTCAAGGGCAAAGCAATTATTGCCCATTTTGGCCACTGCCCCAATGAAGAGCAGCAAGTAGGGAACAAAGATGTGATAACAAACACTTTAGCATGCAACGATACAACACGATCAACACTCACTCATAGCGATAATAACTCAACTCCGAGTCTTCCACATCAAAACAAATAGCAATCAAGCTCAACCTAGGCTTCCTTAAGTTTAGTTTGTTGGAATTGCAGAGGTTATCCTTGGAGGCCTGGGCCTGAGTTAGGACCTATTGCGGAAGGCAAAGACATTATTTGTCTCATAGAGACGCAGAGCATGAGGGATGTAAGACCCCATTGTTTGAAGGCTACTGGAAGTTGTCAGTGTAGAATGAGGCAGCGGGAAATGGTAAAGGTCATGGAGGCATAATGGTTCTAGTAAAAGAAAAGGAAGGTCGTGTCATTCAGTTGGAAAAGGCAGATTCTAATAAACAATTTATATGGCTCAAAATTGTGAAAAATAACAGTCTCCTCAGTCCTCAAGATCGCAGCTTGTTACTTTGCCCCACAAGTATCTAAAACTTATAAAAAAGTGTGGATTAGATCACAATGACCCCTATGCTGCATTAAAGAAAGATGTTGCTTTTTTTTCGCAGCATGGAGATGTTCTTGTCGGAGATTTCAATGCTAGGACAGCAAATTGGCAAGCCAGTATTTTCAGCTCCAAAGAAAATGATAACCCTATTTGGCTTATAGAAGAGAGAAAACATCAATGGGAAAGAATATCCGATGATGCTAAAGGCTGCAATCATTATGGAGAAGAATTGATCACTCTATGTGGCACATTTGATCTAATAATTTGCAATGGTTTGGCTAAATGGACTAAGTCGGACAATTTCACTTGCAACATATACAACGGGGCAAGTGTGGTGGATTATGCAATTTGTTCGCAGAATTTGTATGAGAAAACTGAAGAAGTTGAAATTGAGGACCACATATGGTATCTCAAATCAGATCATAGATCGCTGTACATAAATTTGTATTGGGCAAAGGATAGGCAGCTTGGGGCAAAAAACCAATGCCCTCAACATCCTCCTTCTCAGGGCAGAATTCTGTTGACTTCAGAAAACGGTAACATTTTCAGAGCTACTCTTGAGAGGCTTTGTATGGGGCATCATATGTATAAGCACGTTGTTAATAGCCATGCTTTATCAAGTCTGATTCATGAGGCTCTCTCAAAATGCAAGAGAGCAAAAAATAGAAAATCTGAAACTAATTGTTTTCCAGCCAATGCATGGTTTGATAAAGAATGCAAGAGGGCTAGGAGAAACCTAAGAGAGTCAAATAAAACAAACCTTGACATTAAGGCTTACAAATAGATCGTAAAGAAGAAAAAAACTGATTTTATGTTCACAAGGAGAGGAGCTAATTTTCTTGGGCAGAAATAACCCCAAACTTTTTTGGAAAGAACTCCAACCAAGGAAGAAGCAAACTGAAAATAATATTATTGCCACCCAATGGTTTGAATATGCTAAGAAACTTTACGAACAAGAAGGTGGAGTGGGCCAGCCACCCTTGGTCAACAATATTGCAAATCTTTTCACCGTGCAAGAGATAGGGATGGGTATTAAGAGGTTGGGTGTGGGTAAAGAAAAACACCTTGTTGAGCTTCAAGCAGAGTATTTGTAATGGGGTGTGAAAACTCTTGCACCACACATCACAAAAAACTTCAACAATATCTGCCAAGAGGGGTTTCCTAAAGATTGGACAGTCAGCCTTGCAATACCACTTTTTAAGAGTGGTGATGTCAACAATCCCTCCAACTACAGGACTATAATGATCAATACCCTCTTTGCTAAACTTTTTGGCAGCATGATAGAAACTAGGATCAGCAAATGGGCGGAAGAAAACCATAAACGTGCAAAAGGGCAAGCTAGTTTTAGGCCATAGCACTCGACGGTTGATCACTGTGTCACTCTAAGACACGTTATTGAAAAAGAGTGGGAGAAAAAGGAAGAGGTTTTTTGTTGCTTTGTTGACTTTAAAAAGGCTTTTGACACTGTCCCTAGAGACAAGCTTTGGCTCAGGATGGAAGAATTGGGGATTCCTATGCATCTCAGAGCTGTTGTTCATAGGATGTATGAAGAGGTGAAAGTCAAAATCAGAACATCAGATGGCATTTCAGAATGTTTTAGGAGCGATATCCGGGTCAAACAAGGCTGCCCCTTATCTCCTACTTTGTTTGGTTTATATATAGATAAACTTGAAGAGTGGTTAAACATGCAAAAGGGTGAGGGTATTCAACTAGGTGAATTTGTTATAAAGCTGCTCCTCTATGCGGACGATCTCATTTTGATTGCCAAATTTGCTTGTGGTTTGCAAGAACATTTATCTTCTCTTGAGAGCTTTTGCAGAGTGGTGGGGATGCAAGTCAATATTAGCAAGACTAAGGTTATTGTTTTCTCTAATAATAAAAAACAGCATCAACATGAGTTTTACTTTAGTGGAAGTGTTCTTGAAGAAGTTGCGGAGTATAAATACCTTGGCATTGATTTCAACAAAAAGCTAAGCTGGTCTGGCTGCAGGAATAAATGGACATTAGGTGGGTGGAAGGTTTTTTATGCTCTTCAGAACAGGTGTCGTGAAGCAGAGCTTTGGGATTGGAAAACTATTCAAACCTTGTTTGGTCTTCTTGTGCTGCCAGTGGTTCTTTACAGGTGTGAATTATGGGCCAGCAACACTTCAATAGCACAATGGAAACAAATTGAGGGAATCCAAAAGCGTTTGATCACAAGCAAATTTAAAATCAAAAGCACCGTCCCATATGATATCATGCTAAGTGAAATGGGGGCTGCACCTATCGAGGCACTTGCTATGGTTCGCCTTATAAGCTACCTAAAAAGAATCGAAAAAATGGAAGAAGATAGATGGCCTAAAGTTGTCTTTAATGATACATTGTGTAAACAAAAAAGGACATGGATGCAACAAAACATCAAGTGGATGAGTAAATGGAATATTCAATTCAATATGTGCCCCTCAAACAACAAAGAAATAAAGGTCTTTGTTATGGAGAAATTCTACAAGAGAAATTGGGGGAATGAGATCGATATGAAGAAAATATATTATATAAATGAGTTCAACCCCGCATGTGATCAACTCCAAAAAGCGTACATAGAAGCCAACATTTTTTGGAGAGCTAAAATTCTTATTGCTCAACTGAGAACCAACTCTCACCAACTACGTTCTGAGACCGGGCGTTGGAAGAGGCCAAAGGAGGCTTGGGAAGAGAGAATTTGCAGGTTTTGCAAATCTAGGAAAGTGGAAACTGAACAACACTTTATTTTAGAATGTGAGGCCTACAAGGACAGCAGAGATAAATTTGCGGATACTATATGTGATAGCTCTTGGCATAACCTATTCAGCGAAGAGTACATTGAGCAGCTAGGTGGACTCATCACCAACTTGCACAAGAAACGCACGAAGTTACTTAAGTCTGCTTAAGTTGTCTTGCTGTCCCATAAGCTATTTTTAGCCTCGCGGACGTTAAAATTTTATCTATCTTTATCTATCTTTTATCTATCCTATATACCGCGTCAGGAGGACACGACGTTTATGTTTTTGTACGCGACTATAATCACTCTCTAATTATTTAATTATCATTGATAATTAGGTTCATATATTATATATATATTATTGTATTAATATATTTTGTTTTGAATATATTTGATTATTTAATTAGATATCTTAATATTAAAAATATTAATTTGGAACAAATTGTAATTACATCTTTTATTTTTATGTTATTATATTTATTGTATTAATTATATTATTATATTTAATAATATTATTATTTAATATTATATTATTTACTTTCAAATATGAAAAGGTTGCCTTAAGATCTTCATGGATTCACCAATGTTTGCCTGCTGGGGTAAACTACCTAGTTTTGCACAGACATAGTACAGGAAATATAATAAACACAAAACATATCAAAGAATAATAGATGCTTTCATTAACCATTCCAACGTATGAGTACATTCACACCATAATCATAATCATTATATATCCTTCACCCGTAGGTGGTACATATTTATCTACCCAAAGGGATGTGACCAAACGTCGCCACCCAACCCAACTGCCCTTCGGTAATAACTAATTCTTGTCGGGACCACATAACTAATACATAACATAAAGTAGTCTTTCCGGCTAACATCATCCCCCCCAAAAAGAAAGTTGTCTCTGGCGACTCACAACAAAAGGAAGATGAAATACACCACATAGAATAAGAAAATCACGGAGAAGGGATGGAGGGGCGTCCCTGAAAAAGTTGAAGTGGCGCCCTCACCATCAATGCTGCTTCGAGTATTTCCTTTTCCATCACATCACATTCTTCCTATGCCAAAACACATTGTTCAACTGTAGCCTCCACTAACTCTTGTTCAAACAATATTGTCTCTCTTGCCAGTCTGACCTCAATAGCCACCAGTGCCACCTTCTCCGTTGCCAACTCCTGGGTACGCTAAGCCAAGTGTCGCTCTACTGCCTCCAACCGAGTGGTCAGCTCCTCCCGAGCTCTCTATGCATCCACCAAGAAAGCCTCACGTCCAACCAACACCTACTCTGAGTGCTTCAAAGCGTAGTACCCCTCTCGAAAGGCTTGCTCTAGTGCTCTCTCTACCTTCGGCGTGCAGACACTCCATGCCTGTAGCAGCTCCGGGTCTCATCAATTGGTCACACTCCCCAAAGGCTAATAACTGAACTGAATAATTTCCTCGTGCCGTTCTGATGCCCCAACTCACAGTTGTAGTGTACTTCAAAACTAAAATGGGGGTCGAGGGGCAACGCCCCTGCGGGGTCCTGGGGCAGTGCCCCCACCGCCAAGACCAAATTAGCACCTTCGAACCCACACTGAACTCCATGGGGCACACCATTTTTGTGATTTTCTTTCGATCCCATACTCTTTTCTGCCAACCGCTTATGTTTTCCTCACTACCTGCTTATGTTTTCTACCCTTTCGATACCATACGTTATTCACTATGAACTGTTTTTATTTGTCGTCGTCGTTTTTTTTTGGCTAAGTACCTTCTCCATTTTAATACCGTACCCTTTTTCTTAATTATTTTCCCTTTTCCCTGTCGTACGAACTGTTACGAAACAATAAAACAGTCCTCAAAAAAATGTGACCATACGGAGGTCCTTAAAAAACACTTAACTTTTTGTGGTCGTATGGTATTAAGTACGTGATGTCGCACAGTTGATGCTAAGGCCGTACGGTGTTGTGTACGGGCACTTTAGTGTCATGCGGAATCCCCCTCCCTTCTGTCGTATGATCGTTTTTCTGCCTTTATTTTGTCGTGCAGTACTTCTTTCGCTGTACGGTCAATGGTTGTACGGTACTTTCCCTCTTCTCTTTTGTGTCGTACGGTACTTTCCCTTCATTGCTTCTATACCGTACAGTGTCGTACGATGCCGGTCTGTCTTGTTTGCACTAGTGTCGTACAACAGTTTTTGTTTCCTCTCCGTACAATGGTCACTCCGTACGATGGCTTTTGCTTTGTTTTCCTTGGCAGTACAGTCGACGATGTTCATTTTTTTTATTTTTTTATTTTTTCCCATTATCTTTCGGATGCATCTATGGTCGCCAGTCCGGACGGCCCTTGGGTCGCCTGCCTAACCTCTTGAGTCCCTTTCCATCCTCCGGCTCTTGGGTCGCCTGCTTGACCTCTCGAATCCCTTTCCATCCTCTCAGGTGCTTTGTCCCTTCTCTCGGGTCCATCCTCTCTAGGTAAGGTTTCAATTTGGACCCATTGATGGACTCATGTATCTCCAATCCTTCGAGAGTCTACAACTTGACAACCCCGTCGTAGCCGACTTCCTGTACGGTCTCTTGCCCGTACATAAGAAGGAGAATAAAGATTTTGAAGGCTGTGGTATTCCACACAGGATTCCAATCGTTGCCGCCAGGAATGATCTTAGGTTCCTCTTCCTTACCCAAATTCATTGGTTTGATAGACGGCTCTTTATTCTTCATGGCGTTTTGCTCATCAAATTTATTCATCGGGACTTCTCTTACTTTCGCATCCCCTTCCGTGTATTCATCGTACTCCGGGAGAAATGTTTCCGGCTCTTCCTCAATACTTAGTATTAAGGTTTTAGGATCATTGCAAATGTAATGGCACTGCCTGTGTTGTCTTATGGTATGTGTTTTCCAAATGCAACAATCTCTCTTGTTTATATTAGGAATGAGGCTATGAGAGACATGTCCCTTCATGGCACATGTCTATTCATTTTATAATGTTCATTAATCAATCATATATTAGAATAATATAAATTTGAATAAGATATATTAATAATAATATAACATATATATATATATATATACAAATACAATATATTATTATTAATCAATATCTAAGTATTACATGTATTCTAAGTGATCATATGACTGAAGCTACAAACATTAACACTCCCTCTTAGCTAGGGAGGATGATCAAACAAAATGTGTTGTGGTCTCCCTTGTCAACACATATGACCCTAACTATAGCCATACAAAACATCAGCACTCCCTCTTAGCTAGGGAAGATAAAATCCATCAAGGTAATAAATCATTAAATTTGAAAGAGAAGATATCACCCCACTGTGATATCAGGAGATATGGTATATGCAAGAATATCAAGTCACATGATGTTCACCATAGCTCATAAATATCCATGGTATGTCTAATGACAATACGTCTCATGATGTCTGTCATATGGATACTAAGTTTACGTAGAGACATGTCACTATGTGATATGATTCATAGGGTCCAATTAATATGTAATACTAAGTTCAGAAGGATCCTAATATGATTCATATGGATACTAAGAAATCATATATTACATAATTCTTGATATGAAGTATCACCTAACATGTGATACCAAGATTTACATATCACCTAACATGTGATATGAGGAATCACCTAACATGTGATACCTAGTTTTCAATATCACCTAACATGTGATATGAGGAGTCACCTAACATGTGATACCCAGTTTTCAATATCACCTGATATGTGATATGAGGAATCACCTGACATGTGATACCCAATTTTACATATCACCTAACATGTGATATAAGGAATCACCTGACATGTGATACCTAGTTTATCACCTAACATGTGATATGAGGAATCACCTGACATGTGATACCCAATTTTCATACCACCTTGATATGAGGAATCACCTTAGATCGTGATACCTAATTTTCATATCACCTCAGCGTGATACAAGGATATAGTAAATAAGAAAATTGCATTCCATTTACATATAACCCTATTATGGTATGCGCACAGACAAAAGTCTACCATAACGAATCTCTATTACAAGATCGTCACCTTGTAATACCAAATACAAGTGTTCATTGTCAAAAAATCGTCACCTTTCTCCAATGTTCACAAGAGGGCCCATAGGTCCTGGAGTCACACACGTGAAATCCACCTTGACTCATGTCAGAGGGTGGATCCATCATGGCTCATCCCAAAGGGTGGAAACAAGGGCTTTCACCTTAGACTTCTCTATCAAGGAGAAGAATGCAAAAACATACAAGATAGTATATGAAACTCCTTTTCATCTAAGGCTTCATTCTTCAACATGCCAAGTTTATCTCGAAGGTACACAACCTTACCTCTAGCAAGAAACTCGGTGAGAATATCCGCCACATGTTCTGTAGGGATAATGTACCTTGAATAGTATACTTATGCACTATATCTCTTATATAGTTTGCATCACTCTGGGTGAACCCCAAGTTATGTAGGGGATAGCATAAAAGCATTTTAGCCAGCACACATGAGACTCAATCTCATGATCATAAACTTTTGGATGCTTCCTTTAAGGTCTTGTAACAACCTCCTCACCTTCGTGTCCAAGGTTGTTTTAGATGAACTATTATACTCCCTCTGAATCTAATATCAACCTTCTGTGAGCAAGTCGTGTCTTTGTTCTTTAGTCTGCATTACACTCTTTTCTTGAATTCCCAACCATCTATCTAGGAATATTATGATCTAGATATCTGCATAACAGCCTTCTAGTTCACATACATGGAATTTCATCATTTTAATCACAATTCTTTTCCCCTTTTATAGTTTCCTGGTCACTAGGGAAACCATCTCAATATGGTTTACTCCCTCTGTATCAATATGACCAAGATCCTTGGAAATCAAATAAGGCATATCCTCTAGATGTTGTACTGACTCCCTTTAAATCAAGATCCTTGGATGTCAGAGATGCAGGTCCTCTAGTTGCTCCCTCTCAAGCTCAAGTTCGTGCTCCAACTTGACATTGTCAGACTCCCTCTGAATTTGATATCAACTCTCAAATTTCTTTTCTTGCAAGCACATCCTCAGAGGGAAAGGAAAAGATCAAGGCAAATACAAATAAGAGCTTAGAAATACAATACTTAGAAATTGAACTCAAAAAATACTAATCTCATGTAGTTAAAGGATATTCTTCAACTGCTCCCACTATAATGTCACAACTGAATATGAACACTCGCTTCTAATCCTCACAAGATGCAAAGGGATGTGGTACACATACACGTCTTTATGAACTAGACATGATCATCAACTCAATCGACTCCCATTGTGAAGAAGGGAACATGATAACATGATAAATTCATCTCCTGCTAATTTATCTTTAGCAGCAAAGTATGTGAACGTTCAGGTCTATTCACACCCTCTGATTCAACTGAATCAACTTGTTCAATATGCAAAATTCTGTTTGGTCCATAGGCGTGCCCTGAGCGCAACTTTCTAGTTTTGAGTCAACTTCAGATCTCTAGTAATGTGATAACAATAGGTGTTGTCATACCACTTTTAGGGACATATATGAAACCTTCAATAGATCCTCTAGTACACTGCGTAATCTCAACGTAGCACCAACTCCATTGTTTGAATCTTCAGTGGGAAACACGATCGCTCAATATGATTGGTACAATGATGTCAGTGATTAAGCATAATCCTATCTCGTTAATTCCAATCTCCAGCTTCCTCTCCCATGAATGATCGCTAGTATAAAATTTCTGTGGCCTGATTCCCATCCACAATCATTTCCTATTCCTTTCGGCTAAGTAGATTTGAATGCAATATATAAGGAAGTGTTTATTAGTTGCTGACAGTAACATTGATGGGTCTGCCATTGTATTAATCTCCAACTGTGGATGTCGATAATCTACGCAAGCCAAGTCTTCATGAGTTGTTTGATAAAGTCGATCATATTTGTCTTCTTTAATAATTTCTTCTTTATTCATACCAGTCTTGATCCTTCTTATGACTTATTGATCATGGTCCTTTATTAGATTCACTGACGTGTCTTTTGACATTGTAATTTATCGATCTTCTTCCAGTTTCTTTATCGCCGCCCAAGACACATCCCTCTTGCTTTTTGCATCATTTGTACCAGAAATATATCACAATATATCTACCAAAATACTTGACTCTTCCACCATTGTTGATTTAGTAATTTTGGTTACAAAGTCATCACTGTTTTCAATGGTAATTTCTTCCAATTAAATTGCTGTTCATGTAGAATATAAACGCTTCTTATTGCTTGATTATTGCCTTCTTCATGTAATTGCTGTGCATTCGATAATCTCTGTCTGCAATGTGAAGTTGATAATTTGCATATATACTGGTTTGCTTAATTTGCGGCAATGTATCAAGGTATTTTAGAGAAAGAAAATGATATGAGCAGCCACCAAAGAAGAGGATTCACCGTGCTGCAAAGAAGGAGAAAGTGCTGAGGTTTTCCCAAACCAATCTCCAAGTCAAGACTTCCTTATTTGATCTGCAGATTGCAAGCACAAGTCTGGTCTCAATCAATATTATACTGATCCACAGAGGATAAGTAATAGCAATGTATTCATTCAAAGCCTCTTGCCACTAATGCATTTCTTCTCAGATACAATAAATATATATAAATACGACTTTGAGTTTCCAATGTCCGATCCTTATAGTGCCGTCAAATATTGCCTCGGGAGTTAATTATAGTTTCAACACAATATCAATATATAAGTTACTCTTATAACAATTTACATATTAACTTATTATAAGAACTAGATATCCGTTTCCATTTTAATCCATATTCCTGTCATATTTGGTCTTGAGTTTCAGGTGGGATGATAGAATGTCAGCAGTAACGCCCGATGAAGATATATTCTATCTTGTAGCTCTCCTGCAATCTGCTGTATCGACCCACAACTTGGAATTCTTGCTACAACAAAATGAAAGAATACTAAGTTTCTGTGAAACAAAAAACAGGAATGGGTGCCAAACAATATCTTTCTGCCCACAACAATCTAGACAAGTGGAAAAAGCATTTCGGTTTGAAGTGGAACAAATTCATTGAAAACAAGAGAACATATGATCCACATATGATTCTTTCCCCTGGCCAAAGAATATTTCCCAAGTCCAGAACCTTTTTTTCGTATTATAAAATACATACTATGACAGCCATAACCATAATCTTTCTTGGAGCAAATCAAGAAAGACATGGCTTGATATTTTACCATCACATATTGCCACAACTAGAGTTGCTGACAAAATAATATTTAGAATCAGGACCCACCTATATGCGACTCTGGGTGTAATAGTTTTGGTAGATAATAAATCAATGATTTTCTCAAATCACTCCACCAATATAAGTCAGGCTATTGAGCAATGACATATTTATATTATATTGTCTGGAATGTACTGATACATAATATCACCTGGTAGGAATATATCATCAATCATTGTTCTGCATCTTCTTTTGCTTTAGCACAGACCTCTCAGCTTTTGAAATTCTATCTCATCTACCTCTAGAGATTGCTAATCTTTCTTACATTTGCAGTTTTGTTCTGATACCATAGTAAGGTTTTAGGATCATTGCAAATGTAATAGCACTGCCTGTGTTGTCTTATGGTATGTGTTTTCCAAATGCAACAATCTCTCTTGTTTATATTAGGAATGAGGCTATGAGAGACATGTCCCATGAAGGGACATGTCTATTCATTTTATAATGTTTCATTAATCAATCATCTATTAGAATAATATAAATTTGAATAAGATATATTAATAATAATATATATATACAAATACAATATATTATTAATCAATATCTAAGTATTACATATATTCTAAGTGATCATACGACTGAAGCTACAAACATTAACACTTAGTATATTGCATGTTGGTCGGAAGAGTTTGTAATCCTCTATTTGCCAGTAGAAGAGACCGTTTAGTGAATCTACATCATCCTTTGAGTATTCCCCCAAACTTAGCACACCTTCACTATTTGGTTCCATTCCGTCCCTTCCTTCATCCCTTTAATCATTTTCACTGTCAGATTCTGAGTCTGAAGAAGAGGCTATCTCTTCGCTCACCATCTGGGTGCGAAGGTCGATGGTGAACTTCCTCCCCCCATTCTCCATCGAGAGGGTGTTTTTCTTCCAATTGTGGTTTACCTTCGCCGTGACCAACCACCCTTGACCCAAAATGGCATCGTAACCCTTCTTCAAAGGTATCACTACAAAGTCTAGTACAAATGGTTGTGAGCCAATGGTGACCTGTCGTGCCATCAGCATTCCAAGGGGTTTCATACCCTGTCGATTGGCTCCCAATAAGTTGAAGGTTGGGGGCCACAAGGTTGGCTTGCCCAATTTTGTCCATGTCTCCTCCGGAAGGACGTTCACTCCTGACCCTCCGTCCACTATAGTCTCTATTAGGATGGAGCCAAGGATGCCCATCTCGACGACTGCCAGGTACCTTCCGCTATTTAAAGCATGTATCATCGGGTCAGTTGCAAACCCTCTAGGGATGTCTGTACGTGTGATATTTGTCTCAGAATGTTTTGTTCTGCCAACCTTCGGCCCAAAGTGGTAGCTATCTCCCATGTTTCTTTTTGTGCCTTCATCGCCTTCTCTATTTCTTCCTTACCCCTTGCCCCTTGTTTTGCTTGTGATCATGTGATGGCTAGTACCCCCTTGTCACTTCTCGTTCCCTCGATGTTGAGCAAGTTGACCTCGGGTTTTGGGCAGTTGGCATCCTCATGGTTGCCAGGACCACACCAGCGGCATAGCTTCTACGGGGTGTCGCCCTTGTCGCAGTCCCTTGCAAAGTGGCCCCACTGATTGCAAGCTCGGCACTGGATCATTGGCCGACCCTTGGAGTCATATTGTATTCGACTCGTTGTGTTGGTGTTATTGTTATTGCCCCTTCTGCCACCCGCGTCGGTTGCCTTCGTACCCGCCCGAGGATGTGTTATTGTTAGTCTCTGCCCCAGATGTAGATAGTTGCTCTTGGGTATATAGCACTTGTTGATTCCTCACCTTCATGTTGTATGGGCATTCCTTGATGGAATGGCCCATGATCTGGCAAATATCACAAAATGCCTTTTTGGGACATGACTCCATTGTATGACCACTCGTCTTGCAATCCGTGCACCACATGTCATCTTCCCCCTTGCTGGTACCCCCCTTTCATGGTCTTGAACTCCATTCTCTCCATGTCCTTTTGGAGTGCCCTGAATTTTTTCTTCGACTCACCATCACTGCCACTGTCATCGTTCGAAGTGTCATCTTCGTTGAAAGAGGACTAGCTTCTTTTCTTCTTGGAGGTCTTATGTTCGCTCTCCAAGTCCGTCACCCGGTTATAGGCGTCTATGTATGAGGTGGGGGGCACTATCTTCATTTTCCTCTGTAGGTTAGATTTCAGGCCCTCCACGAACCATCTTTTCTTCAGGCCATCCATTGGCTGGCTATCCATTTTTCTGACTAACTCCTTCAGTCGGCGACTGTAAGCCCGCACAGTCTCCTTCTTGCCTTGTTTGGTACCGTATATCTCAAAAACAATTTCATTGTCATCCCTCAGGAGTCGAAACTCCGTTTGGAATTTTGTCTTGAGTTCGTCCCAAGTGGTCACCTTTGTTTTGTCCACATCGGAGTACCAGTCGATGGCTACCCCTTTGAGTGTGGCCGGAAACTGTTTTACCCATTCTGCGTGGTCAGCGACTCCATTCGCCGACCAGATTGTCTCGCATGTACGACAATGCCGTACTGGATCTTCCTTCCCATCACCATGGAATTTTGGTAGCTTTTCTTTGTTAGTCGCCATGTTTACTTTTCTAGGTGTCGACTATGTTTGCAACACCGATTGTGTTACAGGCTGGGATGGTACTGTCGGCGTCGATACCCCGGAAATGTTTGGTACTGTACCACTTGATGTCCCCAAACTACTGGAACTATCCAAGCCTGGTGGGCTATTGTGATCCCTATGCCCCTTTGTCACTTCAATACTCTCGGCGGCAGCGGTATCCTGAGCCTCCCTTTGTGCGGCTTCCTCTTCTTCCTTCCTTCGGGCTTCTCTTGCTTCCATCCATGGGGTTAAGTTTAAGAACCCAAACAAGCTCCTTGTTTCCTCTAGGTGGTCCTCGTCACTTCTTCCGGCCTCCCAGTTAGATTCCTCCAGACCCTCGCCTTCACTTACTCCCTTCAGTAGTACTTCGACACATCTTCGGAATCTCTCCCTCCGCTCGGCTTTCTGCTATGCGAGTACGGCTTGTCTAGCGGCTTGTTCCTCATTGGGTTCCTTCTTTAAATTTCTATTTTTATTCAAGTGATTAGGCATAAATTCTATTCAATCATTGATTGTCAAAGCATGCTCTTCTTCAAAAAAATTTGCGGTTCCATCCTCATTTGCCCTCAAGTGGTATTCACGTTTACCCACTCATTCTGTCACTTGCCAGATTCCTTTGGCAACGGCGCCAGATGTTTGCCCGCTGGGGTAAACTTAGTTTTGCACAGACATAGTATAGGAAATATAATAAACCAAAATATATCAAAGAATAATAGATGCTTTCATTAACCATTCCAACGTATGAGTACATTCACACCATAATCATAATCATTATATATCCTTCACCCGTAGGTGGTACATGTTTATCTACCTGAAGGGACGTGACCAAACGTCGCCACCCAACCCAACTGCCCTTCAGTAATAACTAATTCCCGTCAGGACCACATAACTAATACATAACATAGTCTTTCCGGCTAACAATCCACTCAGATTGGACTCGAAGTGTGACCAATCGAAAGAGCACCTCAGGGTGTTGCTTCAGTTTAGGATCAACTATGATATCGTGGATTAGTAGAAAACAATCATCAGTAGCACAAAGCTCTACAGAGGCCGAATATATCGTAGCTTCAATGGCTGCTAGAGAAGCAGTATGGCTCATAATACTAATTGTAGGATTATTTGGCAAACCACTAAAACTAACTATCATCCATTGTGATAACCAAAGTTGCATCAAGCTATCAATGAATCCAGTATTTCATGACAGATCTAAGCATATAGAGATTCCATACCACTATGTGAGAGACATGGTAGAAAGGAATGTGATCCATGTTAGCCAAAAAGACTACTTTATTATATGTTGGGTATTAGTTGTGTTGTTCCAACGGTAATTAGTTATTACCGAAGGGTAGTTGGGTTGGGCGGTGACGTTTGGTCACACCCCTTCGGGTAGATAAATATGTACCACTTGCGGGTGAAGGAATTATTATGGATTATAATATGAATGTACTCGCCAGTCTGGAATGATTAATGAAAGTATCTATTATTCTCTGATATATTCTATGTTTATTATATTTCCTGTACTATGTCTGTGCAATATTAAGTTTACCCCAGCAAGCAAACATTTGGTGCCGTTGCCTAGACGTACTCGGGAAGAGAAGTGAGGAAAGGATTTATGCCCAATCTTTTAAATAAAGATAGAAATAAAAAGGCACGAGATGATGAAGGCGAGGCCGCACAGAAGGCTTTGATTTCCGCACAGCAACGTGAACACCGACATAGGCTGAGGCAACTTGCCCAGTACCAGCTTGTCGGAGGGTTGCCCGAAGGAAATCTCGGAAGTGGTACGGAAGGTGCACAGGCCGACGAGGAGCAGTTCACTTTGCCGGAGCATTGGAGAGTGTGGAGTAGGGAGGAACTACTTGAGGAAACACGGTTGAGAAAATTCTTCCTTCAAGAATAGAGAGATTAGTTTGAGGAGGGTCTAACTCGTACACCAAGTGCGGAGAACCAAACCCACGGAGAGGATGGTACCACCAAAGGTGCTACAAACACATAGGCGAACGCTCCATTGGAGCCAAGAACTCCGCACAGTACGGTCCCACCAGTTACCCAAGTGCCACAAGTGCCACTGGTTACTACACAATAATCAAGGAAGTGCGGGTGCGAATGCTGGCACAAGCGGTGCCGGAGCACCGAATCCACTGTCGAGACAACAACCCACCATGGCTGCGAGTAAACAAAAATTGCCCAAGTTCACGGGCCAAGCTAAGGAGGATCCTGTTCATCATTGCCAAACCTGTGAAACTATATGGGCTGCCAACGGGGTTACGGACAAGGATGAATGGATTCGACAATTCCCTGCAACATTGAAGTAAGGAGCCATCGATTGGTATTCAGATGTAGATAAATCGGGCCTGACGACATGGAACAATATGAAAAAGGCTTTCCAAACTAAATTTCAATTGCTGAGGGACAACAATGAGATTCTGGCTGAAATTTATAACACAAAGCAAACGAAGAGTGAGTCGGTCCACGCCTACGGACGGCGATTGAAGGAACTCATCGGGAAGATGGAGTCAGCCCCAGCGGACGAACTCAAGAAAAGGTGGTTCATGGAGGGACTAAAAACTTCCCTTTGGAAGAAAATGAAAATCGTCCCGCCCACGTCGTACAGCAACGCGTACAACCCTGCAATGGATTTGGAGAGTGAATGTAAGAGCTCCAAGAAGACTAAGTCTTCGAATGGTGAATCGGAAGCAGAAAGTAGTGAGGGAGAATCAAGTAAGAAAGTTCTTGCCTTACAAAAAGATTTGGAGAGGATGATGAAAGAACTGAAGGCCACCAAGGGAGGCTTGAGCAAAACAGAGGAAGACACTATGTGGTGCACAAACTGCAAAGAAGCAGGACACACGAAAGGTTCTTGTCCCAAGAAAGCCTTTTGCGACATCTGCCAGATAGAGGGACATTCCACCAAAGAATGTCCCTACAATCTAACGGCTAGGAATCAACAAGTGCTCTTCACCCAAGAGAAACCCTCCACGTCTGGAGCTGGTGGTCAACAAAATGCTGCATCATCCGGCGGTTACAGAAACAACCGACGGGGAGGCAGAGGCAATAATGAGAACAACAATAATTGGCCACGGATCCAGTATGATGCGAAGGGGAGACCTATGATACAGTGTAGAAACTGTAATCAATGGGGACATTTTTCTCGTGACTGCCAGACAAAGGCTACCGCTCCACAAAAACTGTGTTGGTGGTGCAAACCGGGGACCACGAGGACGCTAACTGCCTGAAGCCCGGCTGCAACATCCTGGACGTGGAACGAGGGGGCACTGAGAAGGGCCTGGCAATCACACGGGCAGACCAAGAAGGCCACGTATCCTCACCCTCCGACGGAGAAACAAAGGGTGCTCGAGGCGAAGGCCGAGATCGAGAAGGGTATGCAGGACCGAAGGGACTCCACCGACACTGGCACTTCTACCCAAGCCATGGCTGAACAAAATATCTTAAGGCAGATGATGCAACTGGAGATACCCGTGAAGGTCAAGGACCTATTGGAAACTATGCCGCATCTGAAAATGGCCCTATTCCTAGGACAAAACGTTCCAGCAAGCACGTTCGAACGAACGAAGGTTCCCGGTGGCTCCGCAGCTGACCCCATGACATTGTCAATAAACAGTGGACGAAACTCTGGAGTGGTGGAGATGGGTATCTTGGGTACCATCCTCACTAACACGATTGTTGACGGTGGATCTGGGGTGAACGTTCTACTGGACAAAACTTGGAAGAGCCTCGAGAAACCAACACTGTGGCCGCCAACCTTCAACCTGCTAGGGGCCGACCAACACGACATCAAGCCCCTTGGAACCTTGATGGCGCAACAGATAACCATCGGGACCCAACCGTTCACCTTGGACTTTGTAGTAATTCCCCTAAAGCAGAAGGGGTATGACGCTGTCCTAGGGAGGGGGTGGCTAGTGACCGCCAGAGCCAACCATAACTGGAAAAAGAACATCCTGTCATTTGAGAAAGGGGGAAGGAAGTTTGTGATAGATCTCACAACGCAGATGGTCGGGGAAGAAATGGCATCCTCTTTGGATTCGGAATCGGACAGCGAAATAGACGAAGGGGAAGGAGGTATGGAGCCCAAGCGGAAGGGGTACTGAAACTCGAGGATGATACAGACTCCATGGATGGCCTATTCCACTGGCAAATGGGCGATTACGAATTATTTCCACCATCCTGTAATAGACTAGAGATCAAGGAACACCGGAACAATTTACTTCCGGAATATACAAAATACAAGGAGAAGCTAAAGTAAGCAAAGTCCAGACACATAAATTTGATGAGCAAAACCCCATGAAGTATAAGGAGTCATCTGTCAAACCAATGAATCTGGGCAAGGATTATTTCATTCATGTCCGCAACGATTGGAATCCTGTGTGGAAGACCGCAGCCTTCAAAATCTTTATTCTCCTTCTTATGTACGGGAAGGAGACCGTGGTCCCTGTAGAATTTATGGTTCCAAGCCTCTGGATCGCCATTGAAAATAGACTCGGCGACAGGGAAAGCTTGAGGGAACGGCTGCACAATGAGATTAAGCAAGGAAAATTTCGAGAAGTCTACGACGGGGTTGTCAAGTTGCGGACTCTGGACGGACTGGAGATACATGAGTCCATCAACGGCTCCAAATTGAAACCTTACCCGGAGAGGATGAACCCGAGAGGAGGGAGACAAACCTCTTGATGAAAGTCCATACAAATTACTTATGGAGGGGGTGAAGACCTCTTTTGGGAGTTAGGATGGAAAGGGACTTGAGCCAGGCGACTCGAGCGTCGACTAGAGAAGCATCCGGAAGGCACTTAGATTAACAAAAAAATAAAAGCACCGTACGGCTAATGTCAGAATGACCCTACGGTGGAAAAAAAAAAAAAAAGAAGAAAAAAAAAAGAAAAAAGAAAAAAAAAGGAAAAAAAGCTAAGTGCACCATACGACTGTATGGCAAAAAGGGAAAGCCCACCGTACGGTCCAATCACCGTACGGGGTGGGAAGTGTATGAAAAAACGCAAGGAAAATAAAATCTAATAAGCATGGCAAAGAGAAAGCAAATTCATTTGGTCAAAAGCACTTGACAACCGTACAGCAACAATGGCATTCATGTGCAAAAACACCACCGTACGGCAGAAGGAAATACAAGATGGCATTCGGTGAAGGGCGAATACTTTAAGTGCTGCCATACGGAGAAGGGTGAATCACTTCCAAATGACCAACCAGCACATTCGTACGGTCGTACGGCCACAACACAGAAGAAGAAAGGAGGACCGTACGGGGAGGAAGGGGATATCCGGTACGGATGACAGCCATAAAGCCGCCACGCAAGCACACACCATACGGTGGAAGGAAGACACCGTACGACAAGCAAGGAAAATACTGTCGTACGGGCCGTGCGGCCAGGAAATAATAAGCCACAAACCCGCACGAACCATATGGCCACATGAATAGGCAGTCCGTATGGCTGGGAAGGAAACGCGAGCTGTTAAGACACATTCGTACGACAGTACGGCAGAAAAAGAGGGGAAAGGGAAACGCACGTGTGTGAAGACCATTCTTTTCGTACAACAAACAAGCTAAAAGGAGAAAGCGAAAACTGGAAAGCGAAAAGGATGTGGGTTGTGCCAGAGGATATATAAGGATCATCGTTTTTCATTCCGTACAACTGAGAGGAAGGTTTTGTACAAAAAAAAAAAATGACGACAAATGAAAACCGTGCACAGTGAATAACGTATGGTACCGAAGGGAAGGGCATAAGCAAGTAGTGAAGAAAACATAAGTTGTTGGCAGAAAGAGTATGGGATCGGAAGAAAATCACGAAAATGGTGTGCCGCGTGGACTTCTGTGTGGGTTTGAAGGTGCGTTGCCCCCTAGACCCCCAGTCAGTTCAGTTATCAGCCTTTGGGGAGTGTGACGAGTTGATGAGACCTGGAGCTGCTGCAGGCATGGAGTGTCTGCATGCTAGAGGTGGAGAGAGCACTAGAGCAAGCCTTTCGAGAGGGGTACTACACGTTGAGGCACTCAGAGTAGGTGGACTGGACGTGAGGCTATCTTGGTAGATGCATAGAGAGCTCGAGAGGAGCTAACCACCCGGTTGGAGGCAGTAGAGTGACACTTGGCTCAGCGTACCCAGGAGTTGGAAGACAGTATTGGTTGAACAAGAGTTAGTGGAGGCTACAGCTGAAAAGTATGTTTTGGAGACACGTTTGGTGCAAGCATGGGAGGAATGTGATGTGACGGAAAAGACCCACTGGAAGCAGCATTGATGGGGAGGGCGGCACTTCAGCTTTTTCAGGGACGCCCCTCCACCCCTTCTTCTCAGTGATTTTCTTATTCTATGTGGTGTATTTCATCTCTCTTTTGTTGTGAGTCGTCGGAGACGACGTTCTTTTTGGGGGGGGATGATGTTAGCCGGAAAGACTACTTTATTATATGTTGGGTATTAGTTATGTTGTTTCGACGGTAATTAGTTATTACCGAAGGGTAGTTGGGTTGGGCAATGACGTTTGGTCACACCCCTTCGGGTAGATAAATATGTACCACCTACGGGTGAAGGAATTATTATGGATTATAATATGAATGTACTTCCCAGTCTGGAATGATTAATGAAAGTATCTATTATTCTCTGATATATTCTGTGTTTATTATATTTCCTGTACTATGTCTGTGCAATATTAAGTTTACCCCAGTGGGCAAACAATCCAGTTGGAATGTATCAATACAAGTGATCAAACAACAAATATCCTTACCAAACCACTCCCCAAGGTGAAAGTTGATCACTTAAGGAAAAATCTTGGTATGATTGGAATGTAAAATTTTGATTTGTACTAATATAATAAAGATGTTTAATGTGTAAGCGTCTTTTGTCATACGTGTGACTTTATGACTTTATGGGCCCACCCATCCTGTGTGCATTTCTAAAAGGTGATGACTTTTTAGTTAATGAACACTTGTATTTAACATTATAAGGTGATGATCTTGTAATGTTGATATCGTGTTGACTTGATATCATCTTGATTCATGGATGTGCCATGATTCGTTATGGTAGACATTATGTGATGTAATGTCAGTGCACATACCATAATAGGGGTATATAAGGAGAATGTAATGTTCTCGAGCATATTATATCCTTCATATTACGAGTTAGGTGATATGTAAAACTTGGTATCACGTGTTAGGTGATTCCTCATATCACGAGTTAGGTGATATGTAAAACTTGGTATCACATGTGAGGTGATTCCTCATATCACATGTTAAGTGATATGTCATACCATTTTACATTCACCAGTAACGTGGTACATATATTCTTATGAGAAATGAGATGCATCAGATACTTTATCTTCCCTAGCTAAGAGGGAGTGTTAAATATGATAGCGTCAATAAGATAAATATATAAATGAGTATATATAATACATATATGAATATATATTAATATATATATAACAATGATATCTATCATTATATATACATTAATATATATCCATATACATATTTTAATGATAAATATTCTCATCTTATAACTATCGATTATCAAGAGTAATGAATTGATGATCATCGATTATCATTAGTGATAGATCAATAACCATCGATTATCATTAATGATAAATCGATGATGACCGATTTATATATGACTATCAACTTACAATGAATACCGATTAGTATCGGTTTAAGTATCAAAACTGTTATTTTATCGCTGATAGTATTATCGGCTTATGTGATATCGATTCAATATCGATTTGTATTAACAGCGACTTGTTTGTTATGAAGAGTCACATCAATGATAAGACGTGACTCATTCGTGACTCATTAATGAGTCACGGCTTATCATTTACGTGACTCATAACATTTGCTTATACATATATGCAAAACGATCGTTGGCTGAAACATATTGAAATCGAACATAGTGTATTCAGCAATCTGCATGCAAAAGAATTTAATTAGAAGTTTGTACATTCACAATATATTCATTAAGTAATAAAACGGATACAAAAGCTATAATTTATCATTTGAATAGAAGTTTGAATTGCATTTACACTTTCACATCTTGATCTGAAGATAACAATTGAGTTCTTTGATTGACTTTGTCAATTCAATATATTCATTGCAGGAGCAGTGACAACATTAGCAGCAATCAGGAGTAGCAACAACATGTACCAGAGATTGGAAGGTCTGCGATAGTACTTCATACACCTTCGGTGACCTTGGTGATCAGCAATTGCATTAGGAGTGGGAACATCTTTCTATCCCTATGATAAACAGAGATCACAATATTCATATCAGAAATTGCGGCATCTACATGTCCATCAAAGATCGTGGCACTCCATATCTCAATCCATATACCTACAACATACACAATGATCATATAAATTCATCAGCAGCGTCATCTACTGGAACTTCCACCAGTGATCAATACATAGATTGTATTGCACATTGCATACTACAGAGATCAGAGCCGCCGCTTTGCTAACAACAAATACAACTTCAGCAGCGACATATAAATCTAAGAGAAGCGATATGTCCTTTCCACATCACAGCGTCATCATCATGTGGGAGAGTTGCATCCTAACATCACTAGGATGGATACATTGACACCAGCATATCCGAACATCAGACATTCGCACCTCAAGCATACGGATATCTGATTATAGAACATACTGTCATCCATATATTAGTCATAGCACCATCATTACTCCACAACTCCCAACGCAGATAATCGTTAGAAGAACAAGGTGCAAGGTTCTTTAAGTCATATCTGGTTTGTAATTGCAGTTGTAATTGTCGGAATATAATTGAAATCTCTGATTTGTCAGTTTACATTTATCTATTTGTTTCTAGATATTTGCTTGATATATTTCACAAGTCTACAACGAGTTGACTGGCCAGGCATTAGTACTTGCAAGTCCACATCCACAATCTATGCCTAATAAAACATGAAAGAATAAACACACTCTGACCTACTACACTAACACCCATCAAGTTGATCAGTGTCATCGTCTTCCTTCTTACAAACCTTAAACACAGCCTCCCTTATAGGAGCATGGTGCAGTCCTAATCAAACTTCTATTGTTTCCATCAAAAACTCAATCTAATGCAACCAACCCTTTGGGAATCTTGTTTGTTTTCAACTGGATAACTTCATTCCCAAAAACTGCTTGCAAAGGTATACCAAAATACCAGTAGTCCAACAGACACACTACAACATGCTTGCCCCTTTATAACTCTAAGAGTTTACAAATATTGTCATTAAAATTAGTGTTGAAATGGCTTTTGTGCAAGTGTACATATGGTGAAAAAATTATACACTTGTAAGTCTAAATCTTGTTCACTCAATGTAAAATTCTCTGATGTTTCTCACTCTATATATCATAATATTATTTTTGCGAATATTATCATAGCCCATATTGATATATTGAAGTCCATTTCATGTTAAAATCCATCTTTTCACTTATAGGAACTTCTATCAGAGTGCTCCTTTGACACAATTAAAGACAACAAACTTGCCAACAGCCATATTATCATCAACTGTTGTTCATATGTCAATATTCTTCCATCAATCTTCAGTTTTCTGACAGTATATTTGTCAATTATTTGTGGAGTAAAGGAATCTATTCACCTCCTCCTTCACTTATGCATTATAAGACAAGCCAATTTAACACATAACTGACAAGGAAACCAAAAGAGAGAAGAAAAAGTAGTCCTAAAGAGACCGAGGATGAAATCCAATAGTGACTGACTTTAAAGTATTAACGTTCCATTAAAGTGGCTAAGCTTACATTGAAAATTGAGATCAGAAAGCATATGTGAACATTAAATGGAAGAGATGAGAAAATTAAAGTGTGACTTCTAAATTTTTCCCCTAGTCTAGTGAGCCAAGTTAAGTGTTTTATAAAATTTGTAGTTTAGTCAACCTTTTGGTTATCACTTACTATCACAGCTATGTACTACTTTTAGAATTGTACAGAGTAAAAATTCATACCTACTAATTTTCTTGACCTCTATAGTTCTGCTTGCTCCTGACTACTTTTGGCTGTTTGAGCTATCTCCATTGTGTGGGTATGCACAGTATGAATGCTTTGTACAGTGGAAGCCACGATTGGGCATCTTACTTCTAGAAACATTGCTGAAAGCCCATACATGATAAAGGTTCACATCACTAACTTTTATGCCTTTTTAGTTCTGCTTCTTTTGGATGCTTGACCTACCTCCATTTTATGGGTATCGACTGATATGAATGCTTTGTACAGTGGGCACCACAGCTGGGAGTATAACTCACTTCTATGAAACATTTGATAATGATACAGTAATTTATCTATCTTCTGCTAGCGCAAACACAGTAATTCCCCAGGTTTTACTGCATATTCTTCTGGCAGACAATCCATATAAACTCTATCCTCTTTGGAGTTGATTTATCCAGTAGTTAGTAAATGACCTGTTCAAACTCTCTTCTGAGTTTGAATGGATAATGAGTAATTGATTAGAGTCATTCATGAATTAGTGAACCTAATTACCCACAGCATGCCAACAATGAACGTTAAATAGAACCTGTCTAGGAGTGTCATGATAAGGTGGGTGATAAGTCATGTCCTAATCCTAACCCTTCATGTTTAGTAAGACTAAGGTTGCATTATCATTCATCTCCTTTTGTAGTGCTTGATTAAAATGCTAAGCTAAATGCATCTTCAATTCCTTGTATGGCACGTTTCAAGGGGATTAGGAAATAGTTCTGACAATGAAATTGTATGGCATTTAAAAATGATTAAACAGTACCTCTGGCATTATTCAAAATCCTTCATTATTAAGGAGCACTAAACAAGTTATTCAAACTTCCAATGCAATATTTATTTTTATTTGGGTCATAAATGCCACATGCACTACCTTTGAGCTTAAACAGCATATTTATTGTTATCAATCACATTGAAGTTTTGAACATTCATTTTGTTTCTTAGACACAAGTTTGTTTAGCATTCTTTGCTAAAATAAAATAAAAAACCTCATCTCATTGATGGTGAAACCTCTTGCACTGAACCATTGAAAACCCCATTTTTGAGATTCAAATTAAAATTGTGCTGATTACTCTTTTATTCTTGGTTGGGCATGCAGTTCCTCGTGGGAAAAGAAATAAAAGAAACTATTAATGTCCACGGTAACCAAAATGAAGTGATTGGACTTGAAAAGTAAAAAAAGATACAATACATCTGGGAAGCACATTGGTTATCTTTGAGCTAAATATGAGAAGCAATAAAGAATAACATTTAATATGACTATACACAAACATAAGAGTGTATGGTCTTTATCAACTATAGTAAAAAATCATTTAGAACATGCCAGGGTGTTACTGGGAGAACTCAGTTACTGGTTGTAAGCTAACATGATATAATTTAAGACCCTTATATGCAAAATGCCAACGCATAGAACAGTAGTTGTTTTGAGTAATATGAAGGTCATATTGTAGTAACATACCAGTCAAGATAACATCTCCTTCAAAAAGAGTCATTATTGAGCTTATGTGACTTATGAGATATGGGATTTTGAATATCATGTCTTTGGTTGATCCTTTTTGTTTAATTTGATTGTCCACCTGAAAAGAAGTTAATATCTCAGTAATAATAAGTAATTTTGTTATCTGACTGTAACATTTATAAATCAACAAGAAAAAATGCATTAGAATCAGCTCCATATTTTGAAATTTTATTGAAGTACGTGTGAGATGAAGACCAATGGAAATTCTCACCTTTAACCATAGCTCTAGGTCATCTGGATTTGAAACAGTGGATTTGGGTATCTAACAAAATCCCAAAGAATAATCTAAGAACCAGTAACATAAAGCAATTGTATATACACCTTATCTAGTCTAGAAGACATCAAATTGCTACCATAGAAGTCATCATTGACATTATAATGACAAAATTGTGGCATGGACATCACTTTCATTAAAACAAGAGAACATACAATCCAGACTTCTCAAAATTATTTTAAGAAAAAAGGTCCCATTACTTCATTTTTAGTTCTCATTCAAACAGAAAAAAAAAACATTTTAAAATTTTTAAAATTGGTTCTAAATAGACAGCACATACAAACCTTTTACCAATATGTATCTACATTATTTCATTGACACACACAGAGACAAGCTCATTGTACTCTTTTAGTGAAACATTCAAGATTGATTAGGTAATTCATTAGTTGCTATATTTAACAGAAGGAAATGGTGATGAGAATGTATTAAGCGTTCCAATGAATGAATCATGATAAACATCAGATAATCTTATTGTCACTCTGATTCTAGCTCCTAAATATATAGATCTTATCAATTACATGCATATTGTTGTTTAACGGTCTACCTGATAAAATGCATACATGATTAATAATAGAGATGATAATGCATACTAGATACAAGAATAAAATATATCTTTATTCGCACATGAAATCATTATTGAAGAAGACGAGACAGTTAGTCAAGGATCAGAGTTGATTCGACTAGATCATACTACCTTCATTGACGATACACAATCTATTTAAAAGATTAATAGTTGCCAAGAGCAACACAACCATCAACCATCCGACGCTTATAACTACTAGAAGCCAACAAACATTTAATACATGGTTTGATAATCAATATTAGTGAAACATAATAATCTCTATTACCCCGTGTTTCGAGGATGGGTAGAGCAGTGAGAAGGGGATGCATTTCGGGGATGAGGACAGGAGGAAACCATTTTTTAAGGGACAGCAGGGGATGACTATTAAAAAGGGGGAAAAGTTGACAAATATAGAAAAATCTCAGATATTCATATGATTGCATTCATATGGCAATCTCATATACATCAGAGAACCTTAACACTATATATTGGAGTTTTAACAAAATTTAATTGCATTCATTGACAAAACACGATATATTATATAAAAATTACATCAAAATGCCCAAAGGCTGCAAGTTTAAACTACAAAATGATAAATCTATAGAAATTTTAATAAGCAGCTGTCCCTAATCAGTCTCCCCTAACACTGGATCATATTGGGATTGAGTCACTACCACTATGAGAGGGTATCTCATTCAATGGAACCCCAAGAAACCAATATATATCAACTGTTTCGCATCAGAGCAGAGATCCAATGAACTTTACCATATTCCCTGCAAGAGCCACTGATGTAAAACAATCTGGCTGAAAATGTGCTGATCTAGGACTGAAAATATATTCATAACAAACTATACTATTCACTACTATCACTCTTATATGCTTTCAACAGTATCTATATCCTAGTTGCATTGTGAATAAAAAAGATAAGATTGCCTTCAGGGTGAGAATGTTTTGATATATCAAGGTGGTTGTTATCACTATACAAAATTCTGCCGATGGAAGACATTTCCACTAGGGCCTAACATGAACTTTGAACTACCCTCACTAGCAGCCTCCAGATATTCATAATTGGGTTACTTTGGAGGCACCTATAAGGCCTATAAGATCTGACTTGAGCTGAAGTGTCATCTGCAGACCAAAGGCTTCCAGGCAGAGTTCGGGATTCTATCTTTGAGTCCCCATTTCCATTCCCATCATCTGTCACGAAACTACCCGGAACAGTGAAAGCCGCCGTAAATGACATTGTGGCTAACAACACTGCCACCACTAATTATGTGTTGCGCCTGTCATCATATGTTTTGTTCACCGTGTTAATGCTACTCACGTACTTTTGTGCGCTCAGCTTGGGAGCTCTGTACAGGAAAGACTTGCACTTGGAAGGATAATGAGCCAGCTTTGCAATTATCTCCTCAGATTTGTGGTACTCTGTGTCCAGATATTTCCACTAGAGCCTAACATGAACTTTGAACCACCCTCACTAGCAGCCTCCAGATATTCATAATTGGATTACTTTGGAGGCACCTATAAGGCCTATAAGATCTGACTTGAGCTGAAGTGTCATCTGCAGGCCAAAGGCTTCCCATCATTACAAGGCTCTGTAAAATCTGATGTCAGCTAATGTGCTCTTTGCAAACCAATGACTACATTAGCACAGATTGGGCTTTCATTACCGCCTACAACATTAAAATTGAACCCCTTTATTTTTTATTATTTATGAATTTTTTTAAAAAACAATTTCTTCCTTTCTATGTCGTATGGGACTGGTAGCCATCCTCGGACGTTTCCAATGAATTCGGGGATATAGTTTTACCAAAAAAATTGCATTTTTGGGGACGAACAAGGATGTTTCCAAGGTGTCCCCACATCCCCCTGAGGTTTCCACCCTGCAACAGCCCAATTTTGGCCAGGTATGCCTCCCAAGGTAACATTTGATAATAATAGAGATTGAATGTTGCTACAACTATTTTCCCCAAAATCAATACTTTACACAAATCATTCCTTTGAAAGAAATAATATAACTCCATTATTATAACTAGATTGAAATAAATCTTTCCTTCACAACTCGGGATACAATCAATATTATTTATTGAAATAAGGCAATCTGACAATATAATTTTGTAAAGTAGGTTTTGCAATATTCTACCTGTAATGAGACTCTTCTATTATCATGTCTAGTCTCATATGGTATCAGGCTGATCAATTTCGCAAAGAAAACAAAATTTAAATCAACCATGAACAACTTTACCAAGGACAAGAAGAAAAATCATCAAAATAGAAAATAAAGATGATTGAGCAACCTGTTGATGCGAGTTTTGTGACCATTTCAGCATGCCAAATATGAAATCCTCTCTTGAATAAGGAAGCTTAATTGCCAAATAATGTATATGATTGTGTGATCAACTAAGACAACCTCAAGGTTCCTTCTTATTGTGGACTTAACTCAGTTTTGTGATGTGATTTGTTGGTAATCACTTGGGAACTTGTGTTGTTCACTCAATGGATATCAACATTCCAAATACGAATAATCAAACAAATTGCAAATAGATTTGGGTTTAGGGATCTAAACTAACTCTAATAATGTAAGAGACTATTGATGGTGAGGTGAGACTCTAGCTAGTCCTTGCTTTGCCTAATCAATTATGCAGAGGGTGCTTGTTTCTAAGGACACGTGGATGATTTTCATATTGTCAATACTCATTCAAACACCCAATAATGGCGCAATCCAAATGAACATCTCCCATTGAAGTTAAACACTTGCAATAAGACCCATTCTAACCTTACATTGATACTTGCAATCAACAAATATCAAATGGTATGAAAGAACACCCCCTGTTCTAGACCCATTTTGGTGCCTTTTCACTCGATGTAATTTTATCAAACATTTGGTTTGCAAGCTGACTACTAGTTTCTGATTTGTTCTCAATGTGCAGATGTATATATTGTTTATTGCTATTAACTAACAAGGACCAAGTGTATATAAACAAAACAGATTCCAATGCATGCATAAACTTTATTTCATTACTGATTTAACTGAAAACTACAACAGAACTAATGTCTCACAAATATTGCAATCTTGTCACAAAGCTAACAGCATATCTTGACTCCCATGGATTCTTCCTCACACCAATATATACAATATTATTTCAATAGTTAATACCTTTTTCCAAACAATGAAAGCATTACAAACATACCAAGTTCACTGTCCCACTTCTACAATCATGAAACCACTCCCAAATACGTGAACAACATTGTATATTTTCTGTCCTTCATGAATGGAAGACCCCTAATCCATCTCAGACCTGATCAGCACTATTTCATTTGATCTGCAGACTGGTAAGACACTATTTTAAAAGGCCTATACTTGTACGGCCTTAAAAATATCTCTCTACTATTGCGGCTCACTCTTGGGTTGTATAAGACTTGGGTGGCACGTATGGTTTTCTCCAAATGATGTAAAATGTTTCCAACAAAATCATTCACAGAAAGATAAATAATAACACAATTCTAACTTCTCCTTTGAACTCGCCTGGCAACTAAGTATTGGCATTTGAAAGCAATTACTATCTTAGATAGAGTTACCTTGTAAGAAGCCCTTATCAATCCTCCTGACTGTGTCTTTCAACAGCAAAGAGAATATCATTCATGAGGGTTTCCATCCTCACAAATCCATTTGAAGAAGAAATCTCCAATATTCTATCAATTTCATATATTTTCCAACATGCTGAAACAGAGCCCTTGAATCTCTTTTATAACACTCTCATAAGAGCTCATTCACTCACCTTGGCCATGTGGGATAAACAAAATCAGTTTTTTGTCTTTTCCTATTTCTCTAGGATTTTATTTTCCCCATGTTTTCTCGCAATTGATTTTTCCCTCTATTTTATCGCAATTCCTATTTTTCTGTGATTGTTTTTTCCCCCTATTTTTTCATGATTCGTATTTTTTTGCGATTGTTTTTTCTCCCTATTTTTTCACGATGTTCTTTTCTTTAATCTTAAGTCCCCAAACATTTTATATTTCCAATGTGTTGTTAAATAAAGGGACTTAAAATATTTTCCACTCAACTATAGCCCCACATTTATAAACTTAGATATTTATATTTAAGTTTATAGATTGACTTTATTAATGTGTAAATAAATCATATCAATGATATTAAAATCCTTCTATCAATATTAAACATTTATCAACGACGTGTCATCATCATCGAAGGTCCTAACCATGCCCAAATGACTTACTATATATAATAGCTATGCCCAAAATTGGCTCCAAACACCTCAAAAATTGCTTGTAATTGAAATTTCCTAGGCCAAAAAAATCAGGATCCCTAAAATTCCTAGTTAGCCTATGACACCATGGAGAAATATGCTAATGACAACATCATACAATGCGTGCTAGAAAAGGGAACATTACATGGTATGGACACTAGGTTCACCATAACAATGACAATATCTTTCATTCATCTACTTCTGCTCAACATAAATGAAATCCTACTCTAAGTGAGGAAATGTAGAAACCATGCAATACTCCAAAATAACACAAGTAATCCACCATGAAGACCAACAATGAATTTGAAATTACTTTGGTAGTATTATTGCAACAATCTCTCCAAGTCTACCCCTACAAATGATTTGAGGTAGCTTTTTATAGAGGCTCCAAATACAATGAATGGCTAGGATTGATTTGGAATCAATGGCAGAGATTTGTCCATCAAAGCCCTAGGATAACTACTAGCTACAAGCATTTAATGCTTGACCAATTACAATGAAGTAGGACTTTGTGGGCCAATGAGAAAATTACAACGCCTTTGTAGACCAATGAGAAAGTAGGTTAAGTAGAAGCATTGAGTAGACTTCACTTGTACACTTGGCATGATCTAATTGGTTGATCTTGAACACATGGAACTAGAATTTTCTGATTGGTCGAAGATGAGTGGTGTTGGGTGGATATTTTGCAACCAATAGTTTTGGGAAAAAATCGAGTCGCAAAATAGGTATACCAGCCACAGCGTATGAGACAATGTCTCTCCTACCTTAAAGGGAAGGCTCCCCCTTCTCACCGTTCCTTGGATCAACTCAAGGTAAGCAAGAAGTTAAGAGATTACCAAATAGGATGTTACAAATATTCCTTCTTATCTTTCAATAAGGAATCCACTTACCCGAAGAACGAGTAATGGGCAAAGCTTTAATCTAACTACACTTCTATCTAAAAGCTGGAAGCAATGATACTGAGAAACCAACACCAACTCACAGGCTGATTGAAAAGTGACCTGTTTATCTATTCTATAAGAAATACCTCTACCATTGGGGTACACAGACTTCCAGAAGTAGAGACTTTCTAACTATTCTAACAAAGTGCGTGAAAATAAGATGGTAATATAACCTACAGTCACAGCTTCTAGTTTTATATTACCACAACTGCTCCCAGTCACAGCTTCGGCTGTGATTGTTTCTGATATTCACTTTGCTCTTAACAAAACACAAGAATCATATATATATAACTACAATAAACCCAAATTGTAGTCGCAGCTTCCAGTTTGATTCACCACAACTGCACTCAATCACATCTTCAGCTCCAATTGTTTCTTTCTATTTAGTTTTCTCCAATCTAGTACTACACAATTATAGTTATGCTTGCACAAGTTTGGCAGAGCTCTCTTGCATAAAATAAAGATGGTTTTTACAATGAGAGGGTCATTCCTTTTATAAGAAAAGAAATGAGAAAAAGGAGGAAAAAGTGAGAGCAACTCAACCACTTTCACTCGGTAAAACTAGGTGAGAAGAATTATTGGATTACATGTCATAAGGACATGCAATCGAATTACATGTAAGTACATTGCATGCAATTCATCTTCTCTAATCTAGAATTCATAAAAGCTAGAACAGAAAGATGAAGAAAGGAGAATCAATCTTTGAAATTATCAAGGAAGGCCTTATATTTGGCAATACAATCATGAATAATAGGAAGATCTGAAATCTTCATGGTCTCTAAAATGGCTTCAATTCTGATTGCATTCGTACATGCTGATTTCACAACCTTGTAATCATCTACAAGAGAATCTCTCAAGTGTTTCGCCACAAATTTATATGCAGCAAATTTGTCCATTGTCTGTGCTCCAAACTCTTCAGAATCGAAATCAGCATTAACTCTGTCAGTATACCCTGTGGTCATTTCTTCTTCAGTGAAGAGGTTATCATCTCTAGTAGGAACTCCACATCCTAATTGCCTAAGGTACTGGTGACGTCCTCTTCCACTGCCTGGCAACTTTCTAGCTCTTTTTGTATCTTTGTCGAAAGCTTTTCTAGTCCCTGGACTTTGTGATTCATGAGCCACTGATTTCGGTAGAACATGTTCCTGGATGGAATGATGTCATATGAGATAAGAGTATCTAAATCCTTGTCATCCATTTGCTCCCAGGCGCCTAGGTCTTCTTTCAAGTTACTGATGTCTTGGCTAAAGAAAGCAATCATGTCATGGAGTCTTTCCTCAATATCTCTAATATGTTCAAGGACTTTGTGCATATTTTTGATTGATTGAACTCCTTCTGAGACAACTTCTTCAAACCAAGCCTTTGTTGCTTCTGCTCTCCTGTTCACCTGAGCCATTTGTGATAAAATGGTGACAGATTGAGATGCTTGCTAACGAATAATCTCATGAAGACGAGCATTTTACTGCTTCAATAAGTTCTTTTCCTAGAGTTCATGATTTTTTTAGACACATTTGAGAGTGCATCTTGAGCATCTTGCAAACATCCCAGTCATGATTGTTTACCAAGTTCGACCTTGGTGAACTTGTAATCGGAGCAAGTTCTTCAGCTAGTTTGTCTACCAAGGGTTCTGCAATCTCAGCATATTTGGTTTTCTCATCATCAACAATGATTCTTGAGACAACCTTGGCCTTTGAGGTCTTAGATTTACCTTTTTTGGTAGAGAAATCATCCAAGGGTAATGTGACCTTTCTTCTTTTCATTGTGATTTTTCCCAACAATGATGGCAAACAGAAACCCTCCTTTGCTAGACTTGACACAGTGATCGTGGTAGGCATTGATCCTGATTGTATCTCTGTTGTCATAGTACATGCCTCCATTTGCACAGTAGAAACCATGGGTGTTCTTCGAGACGACTCTGTCATGAATGCTTCAAAGCCTGTAACCGAAGTATCAAGTTGGGAAACTTGACCTTCCATGAGAGTTGGGAAGTCACCAAAAACATTTGCCAGATTCTCACAATGCCTTGTTGTAAGGATGGAAGGAGTTGCAGAAGAGATAGGAAATGCAGACATATTCACCTCCGAAATAGCAATAGAAGAAGTGAATACAATGGAGAAAGAATCCACATCATTATCTACCATATTTAGAAATGGCTCCTCCTGATTAGATGGATCCTCATTGTTTGGCAACTGAGGAGGAGATATGATCATTATTTCTCCTTCTTCATCTGATTCTTCCTCTTGCAGTGTTTGAATAGAACCTAAGGATGGATTTGATCCTTTTTCTCCTCTAAGTGTAAACTTGATAGCTTTAACTAGTTGAGAAGAAGAAGAATCATCCTTGCTTCTAATTTCCACCTGAGATCTCCTTCCAATAGGGCCAAAATGATTACAGTCTACCCCAACCTTTGGATGTGCTCTCTTGAGGCCTTTGCTTTTCAGCCACTTGTTGGTATTCAGCAAAATGGATTGGAATCTATCAAAGACAAAATTCCCTTCCTTCTGTTGCCACTGAATGGGAAAAGGGACAAGCTTTTCAAACTGAGTATTATAATACTCTGGATCCAGGACTAGACCATCATCTTCAATCTCAAAGCCTTCTGGAATTTCCACCATGTTAAGATCAATGATTTTCCGTAATGTGAGCCTGTGGTAATCCATTCTCATAATATCCCCCTCAATGCATAAATCAATCCACACATCCTCCATGTGATGAACATGGGTGAAGGCCCTTTTGATTTTTGAATGCATCCCTCGATAATCAAAGTCAGACCTAGCTTTGAATTTCTTCAATGTGATAAGCTGAAGTTCTGCTTCCATTGCTTTTTCCTTATACACTAAGTTGAGTGTATATCGACCAATTTGGAGGGGTTTGGTGGTGGTGATATGTTTGCACTTCCATGAGCTGCCTCGCCATCTCCATGAGGATGATCCTATCAATAGGATATCTTGGTAAGGTATAGGGCTCTCCTTGGAAATCACCCACTCTTAAATAGGTAAAAGTTGGAAATTGCAGAAAGATGCACCCGAATTGATTTACCTTTTCCCAAGCTTCATTTGACAATCTCTTGATTGCTAATTCTTTATCAAAAATGCACCTGAAATGCCCAAAGAATGCATCTTGCACCCTCTTGTAATGGTATTTGCTCTATGTAAGCGTGATTTGATCATGCTATTCCAAATGGGTACCAATGATTGATCACCTTTAGTGGAGAGTCCAGAAAATGTCCCCATGGCTGCAGCAATGTAGACCAAATAAGAGTTCATATAGAAAGGTACCGATGTGCCCACATGACTCAACTGTTCGCACAATGCTATGCGTACAAGTTCTCCCCAGTAGATTGGTTCTTTATTTTCAAGAATTTGAAAAATGAATTTATACATCCATGGTTCAAAATTACAAGAATCCTTGAGACCACAGATTCTACTGAGGAGTGTTATCAAATCATTAACTTCTGGAGAGAATCTATGTATTGTCTTTGGCCATCTGGAGAAATTTGACCTTTTATTAACCAACCATTGGTCATTCATGTATCTTTGATAATCTGACTTATTTTGGTTCCACAGCTGTATGGATATATTCTTAGACAAATCTGCACATTTAGGACTTGGAGGAATCCTGAAAATTTGTTCAATGACATCTGGATCCAGATTGAAAGTTACTTTTCCATTTGCATCTTTGACTATTTTTCCCTTGGGATTGAAATGGCGTGAACATTCAAAGACAAATTCAGGTTCCAAAGCAACCATAGGGAAAGTAGAAATCAAGTGAATATTACTCCTCTTGATGCGCCATAGTTCCATGTTGGTAGAATCTTCAAGCCTTTGCAAGAAATTGGTCATGTCAACATACTCAATTCTTGTATCTAAGATTTGATCCAAAGATGATGAAACGAGTGAGGTTGTGGAATGAGCCAACTCTTTATCATATTGATATTTCATTTTTCCTTTGGCTTTTGTTGCTGTTGACATATCATGTGCTGCAACATGAAAATTCCAAGCGTAAATACATCATCTGAAGAGATTGGATCCATGAGAGGATTTAAGCTTTGGCTTGCAATGATAAGGTGTTCGGAGTATTGATTAGATACTCATAGAACACACATGTTGGCTGGAAATGAAATGAATAGCACATGTATATGGGCAAATAGGAGCAAAATCGGACTTGTGAAGGTAGATTGCATATGTGGCTTTGTTTGTATGACCAAGAATGCAAGTTGGAAGCACATGGACATGTGTAAATGATAATTTTGGTAATTAAAAGAGTGACCTTTTACCAAAATCGGATTCTTGAGAGATGATTACATGTAATGGAGAATGACATGTTTTTACATGTAATGGACCTGGGAGATGTAATTACGTGTGTTGGAGAATGAAGGATGAATTGGCATGAATGGATGCACTTGCATTCTTAAGGAAATGATTTCAACTTTCTTCAAAAACAAACAACAAACAAGCAAGCAAACAAGAACAAAAAGAAAAACATACCTCTTGCTATTGGCTCAAACATGTCAAAATTTGAAACTAATCTTCACATGCAATTTCGTTTTTGAGTGTAGGATGATTTTGATGAATTGACAAAGAGAAGACTTCAACTTATTTAAACACAAAAATGCAAAATACATGGTCTGCATTTGAACAAATGGATACAAATGAGCCATAAAATGCAATATTGTAGGAAAATAGCTAAAATACATAAGCAAAATCAAATACCTTTACTTACTTAGAGCTCAATGAGCCAAAAATGGAAGAAAGAGAAGTTGAAATGAACTTGCCTTTTCCAAAATCAGACTCTTGAAGTGTATTTGCATCCAACAACTTAAAAACCTTGACTACTTCCAAGTTGCAAAGAATGATCTCAAGATGCAACAACATGCCACATTTTTACATGTATTGATCAAAAACAACTTTCAAAAAACCTTCCAATGCAAAATGTTTTACCAAGAGTAAGCTTGTTCGGCATTTTTGATGATAAATGCATTCAAATGATACCCTTGCATGAAGTGTTTTGGGCTGAGAATGCACAAAACTTGATCTTAGATGAATGAAACATGCATATGGAGGAAAAATGGACTCTAGAGATGCATGTGCATAAGTTATTTTGCAAACAAATCCCTTTGATGAGACTCCAAGCAAAAAACGCAGCCTCCCAATGCTCTTACATGCAATGTTTATGAGTGTTTTAAGCTTGAATGATGACTTCCAGCCAAAACGCACTCTCTTAATGCATATGCATATGTTATTTTGCAATAAAAAGCTTCCAAAAGAGTGTTAACCAAAAACGTAGCCTTCTAATGCATATACATATCACATTTTGACATGTAGAAGACTTTAAATACATCTTTGCCAAAACGCACCCTAAGGATGCATATGCATATGATGTTTTGGCTTGTAAAACATTTTGATAAGTCTCCCAGCCAAATCGCACTCCAGAGGTGCATGTGCATGTCACGTTTTGGCATGTTTTTGTTTCAAATGCAACCTTCCAGACAAGTCGCACTCCAGAGGTGCATGTACATAGTTTATTTTTACATATAAACTCCTTCAATGCAACTCCCAGCCAAGTTGCATTCTTAGAATGCATTTACATGTGATGTCTTTTGCATGTGTTTTGCTTGAAAGATGCAAATCGCACTCCAAGAGAGTGTTTGCACATACTTTGTTTGGAAGAAGAAGACTTTTATATGTAAAGCGCACTCTTCAAGTGCCATTACATGCATTTTAAAACTTGAACCACATGAGTTTTGACTTAACTTGTGACTTTACAAGTAAATCGCACTCTAGGAGTGCCAAGACATGTTTTATTTTTCACTCAAAATGCAAATCGCACTCTAGAGGAGGGATTGCATATATGCAATGACATATTTTTTAACAAGTCTTAGCTTCTTTTTACATGCAAAGTGGATTCTGGAGATGCAATTGCATAAACAATAGGAGATTGAAGACATGGTGATGCAATACACAACTTAAGTGACCAATTTAGCACATGTCTAATTATATGTTGAGTCTAATATCACTTAAGGGATCAAAAATAACTATTTACACTATATATTTGAATATATAATGTGCAAACATTATTTCATAAAGCAATATTTAACTTATATGTTGATTTAAAACATAAAGTAAATCTCAACATTAAAATAGAACTATAAAGTGCACTATAATCACTTAAGTGAAAAATTTAAAGCAACTCAACATCAAAATATAACATAAAGTGCACTATAATCACTTAAGTGATAAATTTAAGTGATAAAGTAACTTAAAAACATAACATAAATTGAATTTATGTTATATTTTTCAAAAAGTGCAACTCAACTATAGAAAATAACATCTATTTTTTAAATATGCAATTGAGCTTGGAGAGTCCACTTTTTGGGCACTTATATGTTTATATATTTTCACTGACAAGTCTGATTAAGCCCTAAGATAGATCAAATCGAAGGGAAAATCGAAAGCAAGAGATTGGACAAAACAAAAAGACTAAAAGCAACTAAAAACACACTCGAAAACACACAAAAGGATGCTGAAGGATTCAAAAATCAAGTACAAGATGACAAACTGAAAAAACAAAAAAGACTTGACGAAAGCCTTCAACAAAAGGATTCGCTAAACATATTGAGATCAATTGATTGATCAAAATTGGCTAATTAAATAGCGAATTAACATAGAGAAACACGAAACTAAGTTCAAAAGTTTCATATTGTTACCTACATTTTGTGATGACAAAATGCAGGACAAGTGGAAGCCACCTCAACATGCTTATCTTGTAGACTTGATCACTTCCTTGGAAATGAAATAATAACTCTTGATACTTAACATTTCTCAGTCTTCGATTGATTGTGATGACCCAAGTTGTTTCATCTTCATGAATTTTCTCTATCTACTGGAAACCTTCTCATTTTTGGCTTCTTTACCTTGAAATAGTGATGAGTTCCTTCATGTACTTGGATCAGTTCAATTGATCAAATTGAACTTGGTTTTCCAAAGGAAATTTAAGTTTTTCATAATTCCCTCTACTTGTAGCATCTTGAAACTCTAGTATTGAACCTAGATTGGCATCTTCACTTTGTCCTTGATCTTGAACCATACTAATGCCTAAAGTCTTGAGCTTGACCTTGCCATAGTCCTTACTTTCAAGCATCTTCTTCCTCCATCTCACCTAGCAAAACAAAAGAGAGAATTGCATGAAGTCTGAGAAATAGATGTGAAACCCCTTATAAACTTTGCATTTTCATACTCAAATTCTAAAATTAACTAGTTGAAATTAACTTGAAACTTTCTATCTTTAGCCAAATTCTAAACCATTTTAACATGCATTTATGAGAAAAAAGTGAATTTGAGGAGGGAGCAGCTTAGTTTCAAGTTTGAATTGACTCTACAAACTAGCGGAAATCTTGGGTAGCTTGGACAAACTTGTCCAAGGCCAGGTCAGAATCTGACCTGTCCTTGGACAGCACTATCCAAGGTGAGGTCGAATTCCAACCTCTCCTTGGACAAGATCCAAGTCTCCATCACTTGAACTCTTAGTTCCTTCTGCTCAAAAACTTCTTCCATTACTATCTTCGTTTCAACACTTAAAATCTTCTCTTGATTCGAAATTGACTGTTATGATTGAGTTTCAGTTCAAGATTTCAGATTAAGTCACAAATTTTCCCCTTTGAATGTCTGATCTTAGTGATTTTGGTGGGGAAATTGATCTCCCTAAAAGCCTGTATAAGATTTGTTATGCTTAAAAATACCCATAAGCTGGGATTTGGTGTGGACCCAAAATGCAGTCTCTCTCTGAGGACAGAATTTTGAAGTCCCTTGGACAGCCTTGTCCAAGAGGGGATTGGATTCCAACCTCCCCTTGTACAGCCCTGTCCAAGGTGAGGTTGGATTCCGACCTCTCCATGGATAGGCTCCAATTCGCCTTCCTTTGGAACTTCATTTTTACTTACCCTCAAAAGTACTTCACTTTGTTTCTTTTTTCTTCATTTTCAACTTCAATAACTCTTCATGATCAAAGTGTAATTATTTCTCTTCAAATTTCAAGACTGGACTATGAATTTCCTTCTTCCTCCAAGGTCTAATCTTCATGTTTCCATTGAAAAGTTGATCTTCAACCCACTTGTATTGGATCTCTTTTGGTGAGGGGCCCTCATTTATACCTTGAAACCTTCATTTTTCATGCAATAATGCCAACGGGATTAAGATTTCTTCAAAGCAAGGGGGCAGAAATCTTGGGGTTCTTGGACAAGCATGTCCAAGGCCAGGTCGGATTCCAACATTTCCTTGGACAACCCTATCCAAGGTGAGATTGGATTCCAACCTCTCCTTGGACAGCTATCCAAGTTCTCTTAAGTCACGGCATCTCCAAAAATATGTTCTTTCCTTACGAAATTTTATAAACTCGCCCATATTTACATGTTTTTTCTTCTTATTCACTCCTCAAAAGACTTCAAAACTCCATGTTTTCATTTTCAAACATTACCTCATGGTTCATCTTGCTGTGCATTTTCATCTTGATTCCAATCCCCACTTCCCACCATACCCTCTTGGTCTCACTTCCACTTCTCTCAACCAGACTTCCACTCTCTGTTGGTGCCTGGACCTCAATCATAGATCCACTTTCCTTTCATCATCTCAAGCTCAACCTTTCTTGGGAGTTGACTAAGTGTAGAATTTCTCGCTCACAACTCCACTTCTCTCAACTAGTTTGACTCTTAAGTGGACCTAACTTACACCTAAAGAATATCCGTAAGTAGAGACTAAAACAACCATGGTGAGTGGAATCAGATTAGAAGATAGACTCGATGGAGAAAACAACTTCTTCTCATGGAAACTTAGGCTAATGATGGCTTTAAGAGATCTAGAGTTAGACTCTTTTGTTGAGAAAGCCGTACCTATGCCGGATGATGAAGATGGAAAAACTCAATGGAAAAGAAACAACAAGGCCATGAAAATGATTGTTGATGCTGTAAAAGATCATATAGTTCCTGTTAAATTAAAATTGGACACTGCATATACTATGTTTGCCTTCCTAGAGAACATGTATGAAATAAACAATACCAGTCGAGCTCTCGCACTCAAGCAGCAACTGCATCGTGTGAAGGTGACCAAAGGAGAAACCGTTACACCCTATTTCATGAGAATAACTGAGATTAGGGAGCAATCATCCACAATTGGACATGAAATTAACGATAAAGAATTAACAATGCTAGCCCTCAATGGACTCCCCTTATCCTGGGAATCATTTATACAAGGGATAAGTGCTCGAAACAAATTTCCTAGGTTTGCCAGACTCAAGACCGATTGCATTCAAGAAGAAACCACGTTAATCACTGGAGGAATCGTAATAAATAACTCTAATGAAGAGATGCAAGTATTGAATGTAAATTCACACAAGAGAGGGAAGAAAGGCAACGTCAAACAAAAGAGAAGGAAGGACAACAATAAAATCTCATTCAAAAAAAAGAGACATGTCCAAGGTACAATGTTATAGATGTGATAAATATGGACATTCGTTGCTAAATGCCCGGAAAAACTCAAGAGTCAAGTTCCAAATTATCAAGCTTCACTTGCAGAAGTTAAAGATACAGAAAGATTGGTATTCTATTCAGCCTTATCCAGTGAATTAATGACCAATAGAAGTACTTGGGTCATCGACAGCAGAGCATCCCATCATATAACCGGATTTAGAGAACAATTAGATAGCCTTGAAGAAGATTCCAATGAAGAAGTCACTATTGGAGATAACTCCATCTACCCTGTGAAAGGAATTGGAACTTGCACAATTCAACTACAATTTGGAGTTTCTCTACAATTGACTAGAGTACTATATGTGCCCGGCATCAAAAGAAATCTGGTATCTATCTCGGCTCTTGATGACAAAGGTTATAGAATCACATTCCTAGATGAGAAAGTTCTTATTCGGCCCAAGAACTCTAATATCAAATATGCATATACTATAGGAATTCATGATGGATGTTTGTATAAAGTATGTAATGTTCAAACTCAAGCACTAACTCATGATGTGTCTACCTCAAATGAAATATGGCACAGAAGGTTAGGACACCTTTACTATCGTGCCCTACCTTTCATAGAAAAATTGGTTACATGGTTACCTAAATTAAGATCAGAACATGATAGAATTTGTAAAGCTTGTGCATTAGGTAAGAACTGTTGTCATTAAGTGATGATAATCGGTAAGCCTGCTACCAGTACTAGTGTTGTCATTGATTGGCAAAAAGAGTATAGAGACTTGTCATCCCTATAAAGTCTAAAGATCCAAGGAGATCTGTATGAAAGGAAGATGGTTTGGCAGAAGTAGTGGCTGTTAAACGAATACCACCGGTCACTATATAAAGCATCAGCGACCAGGTAGTGTATACAGTATAGCAAAGGAGGATTCAACCGAGGACCTGGATACAACCGCTGTAGTTAAAAACAGGGACAGCAACACCAAACCAGTGTCAACAATACAACTGAGGACGGTGCAACCGGTGAGCCAAGGAAAGGGGCAGTAACAGGTCAACAACCCTTACCTGTTCACAGCATGAGGATCTTAACTGATGCAATAATAACTCCGGTATGAACCGAGGAAGTCATAGTCAGACTAACTCTTCCAACCAACTCTTTGACAGAAATTTTCTGCTCTAAACTTCAGAAGTCTTTGAGTTAAACTGGCGATCGGTCTGAAGCGAGTCTGGAGGTTTTAAATCCGAGATCAGTGGCTTTAAAACTGGCAATCGGATTGAGGTGAGTCTGGAAGATTTAAAGCCGAGATCAGTGGCTTTAAAACAAAGCGTTACCTACTATGAAGGAAAGTTGCTTGACACGCAACTACTGCTTTCTTCATTAGACAGATAAAGCAAGGGCATGCATCGGATGTTTCCTCAGTAAACTGGTACTCTATTGAGCAATGTATCCGAAGAAGATCTGGAGTTAGGTCATGCTTAATGAGCGCAATTAGGGCCAGGATCCTATATATTCTTTTGTCCAAGGCAAATAGAAGTTGCCTTCATTCTGTCGAGTAAACGAGTGAACCTATATGCTAAAGAAGCCAAGGGTGAAAAGACGAAAGAAGTGAGAAAGAAGATTGTGCAGAGTAGCACAATAATAGAGGAGAAGACACCTGCAATCACCGGTGATGCTTCTCAGTTGAGCACAAACAGAGATCTTATCAGGCTATGCTTAGCCATCTGTAAAAGGTCAAATCTTCTATTGTTCTCTACCAATTACAATAATTAAATCTCAGTATTTCGGTGGACTCTAACAGGTCCCTTATATCAAATCTCTTAACCGGTTGGCATCTTGTAAGGTGTTCAAAGTCCTTTAATCAGGCAGGCACTAATCGGCCTTATTGTAAAAATCCCTTAACCAGGTCACACCTAGCAGTGTGTTATTATCCTTTAACCGAAAAAGCTCCTTACAGGGCGTACTCCAGAAGAGTACAAAATTTGTGAGGTCTCCTCACACCGTGGTTTTTACCCTAATCGGGTTTCCACGTGATAAATCTGGTGTCACTGTGTGATTGTTTGCTTACTGTTATTATATGCCTATATCTGATTGTCTTTTAGTTGTAAGTTTACTTCACCAGATTTAAAGAGAAAGATGTGTTAGAGGTGTTGATTCACCCCTCCCCTCTCAGCACTGGTTGGGACTATCAATTGGTATCAGAGCCTCATTTTGTTTTCTTCGCTGCTTGACCGCACAAGTAAAAAGGCAAGATGATGAGAAAGGAAGGACCAAAACTTTACTCTCTGGTGCAGCAGGATGAAGCTGTACATGAAGACCACTGGCGATCAATACTAGAACCATGTCACAACTGATTACACTGAACCCGCTGGCACGCTGACACCCAATCAATAGAAGATCAAAACCGAGCACATGGCTGCTCAGGACATGATAGCTAGCACGCTACCTGATCATCTGTATGCTAAGATAGAATATCTTGATTTTGCCTTCAAGATGTGGGGCAAGTTGCAAACGGTCTATGGAGAGGATCCAAATGTGCAAAGAGTCAAGGTTGAAAGCCTCAGAGGAAAGTATGACATGAGAATGAATGAAGGAGAAGACATCAAGCAATACAGCAACCGGATCAAAGAGGTGATCAACTCCATCAGAAGCGCTGAAGGAATGCTCAGTGAAGAGGAGGTAGTTAGCAAAATATTGACAACTCTCAGACCTCAGTATGCCATCAAGATCTCGGCCATTCAAGAGCTCAGATCGGTGACCAAAGATCAAGTCACCTTAGATTCTACAATCGGTAAGTTGGCTGCTTTTGAATTAAGCAATTTTGATAATAGCTTACCCATCCAGGAAGCAGCTTTGAAGTCCTCTACCAATATCTCTTCCACTAAAAAGGGAAGAGAAACCGGTAATTGCTCTACCGGTAAGACTAGTAACCTTGCTGAGAATATACTCTCAAAGGAGATGGAGCAAGATGAGTTTGAAGCACTCATCGCTAGGAGATTCCCCAGAGGGAAAGGGAAGTACAAGGGAAAGCTCCCTTTGAAATGCTTCTCTTGCAACAAGATAGGACATATTGCTGCAAGATGTCCTGATAATGAACATAAAGATAAAAGAGACTGGTTCAAGAGCAAAGCAAAGAAGGAATGCTACCTTGCAGAGGAAGGAGTCTTGGACAATGAGTCTAAAGACTCAGATGATCCAGAAATTGCATTTGTGGCAATAAAGGAGGAGAGCCCTGTGATAAGTGAAATTGCGCTTATCTCACGATCACATCAATACGATGATTGGATCATCGATAGCGGATGCACTCACCATATGACCAGTGACAAGAACAAATTCATCAGCTTAGAGCTCAATGACAGCGGATCAGTTACCTTTAGAAATGATGCTCCCTGTGCCATTAAAGGTAAAGGCTCTATTGCACTCTGCAACAATGCTGTCTGTGAAGATGTGTACTGGGTTGAAGGACTCAAGTACAACTTGATGAGTGTTGCACAACTGAATAACAAAGGATTCCTGTTGGAATTTGGACAAGGTTCCTGTATAGTAAAGAATCAATCCGGAACTCATGTTGCAACCGGTAGACAGAGCAAAGGTAATCTCTTCTACCTAGACTCAATGGAAGGAGCTTGTCTCATTGCCTCGGTCAAAGGAGAATCAAGCAAAATCTGTCTTATGACCAAAGAAGACAACAACTGGTTATGGTAGAAGAGGCTCTGCCACATAAACTTTGATAGTATTGTCAAAGTGAGCAAAAAGAAAACAGTAAGAGGACTTCCTGAGATTACAAAGCCCATCAAGGGTGTTTGTAAAGATTTTCAGTTAGGAAAGATGACCGGAACATCTTTCAATAGTAAGTCCTTCTCTGCTGAGAATGTTCTAGACCTGGTGCACACTGACCTATGTGGACCAATGAGAACAAAGAGCTACCATGGAGACCGATACTTTATGCTCTTTGTAGACGACTTCTCCAAGATGATGTGGACACTCTTTCTTAAGGAAAAATCAAAAGCTTTCCACATGCTCAAAATCTACAAAGCTAGAGTGGAGAAAGAGACCGGTAGAAGCTTGAAGTGTCTGAGATCAGACAGAGGAGGTGAATATACCTCTCAAGAGTTCACTCACTACTGTGAGGAGCATGTAATAAAAAGACAACTATCTGCACCAAGGACTCCTCAGCAAAATGGAGTAGCAGAAAGAAGAAACAGGACGTTGATTGATTGTGCTAGAACCTTGCTAATTCAAAAGGATCTGCCCCATCACTTCTAGAGAGAAACTATCAAAAGTGTTGTCTACACACTCAACCGAATTCAAGTCAAAAAGGGAACCGGTAAGACTCCCTACAAACTATGGTTTAAGCATACCCCCAGTGTAGGTTACTTCAAAATCTTTGGTAGTAAATGTTACATTAAAAGAGATATGTACTCTGGGAAGTTTGATCCTAAGAGTGATGAAGGAACATTTTTAGGTTACTCTACCAAAAGTAAGGCCTATCGGTGTCTGAACAAAAGAACAGGCAAGATAATTGAAAGTATCAATTTAAAAGTTGATGAAACTTCAGAACCAGATAAGAAGACCGGTCATGATGATCATGACAGTCTTAAAGGCCTAAATGAAGGTAATGCCTTTAAGTTCAACGAAGCAATGATTGAAGATGAAGGAGAAATACACATGGACAGACATCTAGAGCGGGAGATTGTACCTGAACCAACAGGCTAATGCAAGATGGTGAACAAGTTGATGCCCAAAACCATGATGAAGATAATGCTCAACCGGAAGAACTAGACCGGGAACAGAGACCGGTTCTTCCAAGGTATGTCACATATCATTCCACTAACAATAAAATTGGTGACAAACATGCAAATATCTTAACCAGGAAAAAGGCTAGAGAGAATATTTGCTTACTTTCCTGTATAGAGCCCAAATCAACCAGGGAAGCTCTAGAAGATGACAATTGGGTCAAGGCCATGGAGGAAGAAATTGAGAAATTGAAAAGAATGATACATGGGAGCTTGTGCCAAGACCAAAGGACAAAAATGTCATAGGGACCAAGTGGGTCTACTGGAACAAGTTGAATGAGGATGGAAAAGTAATAAGAAATAAGGCAAGATTGGTCTGCAAAGGATACGCCCAGGAAGCTCGACTGGACTATGGAGAAACCTTTGCACCAATAGCAAGACTAGAAGGAATGAGAATTCTACTCGCCTATGCTGCTCACAAAGGATTCGAAGTATACCAGATGGATGTTAAGTCTGCATTCCTGTATGGAATACTGGAGGAAGAAGTCTACATTGAACAACCGAAAGGCTCACATCTGCACACAAGGATGGAATGGTCTGTAAATTGAAGAAAGCTCTTTATGGGCTTAAGCAAGCTCAAAGGGCTTGGTATGAGAGGCTGCATTCATAGCTTCTGACCATAGGATTCACAAGAACCGGGGACAACAGCAATATGTATCTCAAGACCGGAAAAGATGGAAATCTGATTGCTGAGATCTTCGTGGATGATATCATCTTTGGAGGAGATGACAGGATGAGCAAAGCCTTCACTGAAGAGATGAGTAAAGAATTTGAGATGTCTATGATAGGCGCAATAAAATTCTTCATTGAACTACAGGTCCATCATCTAAAAGAAGGAATTTTTATTTCTCAGTCCAAGTATATCAAAGAAATTCTTCAAACCTTTGGAATTGATGATTCTAAACCAATTGGAACCCCAATGATAACTAACCTCAAGTTATCAAAAGAGGATGATGCTAAAGAAGTGAATGAAACAATGTATCGATCCATGATAGGTAAACTGCAGTATGCTATTCACAGTAGACAGGACATTGCACATACAGTTGGCATAGTGGCAAGATTCTCTGCAAATCCCAAAGAGACACATCTAATAGCAGTAAAGAGAATCTTCAAATATCTAAGGGGAACTGAGGATTATGGATTATGGTTTCCTCACAAGGGAGGATTCGAAGTAAAAGTATACACTAATGCAGATTGGGCTAGAAACATTGACAACAAAAAGAGCACAAGTGGTGGTGCACTCTTTCTCGGTGGAAGAATTGTTTCTTGGACAAGCAAGAAACAAAATTGTATATCCCAATCTACTGCAGAGGCCGAATATGTTGCTGCAGCAATCAACTGTACACAAGTGATCTAGATAAAACAACTACTAGAAGGAATTAAAGAATAGATACCTAAACCGATAGCTATCTATTGTGATCAAGGCAATTAACATATCCAAAAACCTTGTTATGCACTCCAAGACAAAGCACATTGCTATAAAGTATCATTACTTGAGAGAGCTGGTACAAGACAAGGAGGTGAGACTGGAGTATGTTCCCACCAAGGAACAAATTGCTGATATCTTCACAAAGCCATTACCAAAGAGTACATTTGAGTATCTCAGAGGTAAACTAGGGGTGATACCCCTTCATGATCTTCAGTAAACCTGGAAAGGTGGTCATCAGTTCATTGTGCTTGAACAGAAGGTTACACCTCATCTTTTCTGGACTGATGACAAAGGAATGCTGCTCATAGGGGGAGCAGATTAGACAAAGGTAGTCTATCTGACTAGCCTTTGGCATCATTGACAAAAAGGGGGAGAGTTTGGCAATAACCGGAGGACTATAACAGTTGTAGTGGTACAGAGATACAAGCAAGCACAGTAAGGTGATTGCCCATCAAATTTTTGCCATCAATGCCAAAGGGGGAGATTGTTGGCATTAAGTGATGATAACCGGTAAGCCTGCTACCGGTACTAGTGTTGTCATTGATTGGCAAAAAGAGTATAGAGACTTGTCATCCCTATAAAGTCTACAAATCCAAGGAGATCTGTATGAAAGGAAGATGGTTTGGCAGAACTAGTGGCTATTAAACAAATACCACCGGTCACTATATAAAGCATTAGTAACCGCATAGTGTATATAGTATAGAAAAGGAGGATTCAACCGAGGACCAAGAAACAACCGGTGTAGTTAAAAACAGGGACAGCAACACCAAACCGGTGTCAACAATACAACCGAGGACGGTGCAACCGGTAAGCCAAGGAAACGGGCAGTAACAGGTCAACAACCCTTACCTGTTCACAGCATGAGGATCTTAACTGATCCAGTAATAACTCTGGTATGAACCAAGGAAGTCATAGTCAGATTAATTGGTCCAACCAACTCTTTGACAGAGATTTTCTGCTCTAAAATCTGCAAGTCTTTGAGTTAACCTGGTGATTGGTCTGAAGCGAGTCTGGAGGTTTTAAATCCGAGATCAGTGGCTTTAAAACTGGCGATCGGATTGAGGCGAGTATGGAAAGTTTAAAGCCAAGATCAGTGGCTTTAAAACAAAGCGTTATCTCCTATGAAGGAAAGTTGCTTGACACGCAACTACTGCTTTCTTCATTAGACAGATAAAGCAAGGGCATGCATCGGATGTTTCCTCAGTAAACTGGTACTCCACTGAGCAATGTATCCGATGAAGATCTGGAGTTAGGTCATGCTTAATGAGCGCAATTAGGGCCAGGACCCTATATATTCTTCTGTCCAAGGCAAATAGAAGTTGTTTTCATTCTACCGAGTAAAAGAGTGAACCTGTACGCTAAAGAAGCCAAGGGTGAAAAGAAGAAAGAAGAAGTGAGAAAGAAGATTGTGCAGAGTAGCACAATAGTAGAGGAGAAGACACATGTAGTGACCAGTGATGCTTCTCAGGTGAGCACAAATAGAGATCTTATCAGGCTATGCTAACCATCTGTAAAAAGTCAAATCTTCTATTGTTCTCTAGCAATTACAATAGTTAAATCCCTAAATTTGGGTGGACTCTTACAGGGCTCTTGTATCAAATCCCTTAACTGGGTGGCATCTTGTCAGGTGTTCAAAGAACTTTAATCAGGCAGGCACTAATGGGCCTTATTGTAACAAATCCCTTAACCGGGCTGCACCTAGTAGTGTGTCATTATCCTTTAACCAGGAAAGCTCCTTACAGGGCGTACTCCTGAAGAGTACAAAATTTGTGAAGTCTCCTCACACCGTGGTTTTTACCCTAATCGGGTTTCCACATGATAAATCTGGTGTTACTGTGTGATTGTTTGCTTACTGTTATTATATGCCTATATCTAATTGCCTTTCAGTTGTAAGTTTACTTCACCAGATTTAAAGAGAAAGATGTGTTAGAGGTGTAATTCACCCCTCCCCTCTTAGCACCGGTTGGGATTGTCAAGAACTCTAAAGGGACTTTTCATTGTAATGAACACAAATCCAAAAATGTACTAGAACTCATTCACACCGATTTATGTGGACCAATGACAGTGCCCGCAATGGGGGGATTTTTGTATTATGTTATTTTTGTTGATGATTACTCTACGAAAACTTGGATTTACTTCCTTAAACTTAAAGAATCAAATGAGGTACTATCAAAATTCAAAGAATTTAAATCCTTAGTTGAAAACATGATTGGGAATAAAATTAAAACCCTAAGGTCTGATAATGGGGGAGAATATATCTCTGATAACTTTAAGGAATTTTGCAAGACTGATCGGATTAAGAGGGAATTTAGTGTGCCATACAATCCTCAAAATTGGGTTGCAGAAAGGAAAAATAGGACCATCGTAGAAGTTGCCAAAGCTAAGATGCATGAGAAAAATCTTCATACTTCATTTTGGGCTGAAGTCTCCAACACTGTTGTTTACATTCAGAATAGATGTCCTCATTCCACTCTTGATAATATAACTCCTGAAGAAGCTTTTACAGGAATCAAGCCTAATCTAAGTCATTTGAGAATATTCGGTTGCCCAATCTACATTCATATTCTGAAAGAGAAAAGATCCAAACTAGAACCATCAGGAAAGGAAGGGATATTTGTTGGTTATAGTGAAACATCTAAAGCCTACAAAATATACACTCCAAGTCAGAATAAAATTGAGCTAAACAGAGATGTGACCTTTGAAGAAGACACTACATTTAAGATATCTAAAAATATTAATGAGACTAATGATGAATCTTCTCAAAATTTAATAGAGCATCCTGACACTGAGATTCAGAGGGAGATACATGTAGACAATAATGAACCTGAGAATTCTACTCCTAAACTTCTTAATCCTACTACTAATAGAAAGAGACCACTCTGGGAAAGGAAAGTGATTGAGGAAGCAGAAAACTATGGTGCACCCAAGGATACATTCAGAGAAAACAAGAGACCAAGAGGCTAATCAATCTATGTGGCTCTTATGAGTGAGCTAATTAAGTTTGAACCTCCTAATGCAGAAGAAGCCCTAAAACATCAAGTTTGGAAGGATGCCATGATTGAGGAGTACCAGTCCATGCTAAAGAATTATGTCTGGGATGTTGTGCCTAGACCTAAAGGAAAATCAGTTGTTTCATCTAGATGGTTATTCACAATCAAACATGCTACTGATGGAAGTATTGGAAAGCGCAAGGCTAGATTTGTTGCAAGAGGCTTATCTCAAAAGGCCGGAATTGATTATGACGAAACCTTTGCTCCAGTTGCTCGCTATACTTCAGTAAGGACCATACTTGCCATTGCTGCTTCAAAAGGATGGAAAGTACACCAGATGGATGTGAAGACTACATTTCTAAATGGTACCATAGAAGAAGTATACTTGGAACAGCTTGAAGGGTTCATCATTCATGATAGTACTTCTCATGTTTGCAGATTAAAGCAAGCCCTCTATGGGCTCAAACAAGCTCCTAGAGCTTGATATGAAAAAATAGATAGTTATCTCCTCAAGTTAGGATTCTCCAAAAATGAGGCATATCCTAACCTCTAATTCAAGGTAACTAATGGTGATATGTTAATTCTCATACTTTATGTTGTTGACTTACTAATCACAGGTAAAGATAATCTCACAATAGAATGCAAGCAAGATCTGGCCTCTAAATTTGATATGATGGTCTTAGGTCTCCTACATTACTTCCTAGGACTAGAAGTATGGCAAGACAATCACATCATTCTAAATCAGGGTAAATACACTATTGATATTCTAAACAGATTTGGAATGATGGACAGCAAACCTATGTCTACACCTATGGAGACAAATCTTCATAAACTAAAAAATGAAGCCTCTGAGTCAGAATTAGCCGATCCTACTCTCTATCGACAAATAATTGGATCCTTGATGTATTTGATGAATACCAGGCCAGACATTTGGTATGCCAAAAATGCTCTCAATCAATTCATGTGTGAACCCAAGAAGATACATCTTGTAGCAGTAAAACACATCATGAGATATCTGCGTGGAACCATTGGACTAGGTCTAAAATATGATAATGTGGAGGAGATAAGTCTATATGGATTCTCCCATTCTGATTGGGCTGGCAGTGTTGTTGATCGAAAAAGTACCACAAGATGTTGTTTCAGATTAGGATTTGCCATGATATCATGGTTCAGCAGAAAGCAATCTTCAGTTGCATAGAGCTCTACAAAAGCAGAGTACATTGCAGCATCAATGGGAGCACAAGAAGCAATTTGGTTGAGGAAATTGCTGGTAGGGTTGTTTGGACAACCTATGGACCCCACTATTATACACTATGACAATCAAAGTTGTATTAAGATCTCCATGAATCCAGTCTTTCACAACAGGTCTAAGCACGTTGAGATTCCTTACCACTACATAAGGGATATGGCGGAAAGAAATGTTATACAACTAAGTAACATTAGCACAGATGAGCAAACGACAGACATCTTGACCAAGCCTCTCTCCAGATTAAGGGTGGATCACTTTAGAGAAAAACTTGGTATGGTAAAAATGTAATTATATTTTTGAGATTGAGTCTCAATAACAGTTGTTATGTTTAAAAGATATATATGCTATATTTTTATTTTTATCATGTGAACAAATCATCAAAGAATATCTAAACAAATCTCCTCGGCAACTTTCTCAATACCTTGTTCATGCATGACTGAAAGGTAGCTAGCGCATTAGTCAAGCCAAAGGGCATGACTAAAAACTCAAAATGCCCATAGTGGCACCTGAAAGCTGTCTTCTCTACATCATCAAAGAATATCAAAACAAATCTCTACATTATCAAGGAAAATATCTGCACATGGTATCTCCACTAAGTCCTATAGTATCTACCATGCCATATCTCAATAACTAATAACTCAATTACCCTCAGAGATATGCACTATCATGACCTCCAAGGATATGCTACATCCGTCATGATAATGATCATCAAAGAATATCTGAACAAATCTCCTCAGCAACTTTCTGAATACCTTGTTCATGCATGACTGAAAGGTAGCTGGCACATTAGTCAATCCAAAGGGCATGACTAAAAACTCTAAATGCCCATAGTGGCACCTGAAAGTTGTCTTCTCTACATCATCCTCCCAAACTCGTATCTAATGATAACCTGATCTCAAGTCTATCTTAGAAGAGAAGCATGCTCCATGTAGTTCATCTATGAGCTCGTCTATACAAGGAATTGAGTATCTATTCTTGATTGTCTTCTTGTTCAATTCTTTGTAGCTTATGCACATCCAAAAAGTCTCATCCTTCTTTTTGACCAAAACTACTGCTGAAGCGAATGGACTCTTATTGGGTCTAATGTGTCCCATCTTGAAGAGTTCCTTAAAAGCCTTTTCGATTTTATCTCCGTACCTCTTCAAATGCCTGTAAGGAGTAATGATCACCGGTTTAGCTCCCTCTTCAAGCTCTAACACATGTTCAATCCCTCTATCTAGCAGTCTGCCTAATGGTATATCTCCAAACACTTTATTGTGTTTGGTCAACAACTCCTATATCTATGGAGGATATTCATGCTTATATTGCTCAATAACCTTTAGCATCGCCAAAATCTCCGCTTCCCACTGCACATGATCATGTCGTATCAATCTCTCCATCGGCATAAGCAATACCACTCTAAGTCCTCCATCTAATAAGGCTCTAAGTACCACTTTCTTCCCTTGATGCTCAAACTTCATCTCCATTCTATGTAGATTGAAAATGAACTCGTGGAATGTCACCCATCCACATATGTAGATCATTAATCAAACAAGAGCTTTGCAACTTATGATCACTAGCCACTATAACTCTGAAGCCCTCGTGACCCTCAGTCTGAAGCCCTATCTTCTTGACCAGCCTCTCTGAGATAAAATTGTGGGTAGCACCTATATCCACCAAGATAATAACTCGCAGCCCTTGTATTACACTTCTCACACTAAAGGTTATTGCTTGATCATCACCTGAGAGACGTGCAATAGTCTTCCCATCACCCGATTCTTCTCTTGCGGGTTATACCTCATCGCTGGCCTTAGAATCAAATTGTTGCCATCATCCTCAAAGACTAACTCCTCAGTTGAAAAATACTTGATCTCTGTTGCCTCTGCTTTTACTGGACATTTGTGCGAAAGATCCCAAGGCTCCGTGCAGTGAAAACATAGTTTTTTCCTCCTTAATTAATTCAACTGATCATTGTCCAACTTCTTCATTTCATTCTTAGGTTGAGAGTCTTTCTAAAAACTCTTCTTATCCTTGTCTTTTTTTATGTCAACCCCCTTGAATGAAACTTTTCATTTGAAGAAGACTCCATGTCTCTAGCCTTCTTGTAGGCTTCCTGTAGGGTGGCTCGATTGAAACCCTTAATCTATCCCTTCATAGGTTCTGCAAGCCCATCCATGAATAACACCAACAACCTCCTTTGAGAGATATCTATGACCAAAACTGAGAGTCTCTAAAACTCTAATATGAAAGTGTCAACTGAGCCCCACTGTTTAAGTCGAGCTAACTCTTTGAAATGGAATTCAAGATCTTTTTTATCAAAACGATCAATCAAATTCTTTGTGAGCTCCACATATGAAGTAACTTGGTCATGGCCCAAAGTGACCATGTCATGATGCCACCACTCATGTGCTAAGCCATCTAGATGTAATGCAGAAAATTTTATGGCTTCATCTTCCGGCATTGGGTTCAACTAGAAATAAGTATCTACCTTTTGTACCCATGCTCTAGCTCTACTTTTTCCAAATTCATCAAAGTATGGTAAGGAGAGCTTGCTAACTTTCTCCTGTAGATCACTATGTTGTCCCCTACCACATGTGGATGGAAAATGCTTCAGCCTAACGTCCATATATTCTCTAAAAGAAATGGCTTCCCGGAATTCCTCTCCTCTATCTTCCTAATCTCTCTAGAACTGTTCTTGCAACTCAGTAATATGTGGCTCATTTTTCTGCTTAACTAGAACTCTAGGTGGGAAAGTAGGTATGAGAGGCCTCATACATACTGTTCTTACTAGTCTAGGGCCCTATCCAAAATTGTCATCCACTTGTCCTCCACTTCCACCATATTTCCCATTTTGCCCACCGTTGCTTCCTCCGTTATTCCCTTCGTTGTTTCCTGCATTATTAAATCCAATATTTAAATTCATCCCCATCTGTCTTGCAATCATCTGCATCATAAGGTCCATCCGCTAATTCTGTCCCTGTGCCCTATATTCATCCATACGCTGTCCCTATGCTAAAGTATCCATTAACTGAAAGAATCTCTCCTCACCGGGGTCCCTAGCACTCCTGTCTCCCATCTTACCTATCTCTGGTTCACCTGTACCTGCTTGATTCCCTGGATTTCCCTGTTCTTCTTGCCCTGTGTTTATTTGACCCTTGTTTCTCCTTAGATTGTAGTGATGAGTTAGTGGGTGTACATTCCAATCAGTCATGACACTACTAGACCCTCTAGGATGGTAGGGTTTTTAGCTCCGATACCACTGTAATGGGCTTCCCTGGTGCACAATGTTTTTTTTTCTCCTCTTACCAAATGACTATAATTTTGTCGAATAGTTGGTTTGCAAGCTCAATGTGCAGATGTATAGATGGTTTATTATTATTGACTAACAAGACACCATGAATTAACAGTTCCGGCACAAGTACAATCACAGAGATAACAGCCTATCCTCTTAATGGCAATAAATAGAGCAATATTCAGATTTACTATGTATCTCAGAACTGATTCAAACACCAATGTTTTATAATCCATGGAACTCAAATCAGAAATTATATATGATATGTTTAGCGTTGCTCAAACAGGGATAACAAATACACATACCACATGAAGTTCCAAAGCTGTCTTGGACCTGATACACTGCCTAGATTTATCGCAGCTCCTTCTTGTCAAAAATGGCACACTCATAGGAATCTCAGACCTGTACGGCAATGCTGCAACTCAACTACAGTATAGTCTACAACACTCCTATAAGTTAGCCTCAGTCGGCTCTGTTCTTCAATGCTAAAGCTCGTCACCCCCTACTTGCTAATATATCACTCCAAAAGCCCCACATTCAGCTCGCAAATGGGTATTGATTTACAACAAGGGTTTGGCCAACAAAAACTGAATGCAGCTCCTGATAATGGCATGGCCAGACCTGGGAATGTGATCTTTCACTTAAAATGCACCCTAGATGTTTCCCACAACAGCACGTGACCTCACACACAATAGCTCAATCTTTCAAGTTGAATCTGCCCAACAACTGGAAATAGGAATTAAAATTAGAAGCTCATACAATCTTCAGATTTTTAACCGGGAGCTTGCTAACAAATCTCAAGATGATATGTTTCAATGGCGTCAAGATCAAAAACATATTGGGTTTGCGTACTTCAAGCCCAAGAGAAATATTCTCCACAATTTCACAATTTCATTCAATCTCCAAGCAAGTTAGAAAAGAGAGCTATCACCTCTTTTTAAACTCTTTCTCATTAGTTCTTTCCTTTCATCTTGTCAATGTGGGATAAATCACTTTCCATTAAAATAACATTTCCCACTTGATGCACTTAAAGTACTTTATATTATAAAGTGACTTTTTAATAAAATGTATTCTAATAGATTTCGTCACTTTATATTATAAACTATATAAATCTTAGGCATTAAAATAAAATATCAAACAAACTCGAAAAACCATGTGTGAAAGCTCGTTGGAAAGGACTCGGCGAGATGCATCAAGTCCCATGCTGAGATGCCAAAAATAGTAAACCCTGTTGACTTACTATAAATAGCAAGTATCTCAAACCTTGCTGAATCAACTCTGATTGGCCTGAAAATGGAATTGTCTAGGCAAAATCTCTCTCTGATCCCTACAAAGTCCTGGTTAGCCTTCGAGACCATGATGGAAAGGGCTAACGACATGTCATGTCATGACTGGCTAGAAAGGGGACATTACATTCTATATATTCGATCTTAGAGGGATCGATCTATATATAAAGGAAAATCGATATTGACAAACATATTCAAGCAGATCGATCATAGATCAATATACACATTTTTGTAATTAGTTCTCTATGAATTAATAAATATATTGGAGACTTTTGTTGCTGCTTTTTTCACCTTCAAGCTTGAAGGTTTTCCTAGGGTACATACTGTGTATTTTGTGTGAATTAGTTTAAAATCTGCATTCTTTTATAATCTGATCATAAAAACAGCATGGTATCAGAGCGGGTATAAGGAAAAATCTGATCAGATTTGTTTAAGCAGTCAAGTAAACCTTCATCTAGGGCAGATCTTTGAAGGATAAATTGTGCGGAAAATAAGATGGTGAACGGTATCAAAGTAGAAGATAGGCTTGATGGAGCATTAAACTTCAACTCTTGGAAACTCAGAGTACTCATTGCATTAAAGGAGAATGATCTTCTTGATTTCATGGAAAGCAATACGGCCGAGCCTTCAAATGATACTGAGAAAATCTGATGGAAGAAGAATGACATTAAGGCTAGGAAGATATTAATAGACTCTATGATGAATCACCTAGTACCAATCATCTCCAAGTTGAAGTCAGCTAAAGAAATGTTTGATACTCTAAAAGGATTGTATGAAATCAACAACACTAGCAAAGCCCTTGCCTTGAGAAAACAACTTCTCCATGTAAAGATGGATATAGAAGATTATGTCATCTCTTTCTTTATGAAGATTGCTGATTTGAGAGATCAGTTGAACACTATTGGGGACATAATTGCAAACAAAGATTTAGTCATGCTAGCACTTAATGGTCTTCCTCAAACTTGGGAGCCTTTTATCCAAGGTATCAGTGCAAGATCTAAGCTACCTAAGTTTGATTGTCTTCTAGCTGATTGTCTTCTAGCTGATTGTATTCAAGAAGAGTCCAGGTTGACAGGAAGACGAATTAGACAAAACTATCAGGATGTAGAAAATCAAGCTCTTAGTACATATACTTCTAGAGAAAGAGGCAAATGGAAGAGGAATAGAAATAGAGAATCAGATTCTGCGCCTGAACCGAAGAAGAGGAAGAATCGCTCTCACATTCATTGTTTTAGGTGTGACAATTATGCTCACTTTGCTCAAGATTGCAAACTTAGATCTACACAACTTGTTACTACTACAAAACTTGTCAGGGGGCCATCTCAGAAGGAGCCAAGCTCTAAAGGTGACTCAAAAGGTTTCTTATTCTAAAGTCAATATGGTTCTTCAAAGGGGAGGAATCAACATTTACAAGGAGTCTGATAAACCTACGGAGGCAACCTTAGATAAGAAGGTCAAGAGGTTGATGTTAGTACTCAGAGCTTCAGAGGGAGTCACATCATCATGAAGATTCCTTGCAGTGTATATTTCTCCGAGTCAGAGAAATATGAGGTGAAATCCCTTGTACTGTATATTTCTCTGAGACGGAGACATATGAGGTATAAGCCCTTATTAATGCATCTTTCTATGTGAGAGAAATTTGAGGTGCAAGCCCTTGTTAGTGCATTACTCTTTGTGAGAGAGAAACTTGAGGTGAAAGCCCTTGTTGCACTCTCTGGGAGTAGCCATGGTGGATGTCATGTGAGAGACTCCATGACTTAGCACTTGTGTTTATTCACCCTCTAGGAGTAGCTATGGTGAACGTCATGATGAGATCACGAGATCACATTGAGTGATTCTAAGATGGGCACTTGTGCTCATTTGTATTTCCATTCATGGGAGTAGCCATGATGGACCCACCCTCTGGGAGTAGCCATGGTGGAGGTCATCTGAGTGACTCCATTACTCAACACTTGTGTTGATTCACCCTCTGCGAGTAGCCATGGTGAACATCATTGATGAGATGACGACATCACATTGAGTGAGTCCGTGATGAGCACTTGTGTTCATCTGCATTTCCACTCATCGGAGAAGCCATGATGGAGCCACCCTCTAGGAGTAACCATGGTGGAAATAACTCTCTAACTCAAATATCTGAGAACATGCCTCCCTAGCTAAGAGGGAGTGTTGAAGTTAGCGTCAGGAGGCTAATGAATGAGAAGTTATCAGATCGTCTCAACTGATGCATTGCATCACTTGAGACGATAATCTATTATCTACCTACTTATGAGTTTGATAATAATTAAATAACTTCACCTCTTAAGAACTGATCACTAAGTAATCGGCTATATAACATCTATTAAACTAAACAATGGTTACTACTTCAAATGATGTCGTTAATGGTGATTGGTTATTCAATTAACAAAGAGATGTTATTGAATGGATGTGATCCATTCCAAGCAACTCTACACTCGGTTATAAGATGGTTCATATCGTCTTTCCAATAAACCGAAGACAAAAAAAAACACAATATATAGAACGATTGCAGAAGACAATAATAGTCATCACAGCATATATTGCAAAGGACAATAATACAATCGAAGCTATATTGAAGATTGATAAATACACATCGCAAATTGATATATATACCCACAGCAGTACAACATACATACAGAAACTATAATATATATATCGCAGAAGATATATATATATATATATATATATATATATATATATCACAGAGGATAATATAAGTATATACTTATCGCAGAGGATAATATTGCAGATCAACAGTGAAAGGCGGATCAAAGATCGACAGTGATTGACATATATATAGATGCAAGTATCAGCAGTCAAGGCAGATCAATATATTCGATCACAGGCAGATCATTATTTATTCTATATATAGGATCTTAGAGGGATCGATCTATATATTAAGGCAAATAGATATTGACAAACAAATTCAAGCAAATCGATCATAGATCAATATACACATTATTGTAATTAGTTCTCTGTGAATTAACAAATATATTGGAGACTTTTGTTGCTGGGCTTTTCACCTTCAAGCTTGAAGGTTTTCCCAGGGTACATACTATGTATTTTGTGTGAATTAGTTTAAAATCTGCATTCTTTTATAATCTTATCATAAAAACAACAAATTTAAATAACACAGTTGCAACCACTATGAATAACCTGACCATACACAAACACTTTACTGGTCTTTCACATTTATGGAGGGTAATCCGGATTTTACCTACATGGTAACCATAGGCATAATAATGCAAATAAATATACATTGTCCTGCCTAGGAATGATATTGGCAAAATATCATGAACGGCCAATGTGACTATTTCATATAGCCACTATTGGGGATAAAACCACGCTCAGACCTGTGAATCCAGGTGGAGTCGATGTCAGGTACCTACCATCACCACAACATATGCACATCAGGCATAGCTGCTCATACATATAAAATAGTAGCTCATGCATATAAAATAGCTGAAGTGCATATACAAGATTACAAGTAATCCAGAATGGAAACTAATGAAGAGGCATTTCAATGGCGTAATCATTCTTATGTGTTCAAATAGTGCGACATCATCCCTTTCATATTTAATCATCATTTGCAACATCATAATAATAATTTCATTTAATCCATGCATTTAAATCACACATGCGGCAATAATAAGCGTATATCAAATCCCGAACCATATAATAACAATGTATTGTCAACAGCAATATCTCAACAAATTACTGGGACAACATCAATGTATCATCATGTAATCACATCATCTCCATATGATCATAACATTCTCAAGGAATCAACATGAAATCACATCAAGATAAATATAAATAACCCAAAGCATCCTCATCCTCATATACAATCTAGACATCATTATTCTCAGCAATTGTTTGACGCTAGGAACACAATTAGTCCACATAAATTATGATAATAGCCTCCATCAGTCTAATATCCGAATCAGGTATGCAACAAGAAGCAGCACAATGGTTCTCACATTCAAGCACAAGGTAATATGCAAATGGGAGAGGCACTATGTGCACCTCCGCATTTTACTTGTTGACTCCTGACTTTGTGCAAAAGCTGATATATATAAGTCATTCTTCAAAATTGGGGATAGCTCTCTAAAAGTCATTGTAATTTGTATCCCTTTGCTTATTGAACATTTTCAGGATGATTTCTGTTTTTATCCATTCTCGGTGATGCCAATAGGTGGATCACTGTTCTCATCCTAAACTTTATTAGTATTGCTCCTACTCCTTGCAGGCATGGTGTCCTCTGACCAACAAATTAGATATATCATAAAGCCAATTCCTTCCACATGGATCATTAGGAAATGATTCTGATTCCTAATCATTTATAGATAAGAATGGATCACGAACCTTAATCTTAGGCTCATGCAAAGAAAAATGAGGATACAAAATCAACTAACTTGTTTTATATCTAGCTTAGAAAGTGATCCATTATACATATATCAGTGTTTATGAAGTATAATTACACCAACAAGGGAAAGTTCAAAAGACTGATTATACCCTCTCCAACAATAGCAACAAATAAATATATATTATTTTTTCCAGATCAAAATTAGATCCACGCATGAAACATTATGCTTGAATTTGACATATCTCCATCCAGAAATAGAATGAAGTTTCATCAGTCACTATTTTATTGGCAACTTAATATTTTTTCTAACAAATACATTACAACACTCAAAATGAAAATACATATCCTGATACAGATGAGGTATTATTTATCTGATTTAAGCTTAACTATTTTTCTCCAACTACCATTCTTAAGTCTTATTCGATTTTATAATGCAAAACCTACAAAGAAAGGCACGAGTTTGAACTAGCAAAGGCATAAGGGTCACATATTCTTTAACACGCACTAAACTACATATTTACTATTAAATCTTACTGGTATATAGCTTAGTTCTATTGTGTTTTCTTATGTGGTAGTGGAATCATCCTTACCTTTTCACATAATCAAAAATAAGAAAAAAACTAAACATAAGTAAAGAGCAGTGACATGTCCAGTAAAATGGAGAGGAACAAATGAAAAAGTAAAAAGAGTAAACATACAACATTGCTTATTGGTGTAAAGGTATCATAGCCTTTTGCCACTGTCCAAGGAAGACCTGCAGCCTTGCCAATAGAAAAATCTATGTCAAAAGTTGCCAAGGGAAACAATATGACATTCCAATAAAAACACAGTTCTATGCTAAATTTCAAAGACATGCAATTGATAATAGTTGCACAAAACATAGGATTTTATTAATAGATGTGCAGAGATGCTACATTAATTATAAGATGACGAGAGGTCACGGGTAAAGGACACGGATATGAGGAAGGAATCACAATACACCCAATGATAAAATAACGGAGGTAGAACATTCAAAACATGAGATATAGAAGACAATAAACAGCAATGATGATCTATAAGTAGAAATGAAAGAATCCCTATGGTCTATTAAAGGGTTTATCCAGCCTAAGGATTGTAATCCGTGTTAATAAGAAAAAAAACTGTTTTCCTGTAATCAAGGCTTAACTGCTTGTTTTTGAAATACCATATATTGTTTGTACACTAAGTTACCGGATGATGTCCAGATGCACCCAGGATGCACATCCTGGACGGTGGATGTGCATCTCGGGCATCTAGTGTGCATCCAAAGGCCAGGATGTGCATCTTGTGTGCATCCGGAATGCGCCTAGGCGCATCCACAGCCCAGCGACATTTTGTGACTTAAAAAACATAAAATAAAGTGTTTGTTTTCCTATTTTTGTGGCTCAAAACTCTAAAACAACACTTTCTGTGGTCATTCAACCTAAAAACATATCATTTTGTTTGCTCTTTTGTTCTCATCTCGTTTTGTCTCCATTTTGGCATTTTGAAGAGCAGGTGGTTTTTTTCAAAGGGGGCCACTTGTAGAGTGCCAAATAGCTTTCACAAAGGAGATTTAAGTATATAAGATAGGCATTTGACCCTATTCTTCAATCTTTAAATGAATTTTTTTAAAAATTTTGATGAACTTTTCAAGTTTGTGATAAATTTTTTCAAGTTTTTTTCTAATTTTTTTTTTCAAAATAATTTTAACTCTTTGTTATAATGTTTTTGTATCTTTATTTTGGACTCGTATGCTTGCATTTATTAGTGTTTTTCAAAATTAGAATTATGTAATTACTTATAATAGAAAAAAATCAGCTTACAAGAATGTCCAATAGTCAAAGTTCAGTCAGTGGGGAAGGAAACCAAAGATTCAAAATTGATAAAAGATCTCCTTTATGGAGACATACCACAAGGATTTCACAAATTCCAAGAGCTGAGAAATATATTTGAAAGTGTAATTTGTGAAATTTACAAAAAAATAGCTCATATTCTCGAGTGAAACTTCCCTTTATGGGCCTTGCTGGTAAAGGGATTGGAATGTGTAAGCGCCCAAATAAGAAGGGATTGTCTCCTGTAGAAATAGTGGGATTCGTAAAAGAACAAGATGTTGATAAAATGGAATGATTCATAAAATCTCAACACTAGGTGTAGGTTGTTAAAAATGAGGAATGTGGAAAAAATGGCTCTGCCTTCAACGCAGTCTATGAATACCTTCTGGATCGACAAAGAAAGAAGACAGTTATCTTTTCTTCAGAAAACAAAATATAGTCAACCTGCTAGATGTTTTGGGTTTTTTGGAGATTACAATCCTTTCACAGGCAATTTTGGAGTTTCTGCCCAGAAAAAATCAGAAATAATAAATTCGGCGGATGTCTCAAAAAATCTCAATCCATGGATTCATGTTCCATTGAAAAAATTCGGGCAGGCCAGACAGCTTCAGAATTTAGATCCTTTTGACAATAAGAAGTTTTCTTCAATTCCAATTTCCAATAGTTTTGATTCCCTTTAGGAATAGGATATGGACAAAGAAAATGCCTTTGATCACAGCCATCTAAAAAAAGTTTGCACTCCTCTGCATCGAAGAACATCTCAGCGAAATAGCTGAAATAGGGTAGCTTATAACCCTAGATCCAATTCGGATATTTTGACTATAGAGGATCGGGACGCACTGGTTGAAAGATCTCAAAATTTATGAAAATCCTATGGCGTCTTTGTTCGATGGAATGGGTCTAGAGTGTCTTCAGAGATTATTGCGGAATGGCTGAAAGATTTCTTCAATAAGCGGGTAACTATCACTTTGCTCTCAGAAGATTTTTTCTTCTTACATTGTTTGAATAAAGAAATCAAAGCAAATTTGTTGAATGGTGAATGCCCTAGTTTTAGAGGAATGAATTTTACAGTTATAGATTGGATTCCGTTTTTTAATCCTAGCAAATTGACTAGCTTCTTAGTTGAAAGGGCAGAATTATTACAAGATCTCCCTGTGGAATGCGCTAATCAAGCATATTTCAAAAAAATAGGGAATAGGTGAGGGGAATTTGTTAGAGGTATAGACACAAAATTCCCCCAGTCGGATAAAGTTATTATAGTCTGTTTAGATATTAATATTAAAAATCTTAATCCTATATTGATCCAAAGTAAAAAAATCTTCATTCCAAATAAAGCCCATTATTTTATATAGGTTTAGTAGTGCTGAAGAAACTAAGGTAGAGGTAGCAAATATTCAGATTCAAGATAAATCCCTGACAATAGATCATATTTTGAGAAATGAAGTAGTAGGAGTCAATACTCCCAATCTTAAATATGCTTTCGTAATGAAGGGGGTTTTGCTCTTGAAGAAGTGGACAAAAGAACTTCCTCGGAAAGAGAAGAAGGTGAAACCACGGAGGGAGATTGATGTGGCAGATAATTCCAACAATATTTTGAATCAAGATGTTAGTATCTCAATAGATGATAGGCAAGAAGATATTAGCATAGAGGAATATAAAGAATCTCGGTATTCTTTTGCAGGCAAAGGAAATATGTAAAGTTGTAAGTCGGGAGATAGAAAATTGTAACAATAATTCGGTTAAATCTGTTTGGTCTGGGCAAAATATGTTTAGAGAACCAAATTTCCTTAACATAGCAAAAGAAAACTTAGAAGAAATGTTTGAGTTATTAGGTCTAGATTTTAACTAGGAAGATACTATGGATCAAAATCATGGGATTGAAATTGTAGAGAGTATGTTGAACATCATTCAAAAAGAAGAGAATGAGGGAACATTTGAAGGTGTTAGTATCTTGGGTGAGGAAATAGAGGACACAGGCAAAAAAGGTTTAGCATTTAAAGCCAATGGCATTGAACAAGAGGACTATGCAAAAGAACCATCAAAAAGAGGTAGGAAATCCTCGAGTGAACTAAGGAAAAAAGATGCTATGGCTGAAGGTCAGGCCAAAATCACAGCGATATATGCAGGGAGGGGGGAAGTTCCCTCCCAATCAGCCATGAAACTAATTACATGGAATGTTAGGGGACTAAAGGCCCCTAACAAACAAAGTATCTTATAAAGATACTTAAGAACCTTTGATGCAGAATGCATCTTAATACAGGAAACAAAATTAGATGATGCGGATCTTGAAAGCTTAGGTAAAAGAATTGGATTTTGGAATATCACTGGGGAAGCCTCTTGTGGGGCCTCGGTTGGGATAGCAGTTATTTGGGATCCTAGGAAAGTTAGATTTGTCAAATGTACAGGCTCAAAAAACTGGTTAGCTAGTAAGATTAGTAGTTTACAGAGTAATGTCCCTTTCATACTTATTAATATTTATGGCCCATCTAGGTTAGGAGACAAAATTTTAGTATGGAATGAAATTGAACAATTCATTTCTGACAATTTGGCAACTCCAATCTTTGTTGGTGGTGACCTTAATGCCATCTTGAATCCAGATGAAAAAAAAAGGAGGTTTAGGAAGAGACTCAACAATGATGCAACAGTTTAGGGATTGGGTTAATAGAACTAAGTTAATGGATATAAAAATATCAAATGGGACCTTTACTTGGACAAATAGGGGAATAGATTTTAGTCATATCATAGAGAAACTAGATAGGTTCCTTTTCCAAGGAAACTTCTCGACTTTTAACTATAATTTAGATTTGGTTATATTACTTTATTCAGGTTCAGGTCACTTCCCAGTAGCTTTAACAATTTTAGAAGCCCTCAGACCCTCGAGAAACCCGTTTAGGTTTGAAAAGATGTGGTTTTTAGATGAAAATTTTATGGAAACAATTAAGAAGTGGTGGGAGGAGGGTAAATTCAAAGGGTCTAAGGCATATTGTTTCATGTCTAAATTAAAATACATTAAAATGAAACTCAAAAAATGGAATAAAGGAACTTTTGGGAATATTCACAAATCCAAAGAATTCTTAGAAAAAGAATTAAAGGAATTAAATGAGGAAACCCTTAGATTAGGTATGGATCAAAGCAGATACCAAAAAGAAAAGGAATTACTCCTTGACTACGGTAAAATTTTAGCAAAAGAAGAAGTTTTTTGGAGACAAAAGTCCATAGTAACCTGGCTAGCTAAAGGTGATAGGAATACTAATTTTTTTCATAATAATACAAAATCTAGGAGATTAATTAGTAGAATTCATTTTATAGAGAACCCTGAAGGAATATTTTTAATTGCTCCAAAAGCTCTCGCTAATGAATTTGTTAGATATTTTGACAACCTCCTTAATAATTGGGAAAGTTCTAACAAAATTGCCCAAGATAATCTTTGTCAGTATATTCCTAAACACATTAATAAAGATCAAAATCTAAAACTTGTAGCTAAAATCACTAAAAAAGAAGTGGAGGCAGCTTTGTCTCAACTACATCCAGACAAAGCTCTAGGGCCGGATGGGTTTCCAACATTCTTTTTTCAAAAATGTTGGGATTTCCTTGGAAATGATGTTACGGAGGTTTTAGAAAATATTAGAAGCTCGGGTTGATTATGTAAAGAACTAAATAATACATTTATCACTTTAATTCCAAAGAAATTTGAAGTCAAAAGTATGGAGGATTTTAGACCTATTGCTCTATGCACAACATTATATAAATTATTCACTAAGGTTTTAGCTAATAGAATTAAAAATATTCTTCCTATAATTATTGTTGAGGAACAAACTAGTTGTCCTGAGTAGATCGATTTTAGATGGAGCTATTATTGCCCAAGAGGTGATACACTCAGTCCAGAACAATAAGGATGCTAGTATGCTTATTACGTTAGATATTAGGAAAGCCTATGATAGGGTAGATTGGAGATTTTTATGTACATGTATAGAAGCCTTTGGCTTTTCAAAACAATGGATCAACATAGTATATGAATGTATTTCTACTCCCATGTTTTCAGTCCTAGTTAACGGGAATCCGTAAGGCTTCTTTGGGATTTCTCAAGGTATAAGACAAGGAGACCCCTTATCTCCTTTTCTATTCATTATGGCAGAGGCTCTAGGCAGATCTCTTTCGGTTGCTAGGAATAGTGGTGAGCTTATTGGTATTAAAATTACCAATCAACTCGATTCAACCACTCATCAGCAATTTGTTGACGACTCAATGTTGTATGGCAAAGCTAGTATCCTGGAAGCCAAAACCTTCAAGAAGGTTTTAGATTTATATTCAAAAGCTTTAGGACAGGTAGTTAATAGAAATAAATAAAAAAAAAAAAAAAATTTAATACATGTGAAAGATTGGAAAACAACATTTTAAGGGTAACGAACTTTGAGAAAGCCACGCTCCCAACAAAATACTCAAGATTACCTCAAGATAAAGGCAATCAAGACGGTAACTTATTGGGGAACCTCATAAATAAACTTGACCTAAGAATGCAATCATGGAAAGGGAAGTGGTTGTCCTCTGCAGGGCAATCAACCATGCTAAAATCAATCATTTCTGACTTGCCCATATATCAAATGTCGTGTTTCCAGGTCCCTAGTGGGATCAAACAAAAGTTTACACAAAAATTCAGAAAGGTTTTTTGGCAAGGTTTAGGGGAAAAGAAGAAAATTCCATTAATTGCTTGGGAAACTATATGTAAAGCCAAAAACGATGGAGGTATAAACATCAAAGACTTGCATGGTCAGAATTTAGCTCTGGGTGCCAAATTAGTTTGGAAAATTATCAGACAGCCAGAATTAAAATGGGTTAAAATCATTAATCATAAGTATCTTGATGATTCTGACAATTTGAGTATTTTAAGACATGAAACCCCACCCAGTGAATCGAGGATATGGAACTTTATTAGGAACTATATAACACTTATAAGAGAAGAGGTTTCTTGGGATATAGGCAATAGCGAGAAAGCCTTGTTTTGGGAAGATTCATGGGGAGGTTACATTGCACTTAATAATATTATTTTGGTTAAGGATAATATAGAAAAATTCAAAGCACAAAAAGGTATATTTGTAAGGGATTATATATCGTTTTCTCAAAATAACCCTGCATTAGGATGGGGATGGGATATTAAGCGGGATGATAGTATATCGGAAGATTTCTCTAGGGAGCTTATAAAAATCTTAAGGGATAGAAATCTAACGCCCTATTCTAAGGAGGACAAAATTATTTGGACAAAATCCAAATTTGGAGAGTATAATTCTAAAGATGGATATCAGTATCTATACAATAAGAAAGGCTTTCGTCCTTTAGATTTACCTTTGGATCTATGCCGGAATAAGGACTGTCTACCTAAAGCAGGTTTGTTCCTTTGGTTAGCCCTTCATGGTAGACTTCTGACATCATAAATCTTTAGAAAAATGGGGTTTCAAGGTCCTAGGTGTGTGCTTTGCAAGAAAGAAGAGGAAAGTATTGATCATTTGTTTTTAAATTGTGAATTTTCATCACAATGTTGGTCTTGGTTGACTAAAAGACTCAATTGGCATTCTGCCTTCCCCAGTAATCTAGTTGATTTTCTTAGAGGATGGCCAAAGCCGAGAATGAAGAACCTTTATAACTTAATCTGGTCTATTTCACCACCAATTCTTATTGGGGAAATTTGGAAAGAAAGGAACAAGCGTATTTTCAAAGACTCAAAGATGAACCTCCTTCAGTTTTTATCCAAGGTTGAAGTATCTATAGTTGAGTTAGTTAATCAAAGAAACTCCATAAGTTCTCAGAACACGACTTTCACTCAATGGGATGACAGAACTAGAAACAAATGGATGGGATTATCTATACCACCGGTGGATAATACCCCCAAACCAAATTCTTGTCAACTTAGAAAGGAATGTAAGTGGAGTAGGCCTGAGGAAGGATGGGCTAAACTTAATTTTGACGGTACCTCAAGGGGCAACCCACGAAAGGCTAGAATAGGGGCCTGTATTCATAATAGCAAAGGAGACATGATAGCTCATATTGCAGAGTCAGTAGGTATTAAAACAAATAATGAAGCTGAATTCTTGGCTTTAATTGAAGGTTTAAAACTTAGCTATAATTTGGGTATAAAAAATTAGAAATTGAAGGAGATTAGACATTGGTAGTTAATGCTATTAGGAAAGGGGCTACCCCTAATTGGAAACTGAATGGGTATGTCCAGCAGGCAAGTGCTCTAATAAATCTTTTGGATCATTTCACGATTAATCACATATACAGAGAGGGAAATAAAGATGCATACAAATTGGCAAATGAAGATGCCAATAAGGATAGAATGGGGGTTGGTTAGCAATATTTATAGGTCTCTAGAGGATAAATAGTTATTATGTATCCTTGCATCTCATCTCCTATAAAGATTGTAGGTTTTCTGGACTCGGGTTTTAGATTTGCGGTAATAATTAAATATCAACAGTTCAAAATATTAAGAGGAAGTAAGTATAGTTTTATATCTCTCATCACTCATTTTAGGGACATGGAAATACATATGACTTGCAGATTGACCAATTCAGTTCTCCTATACCCAGAAAGGCACAGTATTAGATGTTCTTGGAAGTACTATATATTAAGATGGCAGCCTCAATCATTTCAAGTGAGTTTGCACCTTATCAAACAAGCTCATGATGGCAACGCCAATTAAGCTAAGGTGTTCCAAACCGGAAATAGCACTCGAAGGAAAAATCCTATCGAAAAGGCTTAAGAAGATAATGATAGTCAAATACGATATCATTATAAGGGTGGTTTACAAGATCCTGGGAAGTAAATTTATTGAAAATAATAATTGCTATTAGGTAAATGCTGATATCCCTGCTAAGTTTATAGCTTTAGCCATTCAAATATACCTAGATCCATGTTCCATAGGAAATTTATGTAGAAGGATCTTTAAGAAGAAATTTCTGATGGATCTGGATAGAGAAATAATAAGCTTCAGGGCGGATCTATTCTCACCCAAGCCAAGTCACTATAGATACTATTCAATTTATAATTGGAGGACTCCTCTATTTATAATTCTAGTCATGGAGGATTGGGAAAAGCATACCAAGGAGCTTTCTACTATTGGCAGAAACTTGGACTTTCTCTTTCACTTCAAGCATATAAGAATTCCTTTTCCAGTAAAATGGTTTGACAACTCCATTCTGGATGAGGGAGTGTGTTTGAATATGAATTGGGAAGAGCAAAGAGTGGAAGTTGCTTCATGGTCCTGAAGTGGCTATATGAAATATTAAAGGCTTATGAGAGATTATATCTGAGAAATTGTTATCAGACTTTGGAGAATAAATGGAAATGCATTTGGATGTTTTTATATTCAAGCTTTTAACACTAAATTTTGTTATAAGCCCTGAAAGAATATCATATATATGTGAATATCTATTTAACTCTATATAGACACATCCTTAAATCTGAGTTCTTCAGTTTAAGCTTATAAAGTTACATAAGATCTGCAAAGGTATTTATGTATGTTTGGATATGTGATATATACACACTCATTAATAAATTTAAGTATATTCATATATATTAAAACTTAATTAAAAATATAAGTTAATATTTAGATACACATATATGTTTATATCAAGGTTAACTTACAGTAATGAATACATTTAAACAACTCATATGGTTACATGTTATGGAAGGTATTCTCAAACATCCATAAGGAATCTTTCAATTGAAAATAGTAACATTGATTCATCAACTATAATCATTCTTAGAAGTTGTAGAATATTATCCCCGTTATCTCTAAAAGTTGCACCCTAACTAAGCTCCAAAAACTCAATTACTTCGAGAAACATGGAAACACTCCAAGGTCGTGGGTAGCCTATAGCTGGAATGAATCTCCGGATTCTAGGCCAGTTCCTATATGATACTTCACCTAAAGTCCTGAAACTTAACTTTTTGAGGAAAAGGGATAGAAAGGTACATAGAAAGGAAAAGACAGGATGTAGTAATAAACTAAACTCAAAATGTTGTAAAAGAGGTGATACACCAAAATTTTTAGAATTTTACAACCTACAAAAAAATATGACTTCTGATCATCAAAACACGATAGTAATCTGAACACAACTTATTTCGTGTGTGTACATGAGTATTTCACAGAGAGATGTAGAGGAGAAATAATCTATGAAGGAAAATGACTTTGACTTCCATAAACCATAACAATACCTCCTAATACGGACTGCAACCTGCACAAAACACCTTGATAACAAAGAGGGTATGGCACAAGACACGAACTGAAAGGAAAAAATGTTATACTTCCACTAACAGTCCTATCACTCATACAGCAATACACAACTCTAGAATAAACAAGATGGTGAAAACTTATGTAAAGATGATCTCCAATATATTTTTTTGCATTTGTAAAACTGTTGTTACAAGAAGCATGAAGAAATGAAAGACAAGGACTAAGAAGTCACTAAATCTCTCAAATCTACATAAAACCAAAACCCTTACAAATGAGCCTTCAACTCATACTTATGCAATTTTAAAGCCAACTGCATTCTGAAAGCAATAACTTCTGGGTCGGATTTAGCCAACAAGGCCAATTTGGAGCCACACAAAGCACTTCAAAAAGTCATAAAAGAAGCCTAAAAGTCATGCCTCCTCAAATATCACCATAAATGCCCTCATAAATGCAGACTTATCCCTAAAAAACAAGCTTCTGAATTAGTAATAACTCCCTAAAGACTTTCAAACCCATTTTGATGACATATGAAAATCATCATCAATCTCTAAAATATCTTGTTTGATCTTTTAAGGTAATAATAATAATAAATATTTTATTCGACATTTTAATGTTTATTTAAATAATTTATAATTTACTTAATAAAAATATTTGATTAAGTAATAAATTATAAAATATTTAAATAAACATTAAATTTATTAATAATTTATTAAATATTTTATAGTCCATAATTTTTATTCACATTAATATATTAGTAATATTAATTCAGTGATAATAAAATCACTTCATAATATTGCTATTATATTAATGTTTTTTTTGTTAAAATTATACTATAAATTATTTAATAATATTATTATTGAATAATGCAAATAACATATTTATTATATAAGGTAAACCTTAAATGTCAAACAGATATTTTGCATTACCTTTATAAATTTTAGTGATGTAAAATCACTTCATCAAATTTCGATGAGTCCTCCTAAGTACCCACGGGTTATTACGCAAAGAAACGAGAATCGGAATTGGATTGGAATCAGCAAGGCCGAATCGAATCGTGAATCAGCCATGAATCGGAATAGAATCGGCCACGAATCGGCAAATTTAAAGAACCCTTGAAATTTAGAGATTTTAACAATTTAAAACTTATTTCATGCACCCTTTATTGAATATAACTTAAACACACTATTACATCATCAAATAGAAGCTAATATAAATAAACAAGGAACATAAATGATAAATCCATCACATATGTTACATGTAAAATGTAAATTGTAGCTAAAGTAAATAGAAATCATAGGATCATAATGAGTCAAATCATAGAATGTATGTAAGATGAAAATCCATAAGACATCAAATCATAAATGTATGTAAGATGAAGATCCATGAAACGTATGTCTATCAGTATCTGTAAGATGAAGATCCATAAAACTAAATCGTTTCATAGTATGAATTTGTGATGCTTCATCATTGATCAATGCCAAATGTCAAAGTCTTCATAACTATTATTACTAAACCGGTCACTGAGAGGGGGGGTTGAATCAATAAATACTTGTTAATACTATAATTCTAAATTTGTTTAATTATCCTTTACCGATAAGCAGAATAAAACAATCATTTACAATCATAAAAGAATCACACAGATCAACACAAGTATTTATATGTGGAAACCCTCAGTTAGAAAGAAAAAACCACAGTGAGACAGACCTCACAACTTCACTACTGCAGAATGAAGGTGCCCTGTTAGGAACTTACAAAACACTTGCTAGAGTGCTACCCGGTTAAGGGATTTGGTAGAATATTGGTTAAGACCTTAACACTGTTAGGAGTTGCCTGGTTAAAGGACTTTTAATATCAACAAAGAAATTACCCTGTTAAAGGATTTTACAAAAAACCGATTAGGTCCACCATGATCGAGGGATTTAAACTTGCTTTCACACCTTATAAAAGCAATGATCTTCTATGACACTAATTGTTTGATTAGATCATACCTGTTGATCTCTTCCCCAGTTTGCCTGGTTGTTGATCTCTATTGCCTTTCAACTATGCGACTGTAGTGCTTCTCTCAAAAGATATCTCTCCTCTGCTCTGAGCAATCACCAATTATCAACAACTCTATATCTTGCGTCCTATGACCTATATTGATTCAAGAGTTGAAACTCTTGACTCATAGAACCACCAAGGTGTAAACTTAATCATAAATCATGCAACACATAAAAGCTATGCGTTTTGATCTGGAGTTTACCTTGAAATCATCTACAGAAATAAAGATAACTCCTCTTAAAAAGCTAACTCTACTTCCGAGCGGTGGATGTTCCGTATAATCCGGCTTTTAACTCAAACTGATCCGCAGAATCCGGATCGGATCTTTATTGCAGTTAGACCGGTTATGACCGGTATACCCTTATACCCGGTTCATCCTTGTATGCAACATAAGACCGGTACTATGTACTCGGTTCGGTCTACCGGTGTATCTTTCGATATAGTCAACCGGTGCATACACTCTGTTCTCAATCTACTAGTGGCGTTTAGAGTAACGTGAGAGACCGGTGAACCTTTACCAATGTGAATGGTATTTGTGAAATACACTAATGACAACTCATATTGCTAACAATCTTCCCCTTTGTCATTGGTGGCAAAACCATACACAAAACCATACTTGTAATAATTTATACCTTGTTTTATAGACTGTTCTTTCCTCTGTAGCACACTTCCCCTGTGTTCCAGACTTCCCCTGTCTGAGTGCTCCTTGTGTGGCTGTTCTGTCCTTTTCCGTTCTGACCTTTCTAGCACACTTCCCATTTCTGACTGTTTCTGCTTCTTCTGTCTTCTTGTTTCTGCTTCTTCTATCTTCTCGGACTTTTTCTTCTTCATCTGTCTTCTTCCCCTTTTTGCCTCCAGAGGACAAAGGGTAAAGTTGCACTTTGGATCTTCACAATTGGAGCTTGTTGAAGATATCCTTATAGATGGCCTTAGCAGATTGTAGAAACGATGCCCATTGACCGATGACATACTCAATATTCTTTTGGGCTGCTTTTAGAGAAACAATTATGTTCTCCATATCTTCCACAGTTTTATAAGCTGGTTCATTTATCAGAATCTTTGTAAAAGTTGATGTTTGTTGCATAATGTCAAGTGCTAGTGCCAGAAACATCTGAAATCCAATTATATCTTGGATTCTCTTATTTTCTTCTTCAGCAATCTTCCTCAGTGTTAGAGTTAAATTTGTCATTTCTCTGATGTAGGTAGTTGCAATTTTATTCTTAATATCAAACTGAGAGGACAAGGCTCTAATCTCCTCTGAGGCCTTTGCTGATTTCTCTGACAGATCTTGCAAGAATATATCAAAATTTGAAGTTCTTGTCATCAAACTACTTGCCTCTTGAATTTTTTGTTGAAGCATTCTGAGGTTGGTTGACACATTTGCCTTAATCTCTTCAACCTGTTTGTGGAGAATATCCACTCTTTTCTTCTCATAGTGGTCTATTGCCACAGTTTCTCGGTCTGTTAGATCGTCACCAATGGCTTGTGCCAAGACTTCTAACTAATCAATGACCGGTTCCTCTTCATCTATATCAGCATCCGGTACGAAGTTACACAATATGTTCTTTAAAGTGGTCAGGACCATGTCCTGTTTCCTCTTGGTCAGCTCCTTGAGCTGCCTAGTTGACATCTTGCTGATGTCAATCACTGTATCAGTGACCTTACTCTTTTTAGCTTCCTTCTCCTCGGCAAATGACAACTTCCTCTTAGATGAGGAGGAGCTTGGAATGTCTCCTTGATCCTTTAGCTTGGGCTCCTGTTCCGGTTGAGCTTCCTCTGTTTGTACAAGAATTTCTTGTTCATGTTTCTTAATTTCTTCATCTCCCTGTTGATTTTTATCTTCTACTGGCATCTCTGCTTTAGGTAGATCTTCCTTGATAGGTGCTTCTTCCGGTGGCACATTGACTTCAACATCCTGATCTTGTTCATTCAATTGTTCTTGTTCTTCCAGTGGGACTTCTTGTTGTTGTTCCTCAATTGTATGGAGTTCTCCCATAGGTATATCAGTTTCCAGTTCTTTTTCAACATTTATTTGTTCACCAGATGTGAACTCCTCTGTTTGAACATTTTCAACACCGGTTGCAGATTCTTCACCAAAAGTGAATTTAATTGGTAATGTTGGCACTTGTGCAGTTTGATCCTGAGGACCTAGTTTTTCCAATGCATTGAAGTCATACTGGTGCCAGAAGTCCAGAGTTGCTTTATAGACTTGATTCTCATACCCATTTAATATCTCGGCAACTCTATACGATGTATTCAAGTTCATGGATGCTTCTTCTAATAGAAGCTTTATCCTTTCTTCACTTAGTCCAGGTCTAACTTTTAACAATGTTTCCCTATTGATCCTTGTGTTAGTGCCTAGACCGGTTCTCCAATTTGTTTGTAGCCTTGAGTTGAGTTCCGGTGGGAACTTGGACCTGTAGTCCCTTGGAGTTTTGTGATAATCCATAAAAGTTTCCACTATAGCTACAATTACTGCCTGTTTATCAACTTCTAGTACACTGTACCATTTTGCAGCATTATCTACTTCTCCGAAGTCCATTACCTCATCAACAATATCATTGACAGACATAGGATGAATGTTACCTTTTCTTGGAGAGATGAGAACGGTTGGGTTTGCTGGCTCGCTGCCCTTGTCATCGGTGATGTCCACTATTACTGGTGCCTCTGCTCCAAGCACTCATTTCCCTTTACCGGTGTCAGCAGTCGGTTGAACTGTTGCTCTTTGTCAAGCTTCCTCTGCTTTCTGCTGGGTCTGAAGAAGTTTGGTCCACATTACTACTCCTTCATCATGCACTTTTTCAGCTTGTCCAACAAGCATGAGACCGATCCTCCTTTTAGTTAAGAAGCTTGCTGATGCAGTTCAGCCTGTTCGGTGGCTTCTTCTAGAGTGAGGTGGTTTTGTACTTATAGAAGAGCTCATATTCTCAGCTCCTTTTCTCTTTCCATTGAAGCGTTCCATCTAGCTTCAATTATTTGTAGGAGATCCTCTAGTACAACTTTGATAAGTTTGGTAGGATGCAAATTAAACTTGTTAAGGCAATGCACAACCCCTTCTTCAATCTTTCTCATGTCTTCTTCATTAGCAAACTTGTATCTTGACTCTACTAAACGCATTCCCCCGATTTCTTTCAGTAAAGCCACAAATTCATCAGTTGTGAACTTGGCTTTTCTCGATGGATCCTCCTTTGCCAGTTTACCGGTTTTCTTCTTTCTAATTAGAGGAACTGTTTCCTCGGTCTCTGTCTCCTCTTGATCTTCCTCTTGGGTACTGGTTACCGGTTCTGCTTTCTTCTTTTGAGCCTTGGGTTGCACTATCGCCTGTTTCTTCTTTGGTGTGGGGGCCCTTTTGGTGTAGACATTTTTGATCGGTGCCCTCTTTTTAAGAGTTTCTTGAATCTCGACGAATGTACCGAACCAGTTAGAAGAGAGATCCAAATTTGCTTCATTTAGAGCATCAGCATATGCCTTAGCAGTTTTGGCAGTGATCTCGTACCCTAGCTCAGGAGCATATACTTCTCTTGGTTCCACTGCTTGAATGATACAGTGATTGGTGGAAACTAGAAAACACACATCATCCTTGTATGATTCAACAATTGCTGACGACACCCGCTCGCTTGCATGCATCTTTAGTTGAAAGGCATCAAAATATTCGTTCATAACTTTATTTAACTGGTTTCCCAGTTGGTTGGCCAATTTAGCTATTTGGTGTATGACCGGTCTGTCGGTCTTCCATGCTACTTTGCCAATTCCAGGAAAGAAATTTTGATAATAGAAGTAGAGACATACCAGTAAAGTCCCGTACTTCATAGATTTCTTCTTGACAATACCGAGGTTCTTCATGTTCTCAAATATTTGCCCTCGGAGCATTCCACTGACATCATATTTGGCGTTATCATACATTATCCAGTGGGCGGCATGTATGGCTCCTCCCGGTATGTTGTTGAGATTACTGGACTGATAGATTTTATAACCTATCACCGCAGACGCAAACCAACCCCATCATCTTCGATGTCGCTTATTGTCATGAGACGACCATCAGATTTGGATTTTGTCAACTTTGTGACAATTGCATTTGCAATGGTTCGCAACGTCAAGGCTTCCCCTTCCTGACTGTATCCAGTTACACGATGTAAATCCTCCTTGGTTATTTCTATAACTGCACCCTTTTGTAGCCAGAACCCTGGATCGTGCACTCGACTGAGGACCAGTCGGATCCAGTCTTGTCGGAAGATAGTCAGATAGGTGACTCCATTGATAAGACCAAACGACACCAACTTCGCGTATCTGTCTTGCAGTCTTCCGTCCTCACACACAGAGAGGTACTCACCCTGAATGTATGTTTCGCCAAGTTCTTCCTGTTTGGCGTCGATAAACGCAATCACGTCTTCTGTCATAAAGACTCCCTTCAGTACTATTGACAAGGCTCCAACCATATCGGTTGCACGATTCTGAATCGCCGCAATATCATATGCAGGACGATCGACTTGATTTCCCTTGATCAACTTGACAGTGGAGGATGATGATGCCATTGCGAACAGTTGATTAATAGAAAGAAGCTCTGATCGGTCTAATCGGACAATAGCTCATGATGATCAAAGTGCAAGAATGTTACTCATAAAAATTCGTTAGTTTCAAAGATGCAAAGTAAAACCAATGAGTAATTCTTCTTTCTTTTATAGGGTTAGGGTATAACGGTAATTACCAAACGGTAACTATTCGTTAAACGGCTACAGTAATAAATGCCTTACCTAACTTTTCTTTCCGTTTTTGCCAACCGGTGATCCGGTTTTTTCAATTTGGCAAACCCTGGTTGATTACTTCTTACCTGTCCGGTAATCCTTGTAGACTGTGTGAGTCCGATTCTCACCAGTCTTACCAGGAACGGTAGATGGTCTAACGGTTCCCTCTAGGCCTTCACGACTCAGTTTGCTGATGAGATATCACCATCAGCAGAAAATGATCTTTCCTCTGTTTACTCCTCAGCGGAGCTCTTTGATTCCTTTTTGAACCAAATCTGTCTAACTGTTTTTCCAATCTTCTCTTCCTTATTGATCTTCTCATTTGAGGATGAGATCTTCTCTACCGATTTGACTAATTCTTTCCTTTTGATAGATGACCCATTCCTACAATTCTTGGCTAGGTGTCCAACTTTGTTGCAGTGATAGCAGACTATACCGGTTGCCTTCCACGGGTTCACCCTTCTTGTGTTAGGTGATTTGCTCCATGAATCACTGTGATTGTGTACCCCACAGTTTGCACAATTGGTTGTGTTCCGGTTCTTGTTTTTCTTGGTGAATACCGATCTCGGGGATCTGAATGCCATTGTCTTATATCTGCATTCTCCAGCCTTGTGTCCAAACTTATTGCATGCATAACAGTAGCCCTTGAAGCTTCCCCTACTTCCATTGGACACAGATGTGGGGCTGGACCAGCATTCATTAGTCTTGTGCCCATACGTGCAGTAGTTCTTGCAGTAGCTGTTTGATTTTACTGGTGCATTCCTGCAGTTATTTGTTCTATGACCCAGTTTCCCACAATGATTACAAAAGGTGTTAAAAGTTTTCTTACCTTTTTGAGTCAGCGGCTTCTTCTTATCCTTCTTGCTTGTCTTTGCTCCAGAAGACTCACCAGTCTCTTTGGTGTCTTTACCGGTGAATCCAAGACCAGTGTGATCATTGTGCTTTCTTTGAGCTTTGAGTTGCTCATCAAGCTTCACCGAGCTCTCATTGTATCTTCTTAGGGTTTCATTTCTATCTTCAAGTTCTTTCATCTGTTCCTTTAATTGATACAACTCTAGTGCCAGTCTTTTGCATGCTTCATCCCTATCATGCCATCCCTTTTGCATGTTGGCGTTTTCTTAGGTGACAATTTGCATGTCTTCTTGGAATTGCAAAATGATAAGTTCATTCGCCCCTATAGCCTCCTCTGCCCAGTTCCTTTCTTTTTCAGAGGTTGTTAATGACTTGACTGCTGTGTTTCTTTCATCTTCAGCTTTTCTCTTTTTTTCAATCAGTTCAGCCATCCTCAGGGCATTCTCTTCTTGCTCCCTTTTGAGATTGGAGATCTGACCATTTAGGATCTGGTTCATTTCCATGAGCTAAGAGACGGCCTCCTCAACTTCATCAAATCAACTCTGCTCAAAGAGTTCATCAATGGTCTCATTGCTCTCATTCAATTGCAGAGCTAGCTCCTTTCTTTTTGCAAGTGATTTCCTTAGCCTATTCTCTAGAGAGGCAATGATGTCATTGGCTTCCTCTAGCTATTTCTGATACTTGTAACCCTCCATGATCTTTCTCTCAAGCGGTTAAGCTTAATATATGAGAGCCAACTGCTCTAATACCAATTGTTGTTACTAAACCGGTTACTGAGAGGGGGGGTGAATCAATAAATACTTGTTAATACTGTAATTCTAAACTTGTTTAATTGTCCTTTACCGATAAGCAGAATAAAATCATCATTCACAATCATAAAAGAATCACATAGATCAACACAAGTATTTATACGTGGAAACCCTCGGTTAGAAGGAAAAAACCACAGTGAGACAGAGCTCACAACTTCACTATTGCAGAATGAAGGCGCCCTGTTAGGAGCTTACAAAACACTTATTAGAGTACTACTCGGTTAAGGGATTTGGTAGAAGATCAGTTAAGACCTTAACTCTGTTAGGAGTTGCCTGGTTAAAAGACTTTTAATATCAACAAAGATATTAATCTGTTAAAGGATTTTACAAAGAACCGATTTGGTCCACCCTGATCGAGGGATTTAAACTTGCTTTCACACCTTATAAAAGAAATGATCTTCTATGACACTGATTGTCTGATCAAATCATACCTGTTGATCTCTTCCCCAGTTTGCCTAGCTATTGATCTCTATTGCCTTTCACCTCTGCGACTGTAGCGCTTCTCTCAGAAGATATCTCTCCTCTGCTCTGTGCAATCACCAATTATCAACAACTCTATATCTTGTGTCCTATGACCTATATTTATACAAGAGTTGAAACTCTTGACTCATAGAACCGCCAGGGTGTAAACTTAATCATAAATCATGCAACACATAAAAGCTATGCGTTTTGATCTGGAGTTTACCTTGAAATAATCTGCAAAAATAAAGATAACTCTTGTTAAAAAGCTAACTCTACTTCCGAGCGGTGGATGTTATGTATAATCCGGCTTTTAACTCAAACTAATCCGCAAAATCTAAATTGGATCTTTATTGCAGTTAGACCGGTTATGACCAGTATACCCTCATACTCGATTCATCCTTGTATGCAACATAAGACTGGTACTATGTACTCGGTTCGGTCTACCGGTGTATCTTTCGATATAGTCAACCGATGCATGCACTCTGTTCTCAGTCTACCGGTGGCGTTTAGAGTAACGTGAGAGACCAGTGAACCTTTACCGGTGTGAATGGTGTTTGTGAAATACACTAATGACAACTCATATTGCTAACAATAACTAGATTTTAGGAAGTCTTTGTTGGTGGCTGTTTTCAAGTCCTTAGGTCCGACAAATGAGGTTTGAATGATTTTGGCCTGTTGGGAAGTCATGTCTGTCTGGGATTTGGGCAAGAGCTAAGCTAAGTTTGTCATAGAGATGGGGTCGAAACCAAGTGATTTGTGATAAAACGAGTTAAAACCCTTTGAGAATCTTTTTGCCAGCTTCAGTTTGACCTTAGAAAGCCATGATGGATTGTGGGAGGTAACCCTGCTAAAGGCTTGTTGAATCCTGAAATTTGGTGTTAAGTCTGGAATTTTTCGAAAACCCCCAAAATCTAGAATCTGCATCTTAACTCCTATGAAGCTGATACCTATCTCAAACATCTTGGAAGTATTTATACAAATATAACTTAAAGTATAAGAAATTAAATAAATCAAACTTATACTTAAATGTTATATTTGTATAAACTTACAACAAATAGAAAAGGCAAAAAAAACATTGAAAATATTTTTGTTTTTTTAAAATTTGACTTGAATTTTTAGCAATCCGCCGATTCACGTCCAATATTTTGGGGCAATTCATGCGATTTTTGGTATGAATCGCTGGTTTAGGTGATTCCGGCGATTCAAGGGCGATTCTCGTTTCTATGGTATTACACAAGGGAGAGAGATAAAAACAAAGCAAAGAAAAACACTTTGTCTTTCACCGTGAAATAATATAGGCACTCCTTGCCCTAAATCATTCATTTATCTTTTAAGATTTTCGCTTGGAGGGAGCGACTTGCTACAGTCACCATGGATGAGGGTTTGAGAGCTTAGCTGGGACATTTGATGCGAGCCCTCTTGCAGTCTGCGTGTCACCATTACTAAAGGTTCGAAGGTCTTCTAGAAAGGAGGCCTTCTGAGACACCTGCCGCCATGGTTTACAGAGTTTTTTCCGAATATTTTCGAACATTACCACAGGTGCCTCCTTGTCTTCTCTGACTTACTTTGGAAAAGAAACAACTCGATATTATGGTTATTTTGCATAAATGACGTCCCTCTGAGCATTTCTTTAATACTTAAAAGAAAATAAACTGCCTCCTTGTCTTCTGCTGCGGTCCTTGAGGCAGCGGATTTTCCTTACTCTAAAATGGTTCTTTTGAAGGGCTTTCTTACGCCATTTGCTGGTGACATCTGATGCTCAAACTGTGCTTTTTCAGAAGCCATGAGAAAAGGCCTTTCCCTCTCTGTATTTATACTACTTTGATTTTTCTTTTAAAAAGAACTTACACGAATGAGCTGCTATTAAGGCTTTTGCATTAGCTTGTCATGAAAACTCAGATCTAAGGAATTTGTCAGTAAAAAGTCATGTGAGCCAGCAGATTCTTTCCTTTTTGCACTTTTGTTCCTCTACAAATTTCATCTACCAGCACAAGGCTTTTATTTGTAGCTTCACTAAGTATAGACCGCATTTCAAACATTTCCATCTGGAATGAGCTTTTTCCATCTGCAGGGCTGTCACATGACATCATATGTAGCATTATTCAATCAAAATGTGTTATGGTAGCTTTTTCAGCAGGAACCATTTACCCACAAATGCCAAGAAGCGTCATTGCACAAGTAGATCTAAGTACACTTGACTTTCCACCGCCATTTGGTCCAGTAAGAAGAAACAGTGATTGCATTTGAATTGTGTTTGGCACAACTGCTCCTTGTACCATGTCGAACCAATAAGGCACTAAACCTATTACTTCTAATTGGTTTCTCACTTCTCCTGAAGTTTCCTGTGTTTTGAAATGTGATGAATTTGGATTCTAATTAATCTCTTTAAGCATTGGAAAGACCCAATCACGCCTCCTCCCCTCACTCACATGTGCAAATAATGTCTTTGTGATAACGGATAGAACAGATAAGAACACAATAGTGTACCTTTAATTGCGGCTCTTCTGTGAGTCCCCTCAAAATTTCAGTGACCTTCAGATTTGCTTGTACCACTGCCTCCCTGTAACTATCTAATGCTTCCTCCACTTTTGGAGTAGTATACCATTCAGTGCCTACTTTCTTCCCTTTGATACTTAACCGGACATTGTGAAATGCTGCCCTGTTGAATGTCTGATCATGTCATGAATAGCTGAAACAAGAAAGATCTTCTACTATGACATCTTATAACTGGTTTATTCTGAGATTTATAAGACTGCTGCTGTTTATGTCTTGTAGTATCTGATTTGATTGTCTTATGTTGTATACCACTGTTGGAAACAAAACAGTAGCCTTATATGCCTTATATGATATAAATATCATTTCATTGATTTGCATCCTGTGGACTTGAACTTATTTTCACTCTTTATCCTTGAGATTGATTTCACTTTATTGCATCACTTCTGTTTGATTAAATGAAAGCGTAAGATTGATACATCATATCTGTAACTTGTCTGTCAATGGCATGCTGGGCTCGAACCTTTGTGGGAGCCACATTTACGTCCAGATGCCATTGACAGACAACTATGGATGTACAAGAAACAAATACATTAGGAATAAAACCGTACATTTTGGTTTTGAATCATGTACATGTGCATGGGCGGATGTAGGTGAGATAGGACTTGTCATTGCTTAGGTCCTCTGGATCTAACATTGTTTTTTTGCAATTTTTTATAGGACTCTAGGCAACGAGAACATGGAGTAGCGAGGACGCAATATAACAGACCAATGGACCTCAACTAGCCATTCAGGCAATGGCTGGCCCCTTTCACCTATATTTTTTTTCTTTCTTTTACATGTGTATATATATCGTTTAAATTTAAAATGTATGAATTTATTCCTAGCTAGTTTCACAGCTTATGTGAAGCATAAATACAAACTTTGATGAATGAAAATCACATTTTCAGAAAAGATTTGCAAAGTGTTATTTTCTGTTGTAATCTTTTCTTCATAAAATGTAATAAATCAACTCATGAAGCAATTCAAAGTTATGCATTTGACTGAAACACAAAAGCAACAAAAACTAGAAGGTGCCTTTATTTGATCTGAAATACAAAGGCTCCATCAAATCGAGCCTGTAGGTGAAAATTTGATAACAATCCCATATTAATATATATATATATATATATATATATATATTCACATTCCCAAATTTATATATATATTTAGATATATTATTAGATATATCTATTTCATCTAGTAGAACCTATTTACGACCATTTATATAAAATGATACTATCAACCGACTAATATCAGAGGTTTGTTTCAGCTTATATGTTGATATAGAAACAGATAAATATTAAAAGTATAAATCAGTTAAATATAGCCTTATATAGATAAATTCATAGTTATATGTTAAAAATGGTTTTTTGAGATAGGTATTAGGTTTAGTCATAAAATTTTATATATAATGTCAGCATTTGTAGATGGTTAGAGTTTCCTTCCCGGATAAGATTTTAAGACTATTTAAGTCTTACCTTGGTAAGGATATAGGTTTTTAAGGAACTTATCAATTGTTCGTAGGAGTTTAGAAAAACTTCCCATCTATCATTCATAGAAAAGGATGAATATATTTCTAGGCAATAATTTGCACTACATTATCACTATTTTTAATAGTAAGACAAAGGGCGTCATTTTCTAATTAGTCGGTTCATCTTTATATTCAAGTAAAAGTTTTAAATCTAAAAGTAAGGCTTCGGCTTCAGCTTATCTAAAATATCGATTAACCATGCTAAGTAATCACTGATGCAAGGTCATTATTTCACAATAAAACATAGGTTGTGGCACGTATTAAGTCTTGGAAAGAGATAACATGTATTATTGCTTTCCTTTCCAATTAAATATTGGATTGCTAACCCAGTCATCATGATTTACGGTAGATTGCATAATTTTGCATTATGATTAGAAATCATGACATAACACCTCCGATTAAATCACGAGTCCTAGTTGTACGATTAAGTGGTGTGAATAGTTGTATTTTTGTGATCAATTTATTGTGAGGTGACACGATGCCACAGCTGAGCTCTCATTGTTTTTCTTATTTGATGGATTAGAAGTGGTGCTTCAACAATTGAGATAGTTAGAGATTTCCCAAAATGGATACAATTCTACATATTAGAGGTCTGAAAAAGCAAACTGAGGTTTCGAATGTTGTTACAGATGATCCTTAGTTTTCCTCATCACCTAGTCGTGACTGCTATTAAGAAATTTCTAGGGAAAGAATACTTAGAAAACACTGATTGAACTAGAGTTGATTCTGATATAGCTGCCATGTTTTTGGCATTAGCCATATTCTTTGAAAGGGACAATGATAAAGTCAGTAATTTGTGTAAAAATGTTTTTCTTAGGAAGTATTTAAGGATGATGGAGATTGTTCTTAGGAACATTGACAATAATCTTACTGCACCTAAAGCACGAAACTATGACAAAGAGAATATTAATGGGATGCCAGTCCCAAAATACTCGATTACCTGGGTTAAAGACTGGGATTCTTTTAGAGACAAGGTTGAAGAAAGAACTCATAATCTTAATTTTCTTTCGGGGCTATTTCATGTTAAACGACCTATGGAACCTAACTGGTTCGCTAACTATTTAATGGTGGAAGGTATTGAGGGATACGAAGAAATTATGGACGTTGCTAATGTGGTTGACATGGAATCGGATGAAAATTCAGAGGAAAGGAAGAGTGATGGAATGCCGGATAAGAAACAGTTTAGGGAGATCATGGAGGCTGACCCTAGTTCGACAGTGTTTCATTATAAAGGGAAAGGTCTGGATACCTGAGTTAATAAGGAGAGTCTAGTTTTCTTAGAGGTTTTTTGATATAGAATGTGTAATAGTTTATTCTAGGTTTTTTAGAAGGCAGTTACAGTTCTCTACAAGAGTCGGAAATGTTTATGATATGTTTAGACCATATCGCAGGGCCAAACTATATAAGGCACATTTTGATAAGTTTCATTTTCGTATATGTAAGATGATAAACTAATGATAGAATTTTCTATATTTGACAAGTGATCTAATGATAAACAGACTATTCATAGGTGCTTTAAACGTTCAATATCAATACTTATGAGTTGCATCCTTTCATGGCTTCTTTGAATATTTAAAATTATCAGTTGTCATTTTCTTCCCAAAATCATTTGATTTAGGTGTTTTTGAATGGATTGTCTCATTTGGAGATCGGAAGTAGGGTAATACCAATTATACCCTTTATTTGTAAATTGAAACATGAGATGTGTAATGGTTTGATCTCAGTTGTTGGTAGTTTTTCAGAAAGAAGAATAGTAAATAGATATAGAAGATTTAAGATATCAATGTGTGCCATGCTTGAAAATAGGTTCCAATAGGCTGTTATAAACATCCTTGAATATTGGCTATAGATGGGTAAGGAATGTGATGGTTTGTGTATGTTAAGAAACTGACAATTAATTATGTTTGTATTCGAAATGCCCAAATTCGTGCTTAATATTGGAAATTTACATTGAAATGATTTTTTGCGACATTAAAGGGTGTGAAATTAAATCGTTAAAGGTAGTATCTCGGCTATTATTATAAATTTGATTCTTATAATCAGGTCTCTAGTTGATTTCCTCTCTGGGGGTTTCTATTCATTTAATATTAACATTAAAATTATAGAGTGCTAATTGAAAATGGAATCACTATCATAAACTAGAGATCGTATAGTAAATTGCTCCATATTAAGAAATCTGATCCTATAATCATATATGTTTCTAAATTGAGATCCTATATTTATTAACCATTTGTATCTAGGATTGGTATAACATTGTAAGTTTTGTTTATTAAACTAAATAGTGTGTAAGTTTTTATTCGTCTTTATCCTAAGCCTTCTAATTAGAAGATTTATTCCTTTTATTTTACCTAACTTTTGTTTTTTCTAAAAATGGCTCTTAGGTCTTGTAACCTATGTCAAAGGTATGGCAACTATATATACATGTCTTCAATCTGAGGTGTTTTCAATGTATAAGGGTTTGTTGATAACTATTGTACGCCCCTTCCTCTTTATCTATTAGCCCTAGGTCTTTGCATCTATATTGTCTATAAAAGGGGATTTGGTATCTGGTGATATTGAATGTTTGAGATTCATAAAAGCTCTTAAACATTTCAGTATCCCTAGTTAGTCACTTTACTGCTTGAAGCCTTATTTTGCAGAGCTTGCGTTCTGATGATGAGCTCGGAAGAGATGATAGTACGATCATTTTTTGTTTCGTTGTTTAGATGATGTGGGTCTATTACAGTTCGACCTTCTTGGTGTATCCTTTATATATTTCGGTTTATGCATATGGGGAGGGCTTTGCTTTGAATGGTTATCCTCCCTGTCAAGGTTTTTCTATTTTTTCTTTTCCCTAGATCCTCTGGTATGGGCACTGTTGTATATGCAGTCCTACTTATTATCTTCTTCCCTGGTTTCGTTTCTTTTCTTCATTTATGGTTTCTTTAACATTGTCATACTGCATAGGTAGTTCTGCTGAATATAGTTTTAATATTCTTACTTTTGTAAGTTACTTCATACTTATGTTGGTCTAGTCTAGTCGTGCAATCCTTAAAGGGTATATAGTTTCATCTTAAAAGCTTTTCCCATTCCTCATAGCTAATATTACTCAATCCTAGCCTTTTAACATACAGATTCAGGCGTATGGTTTTTATTTTATACTTTATGTCTCACAAATTTGATAGCGCTTGTTTTTATCCTCCAATATTTATTGATAACCTCCTTTTTAGGATTAACAGAATTGTTAGGTCAGTTTATTATCCGGCCAAATTTTAGGCATCCAGGTGTCTTTTACAGAGCTTAGGTTTTCGACCCCGTTCGTTAACAAAATGAATCATATTCTCGACCGGTTTGTCAAACAGTCACCCGCTCTCTTCAAATTCCTTTCACAGACATGCTTTGGCTTTATTTATATCAACTCTCAAACCAGTGTTTAGCATAGACCCTGGCTTCTCATCAGGTCTGAGAATGAAGACAACAATAAAGCTCTGAGGACCCGCTTCTCAAATTGCATTTGATGGACATATCACTGGTAGGATGATTAAAGATATGCTTATGTCCTCTCATTTTTTGGTTATTAGAGCTGTTTATCGAATTTTGGGAAGAGAATTCATCTTTAATATTGATAGATATAGGGTTCATTCAAATATCTCATCTATGTTTGTAGCAATGGTGCATATGGTGGAATTTGAAAAATTTGGAATAGAGGTTTTATGCAGAAGATTATTTAAGAATATTTATCTAGGAGATCTGGAGAAGGTGTTGGTTAACATTAATGAAGAGCGTATGATTCCCAGACCCTACAACTATGATTTAAATCTGATTGATAGGAATAATGTTCAAGATTTCCCATTGTTTTCACTGAAGATTACAAGGGGTTTAGGAAATGGAAACCAATCGTAAGAAGGAATGTAGACTTCTTGATGCATTTTCTCCATGTTAGAATTCCTCCTTCCGTTGGACAGATATATCGCTTTATGGAGGAAGACCTAGTCGGTTCGTGGGAGGATGTAGACAACATTAATCTAGAATTCATTAAGCCAAATGAGCCTTTCGATGAGTTATCAGCTTTTGATGTTATATCTTCTCCTTAAACTGGTTTCAAAGATGTGTAGGTCTCATGTGAGAATTTTGATGATATTCAGGGTAAATTTCAAATAGTCTACAAATGTAGAGTGATTGCAAATTTTTACATTTTCGGGCTTTATTACTAATAAAATGCTGTAATTTCATTCAATAAAAAGTGATTGCAAAGTTTTGCATTTTCTGCAATATTACTAATAAAATGCAATTATTTCTCTCTTTTGGCTTTGAAAGGAAAGTTTTGAATAAATAAGTAGCTTTATTTGCATGATATCTCCAAGATTAATGTTGATCTTATAAGTTTCAATAAAATACTTTTGTTTAAGTACTGCAACTTTGAAGGCACATTTCGAATAAGGAGTATTACACTTACTAATAAATTAATCCCTTTAGTTTATACTAGTGATCAAAAATTAATTATCCATAAAAGGACTAACAATTGATCTTAGACAAAATTGAGGTTACAGGAATTGGAGGCAATTTTGAATTTATGAAGGACTCAACAAGGATCTTTAGCTCTGGAACACGAAGGTGTCTAATTAATCTTTAATATTTTTAAAGGGCAATACCAAAGATAGCTATCCCCATCTCTTATCTCTTGTGCCTTATTGAGAGGAGTTATTGTACATCTTGGCCCCCAGGCCTTTTACCTATCAAAAAAAAAAGATGTTGATAAAATGATCGCAAAAGGAAAACAAAGTGCTTATCCTTTCGAAAAGAAAAAAATAATGAATTTACCCACTCATACAGTAGCAGCCTCCAAACATCTCTTCTTTCATATACCCTCTATGGAAGACGAAGATGAAGTACAAATTCCCACCTGCAAAAGAGGTCCATTGGACAAAGGCTAAACCATTTAAAATGGAAGCAAGAGATATTGTTAAACAAAAAAATGCAAGTTGCATCTATGACAATGGTCTTCCATTCAACTTGGTGAGATCACTATTCACATATTTAAGTTGTCATTGGTTAAGTCAGAGGCAAACATCAATCCCACCAAAGCACCGATAAACTAATCAAGCACTAGTACTCTTTAGTATGCACCGGTAGACCAAACAGAGTGTTTTCAATCGGTCTTATGAGACATACAGGGAAGGTATGACCAACCGGGTACAAGTTTATTATCGGTTGAGTGCATGATAATCCGAACCGGATTATGCAGAGCGGTCTCAGTTAAAACCTGATTATACAGAGCATTCACAGTTGAAGCTAAAGTTAGCTTTTTAACTGGAGTTAGCTTCATTTCATCTATGGGTGTTTCAAGGTAAACTCAAGATCATTTTGCAATCTTTTTGCATGCATGATTTATGGGTGAGTTTACAGTTTGGCGGAACCATGAGAAGTATTTTAATAAGATTAATCTCTTATAAATACAGGTCAGAGAATACACAAGTGTTGTTGAATGTTGAGAGCATACAGATGAGAAGAAGGAGAATCTTCTGAAAGGTGAAAGGCAGAGAAAGGTTCAACAGCCAATCAGAGGAAAGGGTAATAGGTATGATCTAATCAAACAGAAAGTGTCATAATAGATCATTGCTTTAGACTGTAAAGCATATTGAAATCCCTTAAAGGCTTAAACAGGGTGAACCGCAATAGGTTCTTTGTATAAATCCCCTTACTGGGTAACATCTTTATTTGTGTTTTAAAGTCCTCTTATCAGGCGACTCCTAATAGGGTCAAGATCCTAACAGGTCTTCTACCAAATCCCTTTACCGAGTAGCACTTTTACCAGTGTTTTGTAAGCCTTTAACATGGCTCCTTTATTACTGCAGTAGTAAAGTTGTGGGTTCTATCCCACCGTGGTTTTCTCCTTCTAACCGAGGGTTTCCACCTATATATGTTGTGTTGACCTTTGTATTTCTATTTCTGTTTATGAGTGTTGATTATATTCTTTTAATTCTGCATGAATAAATTTATAACGGTAAATTGGAATAGAAATTGTATTTACTGATTCACCCCCCCTCTCAATAACCGATTAGCATTAACAATTGGTATCAGAGCAGTTTGGTTCTCAAAGATATAAAGTTTAACCGCTTGAGTAAAAGATCATAGAGGGATACAGGTATCAAAAATGGCTTGAGGAAGCGAATGATATAATTGCCTCTCTTGACAATAGACTGAGGAGGTCCCTTGCAAAAAGAAAGGAGTTGGCTCTGCAACTAAGTGAGAGCAATGAAACAATTGAGGAACTCTTTGGGCAAAGTGCATCTGATGAAGTAGAGGAGGTAGTCTCTGAGCTTATGGAGAGAAATCAGAGTCTAACCGATCAAATCTCAAATCTGAAAAGGGAGCGGGAAAATAATGCTCTAAGAATGACTAAAATCATTGAGGAAAAGAGGAAAGTTGAAGATGAAAGGAAGAGTGTCGTGAAATTACTGGCAGCCTCTGAAAGAGCAAAAAATCTGGCAAAAGATACAGTAAAAGAAAGTGATCTTGTTGTTCTACAACTTCAAGAAGACATGCAGATAATTACACAAGAAAATGCAAACATGCATAAGAATTGGCATGATAAAGATAATGCATGCAAAAGGCTGGCTACTGAATTGTATCAATTAAAGGAACAAATGAAAGTCCTCGAAGAAAGAAATGAGACACTTAGAAGATACAATGAGAGCTCAGTAAAGCTTGATGAGCAACTGAGGGCTCAAAGAAAGCACAAGGATCCCACAGGACTTGGGTACACTGGTCAAAGCATCAATGAAATCGATGAGTCCTCTAGAGACAAGCAAGGGAAGAAGGAAAAGAAGAAACCGGTAGAACAAAAAGGTAAAAAGTCTTTCAAAACCTCTTGCAATCATTGTGGTAAACCGGGTCATAAAACAAATGACTGCAGAAATGCACCGATGAAACCATTTACCTCTAACAGTTACTGCAGCAATTGTTACAAGTATGGTCACAGGACCTTTCAGTGCAAGTCACGTTCCACTAGAGTGTCCAGTGGAAGCAAGGGAAGCTTCAAAGGTTACTGCTATGCATATAACAAGTTTGGACACAAAGCAGATGAATGCAGATCTAAAACCATGGCATTCAAATCTCCACCAAGACAAGTATTCCATAAAAGGAACTCAAACCGAAGCACAACCAACTGTGTTGTGGAACATCTGACCATAGAAACTCTCCATGTCACTCATCCATGAACAAGGAGAGAAGGGTAAATCCATGGAGAGCTACCGGGATGACCTGTTACAACTGTACCAAGATCAGGCATCTGGCCAAGGAATGCAAGAACTGGCCAATGAACAAAAGAAGAGGACCGGTCAAACCGGTAAATAAGACCCTATCTCCCAACCAAAAGGGCAACAAGGGAAAAGAGACTCAGAAAGAAGTCAAAAAAATTTGGTTCAAGAAGGAATCAAAGAGCTCTGCTGAGGAGAAGATAGAAGGAAGATCATCATTTGCTGATGGTGATATCTCTTTAGCAAACTAAGCTTGAGGGCTTAGAGGGAACTAGTAGTCCGCCTACTGTTCCCGGTAGAACTGGTGAGCAATGAACTCACTCAGTCAAAAAGTGTAACCGGAAGAAGTCACTAGTCTATCATGTGAACCGGACAGGTAAGTGCTAACATTTCAACCGAGGTTTGATCAACAGGTAAATACATGAAAACCAGTTGTCAAAGAAAAGATTAGGTAAGGTAATTAATGCTATAGCCGTTAACAATTGTTACCGTTTGGTAATTACCGTTAGACCCTAAGTCTATTTAAGGGAAGAAAGATTACTCTTTTCACTTTACATTGCGAATTGTGATTTTTGTTTTCTTACGCTAGAGTAATCTCTTCTTGCTTTGATTTATCGTCTTTGCTAAGTGAATTCTGTAAATCTATTCAAGAACTCTTTGTGTAAACCAGTTGTGTACGATGGCATCATCATCATCTATTGTCAACCTAGTTAAAGGAAATAAATTCGACAGACCAATTTACGACATCATGCCAATACAGAACTAAGAGAACCATATGATAGGAGCGCTATCATCGGTGCCTAATGGAGTTCTGCTGACTGAAGACATTACTGCATTCATCCATGCCAAGCAAGAATTGGGTGAAACCTACATCCAAAGCGAATATCTCTCACTCTACCAGGATGGAAAGCTTCAAGATAAGTATGCAAAGCTTCTGACTTCAGGATTGATCAATGGGGTCAGGTATCCAACCGTGTTTCGACCGGATTGGATAAGATTGGTTCTAAGTTGGGTGCACGAACCAGGGATGTGGCTAGAGAAAGGCGCAGTCACACCGATCACTAAGGAGGATCTACGAAGGGTTACTGGTTACAACAACAAAGGGGAAGATCTTACCCTTAGAACCATTGCGAATGTTGTAGTTGCAAGGTTAACAAAGTCGAAGTCCGACAATCGATTGATGACTCTCAACGACATAGAGGATGAAGGCATTCGGTTTGCATTTGCGGTGATAAGGTACAAAATCTATTAGTCGAGCAACCTCAATAGTCTCCCGGGTGGAGCCATACATGCCGCACACCGGATCATGCACGACAACACATAGTATGATATTTGCGCCATGCTAAGAGGGCAAATTTTTGAAAATCTGAAAAAGCTAGGTCTTGTGAAGAAAAAGTTTCTGAAATATGGAACTCTACTAATATGTTTGTTCTTTTACAATCAAAATTTCTTTCAGGGCATAGGAAAAGTAACTTGGTTATCAGATAAACCGGTTATGATTTACATAGGAGAAATAGCGAACAAACTAGGAAATCATTTTACTAAAGTAATGACCGATTACTTTGAGGCCTTCCAATTGAGAATGCATGTCAGGGAAAGAATTCCCTCGACTATTGTTGATTTATACAGGGATGAGGTGTGTTTTCTTGTCACCACCAATCACTGCATAATTCAGGCTATGGAGCCCAGAACTGAATACGCACCGAAGCTTGGTTATGAAGTCTCTACCAAGGTAGCCAAGGCTTATGCAGAAGCACTGCATGAGAGTGATGTAGATCCCTCTTCATACTAGTTTGGGACTTATGAAGAAATTCTGGAAAATCTGAAGAAGCAGTCTTGAATTAAAGAACCTAAAAAGGTATATGTGAAGAGCTCTCCCATACCGAAGAAGAAGAAAACAGTAACAAAAGGGCCCAAGGCTCAAAGGAAAAGAGCACAACAGGTGTTCAGCAAGCAAGGGGAAGAACAGAAAGAAATAGAGACCGAAGATACAACTACTCTTCACCGAAAGAGGAAATCTGCGAAACCGGTGAAAGAGGATGCACCGAGAGGAAGAAAACCAACTATTGAAGAATTTGTTGAAGGAATTAAGGAACAAGGTGGATTGGGGATAGTTGGAAGGAGATATGGTCTAAGCAATGAAGAGGACAAAAGAAAAATAGAAGTTGTAGTTTACTGTCTCTACAAGTTCAACTACACTCCAACTGAACTTCACACAATAATACCGGATGATTTACTGGAGATCATAGAAGGAAGATGGAAGTCTTCCATTGACAAGGAAAAAGAGCTAAGGAAAAAAACTCTACTAGAAGTCCAAAATCATCTAACTCTGGACGAAGCAACCCAACAAGCAAACCTGCAAAAGCAAAGTTTCACGATAAGAAGGATAAGTCAAGTGCTTATTGGAGATGTGGACAAGGTACATAAAGGAGTTGCTACCTTGGACAAATCTTCTTCAGCGACAACACCAGGCAGAAAAAGAATGCCAGAAAACCACAAAGCCACCGATGATAGATACCGAGAAAGGAAAGGGTATACTGGGAGCTGAGACTTCGGTCAAGGGCAAACCTGCAGAAGAACCGGTAATTGTTGACATAACTGATGATAAAGCTGATGATCTGACCCCACCAACTCTGCTTGCATCCCCAATAAAAGGTAAGGCTAGAACCTTAATTGTAGACAATATAGTTGATGAAGTCATGGACTTTGGTGAAATATCGAATGCAGCCACATGGTTCAATGTGTTAACAAAAGAGGATAAGGCGAAAATAGAAATTGCCCTGTTGGAAACTTTCTTAGATTTCAACAGAAGTCCTAGAGATTATAGGGCGAAATTCCCTCTAGAACTGAATCAAAAAATTATGGTTAAATGGAGAAGCGGTCATGGAGCCAACAATAGAATTGCAAAGGAAACATTGACACGGGTAAAATCAGGTCTCAGTGAAGAGACAACTAAACTTCTAACGGAGGAAATGTCAATGAATTTGGACACAAAGAACAAGGTCTCGAAGATAATCAATGGATATGAAAAGGATGTATATAAAGAGACACTTGAATTCTAGCAGACTTATGACTTCAGTACTCTGAAGACAACAGGTCCACAGGATGAACCTGAGAAAGTATTGGTACCACCAGTACAATTCACTGCTCATGAACAACCTTCAACCAGTGAGCAAGAAGTTTTCACAGATCAATTCACATCCAGTGAACAAGTAAATCTGGGAGAACAAGTTCTACCAGAAGAACAAGTACTGCGAGAGTCATCAGAAAAGATGACTACTGAAAAAGGTACAAATGAGGAAGAAATTGTTGTGGATAAGCAACATGCAGTTGAGGAGCAGCACACAGAGCGTCCACCAAAAGAAGAAGTAAATCCTGAAGAGGAAGTTCCATCGGAAGAGCAAGTACATCAGCAAGAGGAAGTTCATCCACAAGAAGAAGCTCATCCACAAGAAGTACGTTCAGAAGAAGAGGTACATCCAGAGGAAGTAGTTCAACCGGAAGGAGAAGTGTATCAACAACAAGAGGTGCAACAAGATGATATACCTCAACAACAAGAAGTACCTGTCAACACTGAACAAGAAAAACCTGCGGAAGAACAACCGGAACATGAAAAGAAACAGATGGAACCAGTAGATGTTCCCAGCTCATCTTCATCAAAGAGGAAACTAACTTTTGCAACTGAATCTAAAGCTAAGAAAAGCAAAGTTAGTGAAACTGTGGTTGACATACGCAAAATGTCAACTAGACAACTCAAAGAACTCACTAAGAGGAAACAGGACATGGTCCTCTCTAATGTAAGGAACATATTGTACAACTTTGTACCGGATGCAGACATTGATGAAGACGAACCTGTTATTGATCAATTGGAAATATTGGCACAAGCAATTGGAGAAGATGTCACCGATTCGAATAAAATAGCCAGTGATCACTATGAGAAGAAGCGAGTAGAAGTTCTACACAAACAGGTTGAAGAGTTGAAGGCAACCGTATCTACAAATACAAGAGTACTCCAGCAACAGATACAGGATGCAAGAAGTCTAATCACAAGGACTTCAAACTTTGAAGACTTTGTTCAGGATATCACTAAGAAGACATCCAAAACTTCAGAAGAAATAAGGGTACTTTCATCCAAGTTCAATGTAAAGAACATGTCTGCAACAGAATATAGCAGGGAAATGACAGGCCGTGCTCTCATTCTGAGAAAGGCATCTGAAGAAACAACAAAACAAATTCAAGATCTTATTGGATTCCAATTATTCATTGCCCCAACATTCAATCTCATGCAATCAACCGCTAATGAGGCAACCAGACTAATCCAAAAACCTCATTACAAGACAGTAGAAGACATGGAAAACATAATTATATCACTGCAAGCAGCACGGAAAAACTTGGAGCATGTAACCGGTCTATGGAATCCATTTCTTTAATCAGCGAAGAAAATGTATAAGGATATCTTCACAAAGTTACAAATATAAAACGAGTCATTCAAGCTATACCAACCCTTTGTCCTATGGAGGCAAAAAGGGGAAGAAGATCAGGACTTAGAGAAGATCAGAATACCGGTAAGCAGATGTCGGAGGAACACTATCAGAGGCACTGAAGGGATTAGATACAAAGGAAGAAAGAAGAAATGAACATTATCAGATGAAAGAAAACAGACAGCGTGTGTTTACAAGGGAAGTCTACAATACAAGTAATGTAAGGTGATGTTTTGCGACCAATGCCAAAGGGGAAGATTGTTGACATATTTAAGTTGTCATTGGTTAAGTCAAAGGCAAACGTCAATCCCACCGAAGCACCGGTAAACTAATCAAGCACTGGTACTCTTTATAATGCACCGGTAGACCAAACAGAGTGTTTTCAGCCGGTCTTATGAGACATACAGGGAAGGTATGACCAACCGGGTACAAGTTTATTACCGGTTGAGTGCATGATAATCCGAGCTGGATTATGCGGAGCAGTCTCAGTTAAAACCTGATTATATGGAGCATTCACAGTTGAAGCTGAAGTTAGCTTTTTAACTAGAGTTAGCTTTATTTCATTTACGAGTGTTTCAAGGTAAACTCAAGATCATTTTGCAAGCTTTTTGCATGCATGATTTATGGGTCAGTTTACAGTTTGGCGGAACTATGAGAAGCATTTTAATAAGATTAATCTCTTATAAATACATATCAGAGAATACACAAGAAATGTTGTTGAATGTTGAGAGCGTACAGAGCAAGAGAAGGAGAATCTTCTGAGAGGTGAAAGGCAAAGAAAGGTTCAACAGCAAAGCAGAGAAAAAGGTAACAGATATGATCTAATTAGACAGAAAGTGTCATAATAGATCATTGCTTTAGATTGCAAAGCATATTGAAATCCCTTAAACAGGGTGAACCCTAATAGGTTCTTTGTACAAATCCCTTTACTAGGTAACATTTTTATTGGTCTTTTAAAGTCCTCTTATCAGGCGACTCCTAACAGGGTCAAGATCCTAACCGGGTTTCTACCAAATCCCTTTACTAGGTAGCACTTTTACCAGTGCTTTGTAAGCCTTTAACAGAGCACCTTTATTACTGCAGTAGTAAAGTTGTGGGTTTTGTCCCACTGTGGTTCTCTCCTTCTAACTGAGGGTTTCCGCGTATATATGTTGTGTTGACCTGTGTATTTCTATTTCTATTTATGAGTGTTGATTATATTCTTTTAATTCTGAAAGAATAAATTTATAAGGGTAAATTGGAATAGAAATTGTATTTACTGATTCACCCCCCCCTCTCAGTAACCGGTTAGGATTAACAATCACCACATTGACAGGAAATGGTGTCAACAATCAATTGTGCACCTCTTGATTTCACAAATCCTAGATACGAAAAGGTGTGTACCACCTTATTGCAAAGAGAGAAAAAATATGTAGACGTCTTCCTAAAACCTATTAGAGATTCTTGGATTGAATTAGGTGTTTCTATTGTTTACAATCAATGGAAAGTTTGCAAAAATTGTCCATTGATTGAGTTGTCCACCAAATGGGCAATGTTTTTGAGCACAGTTGATTGTCAAGGTAAAATCAAAGATAAAAGTTCATTTCCAGGATCCTCATGTAGGCCATATGGTAGATCATAAGAATGTGGTCCAAGTATTACAAAATATGCAAAAAATTGTAGGGTTGTAGGTGATTTGGTTGAGGCAAGATATGAGCACATTTTTTTGACACCATGCACTATACACTTTCTCAACTTGACGATTCAAGCAACTGGTACCCAAATAGAGTGGTGTTGTGAGGTTTTCACACCATCGGCCCATTGCAAATGGGGCCCCCTCTTTTTAATTTGGCACGAGTTGTGGTCTTAGGTGGTCTTAGTTGGTTCTAATTCTCAAGTCTCCAAATCTTAGAGATGAGTTTCAACAACTTTGGGCAGCATGATCCATTCATAGTGTAGAGCCTCGAAGTGTGAAGAGGAGAGAAACATACAATGATTGAGGCTTCAAAGGGAAAATGGGAAGCACATCAAGGTAATGGCCATGAAAGTTGTGATGAGGAGCAAATTCAAAAGGTATTGATGTGGAGAGTGCAGAACACATCTTAAACCAAAGTTATGATATTTAAAAGTTCAAATCTGATATGGAGTCAAGCCAAGAACAAATGAACGAAAGAGAGTATGAAATCCAAGGATTGTGAACGTGGCATGAAAATTGAGATCGGAAATGGACAAAATCTAAGTATGGGAAGTGGGAACAGGAGAGTTTCAGTATTCGGATCTGAGATGAATCTCACTAAAATTGGAGATAAGATTTCATCACCAAGTGCATAATTTCATAGGAAATAATCAAGTAAACTTGGGTTTTTGTTAAAGTAAGAAGCATGCTTGACTGAAATCTCTCCCCTTTGAGATAATCCTGAGAACAGGTCGGATTCCAACCTGGTCTCAAGATTCCACATCCTAACAACCATCAAAATTCTGCCCCTCCTAAGCAAAATCTCGACAGCCCTCATAATTCCGCCCAAGTCTAGGGGCTATCCAAGGCAAGATTTCAACTCCAAGTTGATAAAGATGATGAAAATTGAAGATGAAGGATGGAAACCAATTGAAATCTTCGAGATAGGTGATCAGATTTTGAAGATGACTGTGGATGGAAATCAGAGGTTGATGAATTTTAATCAATTAAGGATGCAAATCAGAATGAAAAAACAATGAAGATGAGCCTCAATGGTGATCTTGAAACACAAAATGTGAATTGCAGACTGAATTGACAAGTTGGAAATAAGGAATAATCTTGACATAGGGTTGGAATCCAACCTCTTGTCGAGATTCCTAAATGCTGGCACTAGGTCAGAATCTGACCTCCCGTCAAGATTCCTAACACTAACACCCCCCATATCTCCACCCTAATCTAAACAATTCCTAAGTGACAAAAAGAGCAAAACTCAAATGCAAATTGATGAAAAAGATGATGGAGTGGGGTAAGATAATGAATCAAGGTAAAATGATGATTTTGTAGGTGCAGATCTATGCAAAAACCAATAAAATCAGATGAAAATGAGAGAAGCTCGTCAAAACAAAGGGCAAAAAGTAGAAGATCAAGTGGAATCAATGAAGTCTAGGGGATTTGCAAGTTTAAGAGGATAAAGAAATAATCCCAAGAGTAGGTCGGAATCCAACCACCTCTTAGGATTCATGATCTCGAGTGTCCTTGAAATTCTGACCTACTATCCAAGAAAAATCTCGACAACTTCAATAGACCACCTAGGCATAAGGACTTTCCAATGAAAAATTTCAAGTTTGCGTTGGTTGAAATGATAAAAAATAAAGGCTAGGGGCAAAATCGATGAAGTTTTGAAGAAAGAATGATCAAAATTTTAAGCAAGAAATGGATTGAAATTAAATGGAAAAGGACTTCAATCGGCTACAAATGCAGATCACAACTAATCAATTATGACAATCAACCCTTGAAGCAAAATTAGAAGCATGAAATGAGGATTAGAAAGGCTAGGGGCCAGTTTAAGAATCAAGACAAAATCAGGAATAATCCTAACATTGGATAGGATTCCGACCCCTTGTCAAGATTCATAATATTAGCATTGCCAAATCTCTGCCTTGGCATTATAATATGGTGATGAATTTGGAATGATGGAATTAAAGATGTCACCCCTTGAATGCAGATTGCACAATTATGAAGAGTTGAGGAAAATGCTTAATCCTGAGCCTAGGTCGGAATCCGACCTCATGTTAAGATTTTTAATCCTAACAACCCCTTGATTTCTGCCCTTTGTTCCTAGTCAGATTTGCACTCCATGATGCTTCACTTCACAAATTTAGCCACTTTGAATTGTAACTAAGCTACTATCCCATGAAAATCAGATCCGAAATTGGCTAAAAAACTCAGAAAATAAGGAAAACCAGAAAATAAATCAGGTTGAAATGTGGAGTTAATGGTTTTTCATACAAAGCTTACATGGGTACAACTTCAATAATCAACTTAAATTTGCTATAGAAGTACCTTAATTCTGTTTTGTTTATCATTTTCACAACCTTAACGTCGAATTGTTTTTCTCCTTTGTTTTGCAAGGTAATTTTTGAAGGTGATGCTTGGAGAACAAAAGATGGTGGCAAGGTCAAACTCAAGGACTTCAAGCAAGAATTCACAAATGGCCAGCCTTCCATCAAAGAAGATCAGGCTCAAAACTTCAAACAAGAAGGTGGTTCAAAGTCAGATTATCAAAGTGAAATTGGAAAAACAAATTTGGCACAAGAAAAATCAAAGTCTACAAGTGGAGAAAATTATCAAAACTTGAAACAAGATCCAGCTTCATGAAAGACTTTGTCACTTTAAGAAGATCAAGGTCAAGACATCGAAAGAGACATCAAGCTTGCAAGTACAAGCAAGTTCAAAATCATGGCAATGAGAAGATTTTCAGAAGATGGAGAAAATTTGAGAAGATGAAGCAATTTGGGAGTATGCCATCACAATTGAAGGCTTGATAATGTTGAGTATCAAGCGATATTTTCTCATCACCAAAAAAATGATCAAATCTATGAGATAAGGATGTTGAGGTGGCACCCACTCGTCTTCAACCAATTAGAAGGCTCTAGTTACATGTGTTCAAGCACATTCAATCATATTATGCCAAATGTAGATGTGGAAAGCATCTAGTGCCTCTACTGTACCTATTTTCACATTGGCTCTCAAAAGCATTGTAATTTTTCTATTGGCCCACAGGGCGGTGCCTTCATGTAATTGGATGAGCATTTAATGATTGTAGCAGTTAGGTAGGTTAAGGCAGCGTTGGCATAATCTTGGCCCTTGATCTTGAAACGATCTTGGCCTTTCATTGTAATTGAACAACTATAAAAGGCCAAGGCCTTCTCATTTGTAACTCATTAGATTAAGGAGATTAAGATTAGATTAGACGTAGAGTAGAGTAGACTAGAGTAGAGTAGAGTAGGAGAGACTTGGAGAAATTATTGCCATAATGCTATCAAAGCAATTGCTAATTCATTGTTTGTCTTCATTGTGGATTACTTGTGTTGCTTTGGAGTATTGCATAGTTTCTACATTTCCTCACTTAGATTAGGATTTTATTTCATGTTGAATATAAGTTAAAGTAGTTGAATGGAAGATATTGTTAAATGATGATTAGTGGTGGAGCTAATGTCCATACTTTTGATACTTTCTGATTATAAGTAACAATGCAAGGTTAGTTTAGGCCTAAAATGCAAGTGTTTAACTTCTATTGGAAATGTTCATTTAGATTGCGCCTTCATAGGGTATTTGAATGAGTATTGACAATGTGAAAACCATTCTTGCATCCTTAGAAGATAGCACCCTCATGTGCCTCGTTGACACAGCAAAGCAAGGACTGGTTAGAGGCTCACCCCATCATCAACATTGTCTTACATTCTTAGAGTTAGATAGAATTTCTAAACCCTTTCTCCCTTTAGTTTGTATGGTTGAAAGTAAGTTGAAGTGATTGATACCCATTGAATGAATAATGTAAGTCCCTTTGTGATAACCAGCATATCACATCAAAAGAACTGAGTGAAAGTCCACAATAAGAAAGAGCCTTGAGGTTGTCTTATTTGATCACACAATCTATTTACATTGTTTAGCATATGAGCATCATTATTCAAGATAGAGTTGGTGATTTGGTGTTTCATCCTGGAATACTAAGTATTCAATTTTGCATGTTGTAGTGGAATAAAACTCACATCAATAAGTGGGTGAGACAAATATACTAAGAGAGCAAGAAAATCCAGATGTTTGTGACTAACCAACATATGTCAAGCAATTTTCAAAACTTTCTCAAGATTGCAATAGTTGAAGATAAATTTAATTAATTTATTTAATTTTATTATGTCGTGTTCAATATCAATATGTATATAAATTTATAATATTATTTTAATATGTTATTTATATATTTTTAATGTGTTATTAACCTGCTATTAACATGATCTTAAGTTGTTGAGACCTGGTTTGCATCTCATACAATTGTTCTGAGATGACTTTTGAAGATGAGATAGGCATTAGGTCAAATGGTTATTAGCAACCAATAGGGTGTGTGTAACCAATTAAAAAATCGGAGAGGGCCCAAAAGGTCAAGTCATTGAGCTTGGATGACAATTGGTGGCTCATGTGGAAAATGTATTGGATTTCACAGAGCCTATCATGACTATGCTCTGGTTTGTTGATACAAATGCACCATGTTTGGGGGATGTCTATGATGGCATGGGAATGATAATAGAGAAAATAAAAGTAATACAAAAAAAAAAGAATGACCCCAAACAAACCTTTTTCGAAAGGGTGGAAACAATCATTCTTCATTGTTGGAACAAGATGACCATGTCATTGCACCTACTTGAATATGCCTTATTTTCAAGGTACTATAGCAATGTTGTACTTTCTATGTCAAGGAGATTACCACCATATAGAGATTCTAAAGTTGCTAATGGGTACAAGTGAGCATTTACTAGACTCTTCTAAGATCCAAAAGTGGAGAAAAATGTTAAGAGAGAATTTGGCTTGTTTGTCTTGGCAAGAAATAATAAGCCTTGTGTTAATGACGAATCTGAAATGGATGCTCCTAAATGGTGGTACTTCCATGGTCAAGATTATATGTACCTCCAAACTCTTGCAATTAAGATCCTCTCACAAGTTTTTTTTGTTTTTTTTAATACTCGTATTGTAGAATTTAATACTAAACATTCTTTAGTTTATTTTGCATTTTTTTGTCAATTTTCTCTCCAGGTTGAAAGTTCTTCCGACAATGAATAGGATTGGAGTACATACTCCTTTATCCACTCAATGAAGCATAATTAGTTGACTACAAAAAGAGCTGAAATCTTGGTTTATATTCATTCCAATTTGTGTCTTTTGTCATGTAAGGATCCCCAATACAAGGATGGGGTAGTGAAGCTTTGGAATGTAGCTATTGAGTGTACGAATGTGGATGCAACCATTGAAGATCTTCCTAGAGTCATTATGGATGATGATGATGATGGCATAGCTACAAATGGTGCATCTAGAGCAAGTGGCACCGCTTTGGGTTCCAATGATCTTGAACTTGCAGCAGCTGAAAATGAAATAGATGATGAGTTTTTTGATAATCTTTTTGATGATTGATGAAGTTACTACATTGAAAATAGAAGACAATTACCATTTTTAACTATCAATTTTGTAATTGTAATGGTTTTCATTGGAATTGTGAACCTAGGCATATATGATATGGCTTGTTTGAATACTTTTGAACTATCAATTGGCATTTAATATTTATCTTTGGCATTTGGCATTGATCAATGATGAAGTATCATACTATCAAATGATTTAGTTTTACAATTCTGTATATTTTTGTAATTTTTTTGTATATATAATTATATATATATAGTATATACACACACACATACCCAAACCCCCCCAAAAACAGTTGCATGTACCGACGTATCAAGTTCTTGTACCTGTATCCACACCCCTACCTGAAACAGAAACTATCAGGAGTCCGTTAGAAGACCACTCAAAAGAATTATCAGCATCTATTACTCAGGTTAACTTCAAAAGAAACCCGACTAGCATGCTAATATGAAGAGGTGTTTTCAAAATCTCAATGTAAACTCCAAGACATTAACTTGAACAAACTTAAACATAGATTAAAGATGATGAAGGGGATATGATACATAGCTAAGCTGCTTTAAGAGCAGTGGCCTATATTCAGTGCTATATAGAACTTAATTGATTAGAACCTTAATAAGCATATTTCTCTCAAAAATCAAGTCATTTCAAGCTGATTAACATTAGGATTTGAATTTGACCAACCATAAAATTCTAAAGAAATTCATTAACTCAAAATAAATCTTGAAAAAATCAATTGAATAAGCACGGTACCTGTAATATTTACAGAATGCATCTGCTATGGGAAACATGCTGCTGTGCAATGACACAATTTTGGCTCATCCCAAAGAGGATGGTGTAGATGCTAGCAAAGTTGTGGCATGCTTGGGGGAACCTTCTCTCTCTGCTCTTCAAACAAAACACAAGGCCTTGGAAAGGAAATATGAATTCTTACACTATCACTTTTGGATTTTCTCACATTCAAAAATAAAATTGTTGTCGAGGATAATGGCCACAATCCGGCTGACAATTCTCCCCACTCTGTTTTGAATAAAGTCCACCACTAGCTAGGTAATGCATCTGGAGCCAAGAGATGGCGACCAAGAAAAAAACTGCACATGCTCTTTTAGGCCTGGTGGCAGAGTACAACAATTTTGTCAATGTAAGTAATGACCTATTGTGGCTTCAAACAACTCTATTAGAGCTTGGATTTGCATAGGACACACCTACAACTTTGGTTGCGACAATCAGATTTACATCAAATTACTTGCACCTTGAAAATTACCATAATACAACAAACTTAGAGAGATCCACATCCACTAAATACAGCATTTTATCTTAGACCATGTGCTTGACTTGCAATATTGTTGCACAGGAGATCAGATTACAGACATCTATTATTTTGGTAGGTAAATAACTGGTAGGGCCACCTCCAATTTCTATCGATCAAAATAAAGCTTTACATATTATTTTTAGTTGTTAGAGCATGCTTATTATTTGCATTAGGCACATTAGCCTATGTTGCTTTAATTAATTGTGCACGTGCTCAAGAATATTCTCATGCATATTATTATGCATAATTGAGCACATGTTTGCACATTCATGCTCTAACTTACATTCACTTAGTGAGCCTAAATTTAGGTCAATTTAGTTTAGTTAGGCTCTAATTTGCACATTGTGCATGTCATGCACTTTGAGTTTTTTTTTGGAATTTTTTACTCTAGAAGAATATTCCAGCACACAAGGTATTTTTCAACATACAAGGACAAGTTTTATACCACATCAGCACCTCCTCAGCAGTACCACATCAACATCCAGTCCAAAGTGCCACGTCAATAGTTGGTCAAACTTTTGACCAGTTTGACCTCCTTGCCATAAAAAGCAATAATTGGTTTTTTGGTCATAACTTGGTCATATGGTGTCGAAATCGTGCAAGTCATATATTATTGGAAAGCTGATTCCAATGAGCACCTTTCCAACATTTCAAATTTTTGAGATTCTTTGTCAATTTTCTGTACCAAGCCTTCAAAGTCAACATTTAGTTTTGCACTTCTGGGGCCATATCTTGCACATCCGAACTCTGTTTTTTGACTTACATACATCATTCGAAAGCTCTCAGAATTCTCTAAACAGATCTACAGTCAACTATCTCAGATTGTGCTCCAAGTGCATTTTATTCAGACTATGCTCAATTACTTGGACGTTTTAGCACTTGGGATGGATTTGTTTGTTCGAGAGGGTTGTATTTGATGTACCAAGCCTTCAAAGTCAACATTCAGTTTTGCACTTCTAGGGCCATATCTTGCACATCGGAACTCTGTTTTTTGACTTACATACATCATTCGAAAGCTCTCAGAATTCTCTATACAGATCTACAGTCAACTGTCTCAGATTGTGCTCCAAGTGCATTTTATTCATACTATGCTCAATTACTTAGACATTTTCGCACTTGGGATGGATTTGTTTGTTCGAGAGGGTTGTATTTGATGTGCTCGACATGTTTTGAGATTCTTGAGGTCTGATTATTTCATTTGAGGAGGTATCTTGGATCTTTTGGTTCATCCTTTTGTTATCAACTTGACAGCGGGCAATTATGAGTCGGTGACATGGCATCCTGACATGTCTCATGTGGCTTAATTTTTTGCCTTATTTTTATAAACTTGACCCTATACCAGCCATAGGGGTGGGATTACATGGAGGATCATTAATGGGCATGTTGTAAGAGTTCTTTTGACTAGCGTTGATCATGACACTATCTATGCTTTATTTGACATTGAATGTCCCCAAACACTTTGGAAATTGCCTTTGGGAGATCGTTGGAGACCCTTATTGCTCTCCATTTCCAGATCCTCAAGTAAATTGCCTTAGTCCTCTAGCAGATGCAGATTACATACACTATGATCGTGGTACTCTTGCAATGGTTGAGTTGATTGTAGATCTTACATGCTCGAATGGATCGGAGACTTGTATCTCAACTCCTCACATTGGGACACCATCTCAATCGTCTTCATCATTTATTGTTACTAATCAGATTGGCATTGGCTCATGCATAGCCCCCATTGATTCAATGCAATTTGACATTGTTCTTCCAAACACAGTTACTTGGGATTCGTATCTTGCAGACATATCATCCATATTTGTAGAGTCGCATGTTGCAGATTTGGAGAATTATCTTGAGGACATTCATCTCCTCTTTTATGATACCACATTAGTGTTTTCAACTTATTTTTATTATTCATGGGTCTTGTTCTTCGTCAACTTTTGCAAAGTCCAAATTTTTCACCTCCTACATTGATTGGGCATGTGCTTGATTGGTTTGTGGCATCATCATCTATTATGGACATAGCAGCACTTGAGTAGTTTCTAGTGGCACATATAGTTTGGATTTGGATTCCTACATCCTCCATTTTATGGAAGTGGCTTCTCCTATCTCCAATGGATTTATTTCTTCCTAAGGGGAGAAATGTTGTTTCCAAGTAGTGGATCATGTTTTGTCTTCAGGCGTTCCTCATTGGCACAGGAGCCACTCCTTCATTGGGGGAATTCTTATCTTCATTTTCTCTCTTATGGGGGGGATATTCATTGTACTTATGTGATAGATTCAGTACTTGGGGGAACACTTGCAGTCCTTCATCTTAATCACATGTAGTACCTTTTTTTTGACTTTTTTTCATTGCATCTCTCACTTTTGGAGAGAATTTTTTTCCCATGTTTTCTCCTTTTCTTTGCTTAGAGAGACCTCATTGGTATGAGTTGCATTGCTTTGTAAATGAGTACCTAATCAGGCCTTTGTTGTCGGGACTCATTCAAGCATTTCATGTATAGAGCTTTTTTGACTCCCAATGTTTCACTTAAGGGAGGTATTAGAGCATGCATATTATTTGCATTAGGCACATTTGCATATGTTGCTTTAATAAATTGTGCACATGCTCAAGAATATTTCATGCATATTAATATGCATAATTGAGTGCATGCTTGCACATTCATGCTCTAGCTTAAGTTCACTTAGCGAGCTTAAACTTAGGTCAATCTAGTTTAGTTAGGCTCTAGTTTGTACACTATGCATGTCATGCACTTCTAGTTTGCATATCTTAGCTTTAGTTTTCTATTTCTAGTAACAATTAGCTTTCGGATATTTTTTGCATTCTTGCTTTCTATAAAGCAAGTCATTCACTCATTGTAATGTATCTCAATCTCAATTTCATTTGTGCAACCAATACAAAATTCTATGGTTGTTATAGAGCATATTACCTTTGCTTGGTATCTTTTGTGTGATAGGTGTTTTTCTTCCAGATGATCCCTAGCTCCTGAGGTTATTTTATTAACGCCTACATTGTATTAGAGCATAATCATTTCTCTTACATTACTAACCAGAGGCAACCAACTGAGATGCCATTAGAAACAACCTAGAACTTGAAAGTGGGCAACATGAAACACAAAGCAAAAGAGGAATTGCCCAATTTCTACCTTTTTTCCGTGCATTCAAGGCAACCACAGAAACCACATCTTGTATCCCCTCCTGACTTATTACATTTTACTATTTCAAACTTCATATTTCTATTTCTATAACAAAAGGTCACAATCAAAACACTGGTTAAATTACCAGCAACCACTGGACATATCGGTTGAGCCACCATGGGACAAATCGGAGTGCTGCTAAGCAGAATTTCTTTTCAGCATATCTCCCCCTCCCCATTTAGAACCTCCTTGATGACGCCTTCATCCCCTGAATCCCCTTCCATATCACTATCCAAGCCCTCACTCTGAATGTAATTTTTGATCCACCATTCCCCTTCATTAAGCATCATGCAAAAAAGCTTGTTCAAGAAAACCATATTTTGCCTAATCATTGGCTTCCTTGTATTTTTTTGGCTCTAGTGTAAAAATGATAGGGAACCTCCATATCACCCTTTCACCATGCTGAGCTGCATAAAAATCCTGAGGCATAGAGGTAGTCTTGGCCCTATCAATGTTGTCCAGCACAACGTCCATTTCACCTAGGTAATCCACCTCCTAGGTAATCTGCCTTGAAGACGTTACCACAGCATGCTCACCCCTGGTTTTGTCTCTCTCGTATCTACCAGAATAGCAAGGGACATAGCTACCACATCAAAGCTTACCCTGTGCCTATGGTAGGACAACAGGAACTCATCATCGAGTATGGCCTTGACGGCATGCACCTCCAAAATATGCGAAAAGTTGATGATCGCCTTTAATCTCTTATCTGTCACCACCCCCACAAAAGACATTTGTTTTCTCTTTGCCAACAACCGAATAGGAGTCTCCATTTGGTGATAGGTACAGACAACCCAAGACCAATTCGCAATGAGTCATTGTTCGTTGTTTAGTTAACTTATTAATATTAGCCCAGAGTCTCACTTTAGAAGAATATGCCTCCACATAAAGTGGCATGATTATAGCATTAATAAAGCAAATCCTCAAAAATTTTACTTACCATCATGAATATATGTCTGAAATCCTATTCTCAAAATTCAGACATTCTTTAGTGGGATAATTACTCCTAATCAAAGAGTACTCCTACCTTTCTATGGACATCTATCCCATGAGGTATCATAATTACTACGTGCCACCTGTATACCTCCCTTAATCTTGTATTCATCACCAGTACCTACCTCCCTAGCACGTTGGACCATCATGAGTATATATGCCTGAAATCCTATTCTCAAAATTCAAACATTCTTTAGTGGGATAATTACTCCTAATCAAAGAGTACTCCTACCGTTCTACAGACATCTGTCCCATGAGGTATCATAATTACTACGTGGCACCTGTATACCTCCCTTAATCTTGTATTCATCACCAGTACCTACCTCCCTAGCACGTTGGACCACCTAATCACACTCATGAATGATTTCACTAGTCTTCAATAACAGTACTTTGTTCATCCTTGTTCACCATGAGAGGCCCTCGTCATCTTCCCCACTTACTACACCATCATTTCAAAGAATCCAATGCAATTCACAAGGTGAGGAAATGGCACTTTCTAGCATCACTATTGTACTAGTGGCTTAGACGCAATCTTGGGAATCTTGTCCGCTTCATCGTTGTCTTCACGATGTCTGTGTGATTGTGAACTCTTCGAACCTGCTAAAAAGCATCTGAATGGGCTTCAACCATCTCCTAAGCTTCCAATTCAGAGTGTCATTCTATCTTATAGCATTGATCACTATTGATGAATATCCCTCTAAATTTAGTCATTTCACCTCAAGTTCTATACCCAGTTTAAGCCCCAACAGAGCAGCCCTAAATGCATAATTGTTTGTAGCAATTCCAAGATGTTATATACTCTTAGCCAAGATGGTGTCCTCATGATCCTTGGCCAAACAACACACATTATAGCTGCCAAGGTTGCCCTTGATTGCACCATTGAAATTAATTTTGACCCAACCAAACTTCGGCTTCATCCATTCCATACCCAATTGAGGATGAAGCAGAGGATCAGCCCTTTGAGACCCATGAATGGGGGGAACTTTAAGGCTGGAAAAGATCTTGAAAAGCTCATTATCACGATTCATGAAGCAGTTGGTTTTCAATTTCTTGTTTCTGGTGTCGTTATTGGTAAGATCCATTACTTGGCTTTCAATCTTCTAAATTAGTGCTTCATGGTCCATTGATTTTTCTTGAAATATTCTTCTATCTCTCTCCTTCCATATTTCCCATATTATCATGGAATGAGTTATTATCCAAATGTTGTCAAAGATGCTCTTTTTTAATTTTGTTGGCCACATGGAGAACCATGTCAATAGATCTTGGGGGTGGGGACTTTGCTAGCATGATTTGGCCTCAAAACATTTCTAGCAAGCTTCTAAGAAGGGGCAATTAAGTAGAAGGTGATCTGCATCTTCCTCTTTCGCTTTGCACAATATGCATCTCCCTGGATCTTGAATACCAATCATACTTAATCTATCTTGAGTTAGAATGCGTTTTTGAATAGTCATCCATGTCAAAAGTTCGGCCTTTGGCATGACAAGTTTGCCCCATAGGAGTTTAATCGACCAATCCTACTTTCTCATTGTTGCCTCCTTGATCTTGTAGCCCATCCTAACACTGTATTCCCCTGTGTTGGAGCAACACCACCTAACTTTATCATCCTCATCAAATGCGCAAAAGACGTTGATCATGATTTCAATGAGCTTTTCTTTCTGTTCCCTGAAAGCATTCACCCCTTCTAGTGATTTACCACGTCCATGTCCCATTATCATTTATTTGTTCTCCGAAGTTGCACATCTTGCTTCCCCACACTTTCATGGTTTCCTGTCTTATCTCTTCTAAACTGGGTTGCGTGCTTAGTGCCTCATGTCCCTCCCATGAGTTATCCTAGAAGGAAGAGTTCCTACCACTCCTAATTTCCCAAGTAATGTGCTTTGTTATTATGTCCCTACAATCCAAGATGTCATTCCAAATTGCAGATCCTCTGGGCGGGTCTCTAACACTGAGAATACATGTAGGGGCATCTTCATCTAAGTACTTCTTTCTTAATTTTTTACTCACTTTTGGTCCCTACTTGTGTATAGTTTCCAGACAAGTTTTGCACCCATAGCCAAGTTTAGAATGCTTAACTATCTGATGCTAGCCCCCCAAACTCTAGCAGTGAACAGTTTTTTCTTAGGAAATTAATGGGAATTTTTGGTGCTCCTCGGTGCCACTCCAAAAGAACTTCCTCATTTGAATTTGTATTTCTGCCTTTTTTGGAATTCTCATGCAGGACATGGACTAGGTTGGAATGGAAGATAGAATTGCTTTTATCATAAAGAGTCTACCAACCGAGGTGGGCCACTTCCCTTTTATAGTTACATCTTGCATTTATTGTTGTTGATAATACTTTCCTAATATTTGCTCTTGTTAATTCCAAAAAACAAAGACAATCCTAATAATCTTCCTAGGAAAATTGGCAACTCGAAGGTTCAGAATTCTCGCTATGTTCACTTGTAGGCCCGGCTAAGTGTGCATGAAAAAAAAATGCCTTACCCCAATTGATATTTTTCCTCGAGGCTCTACAATAAGAATCTAAAAGGCCTCTAATAGTTTTGACTTCATTTTTGCTAGCTTCTCCAAATAACATCATTTCATCAGCATATTGTTGATGAATAACTGGGTTAGTGTTTGGGGTGATCATGATAATAAAGGTAAAGATAAATGGGGAGAGTGGGTCCCCCTGTCTGATTCCCCTTGTTGAGGCACAGAAGCCATGAGCAGCACCACTGATCAATACTGAGAATTTAGGGTTTGATATACATCCTTTAATCCATGCAATCCAATAATCTGAAAATACCTAACTTTTTCAATACTTCTGCAAGGAACTTTTTGTCCACCAAATCATAGGCATTAAGAATATCAAGATTGACAATCATGCTCACCAATCTTGCCTTTCTTGCAATCTGGACTGCCTCATGCACTATGATGATCCCGTTGACAATAAATCTACCAAGAGAGAAACTACTCTACATTTTTTATATTATTTTCTGTAGGATGTCCTTTGTCCTCTTAGTTATTATCTTGCTTATAATTTTATAAACAGTGTTGCAAAGGGAAATCGCATAGAAGTCATCCATGCTTTGAGTCTCTTTTTAGGGAAAAGGGCTAGAAAGGTGTGGTTGAGTGCGCCTAGCATTGTCATTTTCTTCTTGGATTCTTCCACAGCCTTTTGCATATCTCCTCCCACAATGTCCCAAAAATGCCGGAAAAATTTGGCAAGAAATACATCCAACCCGAGGGCCTAATCTGGATTGCGTTGAGAAGTAGCTTTATTGACTTCCCCACAGTGATTGGCACGTATAACCTAGCATTATCCTCATTTGATATTATCTATGTTATGCTATCCAGAATATTTCTTTGGTCTTCCCTATTAATCTTATTTTCTTTTTTCAAAATAGCCTCAAAATATAGAATTGCCTCCAGATTTGCTTCCTCTAATGACTGAGTTGTAGATCCATCATCCCCTTTTAATTCCACAATCCTTTTGCTGCTCCTATTTGTTATTGTTGTCTTGTTGAAATTCTTGGTATTTCTATCTCCCTCTTTTAGCCATATTTCCCTTGACTTTTGCCTCCAATAGCATTCTTCTCTTGCAGCCAATTTTGACAATTCATTCTTCAAAGTCTTTTCAATCTCAGTCATCCAAACTCATACCTCTAGTAATCACCATTTAGGGCTGTAAGGTCTTTTCAATCCTTTCCTTTTCTTGGAAAATGTCCTTAAAATGTTCCTTGTTCTAAATTTTGGGTTTGCTTTTGACATAGTGAAATTTATTAATTTGGAACAAATGAGAATGGTTTTCAATCCAAATCTCGTTCCACCATGTTTGTATTAGATTGTGAAGACAGAGATCTCTTAGCCACATATTGTCAAACTTGAATGGCTCCCCATCAGTGGGTCTTTAGGTTTGATTAAGAGTTGGACAGGAAAATGGTTCAAGTATGTTAAGGGGAGAATTGTAACAACCAAACCCATCTAACATAATAATTATGAAAATAAAAAATTTCTTGCGAGAGAAGTAGATGGCAATGAAACTGAAATAGCTTATATTTTCCTATGAACATGAAAAGTTAGTTACAATTAACTATCCAAAATAAGTTACTAATTGCTTTTCACATGAAGCTGAATTTAACTAATTCTTTTAATTTTCCAAGGAAAGTAAAACAACATAGAATATTGAGTTTGATACAACAAAAATTAACTGACAAGAAAAGAACCTATACATGTCCCTTTCTCAATTGTTACTTCTTTAGCTTACATCCATCATGGGCGAAAGAGTATCATCAAGGGTTTTTACCACCCAACCATGGATCTTTCGATCATGACTAACAGTCACCCATACATCTTCACCCATACATCTTCCGATGGAAGTAGCCCAGCCCTTCAAGACTTGGTGTAAAACCCGCAACTGCCATAGTTAGTCATCCTAAGGACATCCATGCCTACTAGGTGATTTTCATTGCTAGATGCTACATACTGGTTCTAATGACCGACGTATACTATTTGTAGCATAGTAGCACCTTGGCCAAGGTTTTATACAGTACAAGCACATTCCTTCTATAGTCAATGTCACCACTAGGCTAATTCCATGGACCTCCCGGCCCATTTAATTGGATATCCACATCCTGAAGGCATTAACTTTCCCAGGTATCACATGTTATAGCAATTACATACCATCCCAGAGCTGTATCTAAAACCACTATCAGATAAATTTTCCAAATCTGGTCTCAAGGAGGTTTAGATCCATAACGGGCTCTAAGGCTCAAGACAAATTAGTTCAGACTTCTCAAGGACTTAGGCCTAAGTTACCGGTTCGAGTTCGGGGACAAGTTCGGATACGAGAACCCGCTATGTGGGTACGTGAAAAAAAAAAATTATGTTTTAGTACGTATGGATACATGTGTATATATATAAATATATATGCATTATATATACAAAAAAATAACAGAAATATACAAAATAGTAAAACTAAATCATTTCACAGTATGATTCTTGATCATTGATCAATGACAAATGCCAAACATAAATATTAAATACCAATTGATAGTTTAAAAATATTTGAATAAGCCATATCATGTACCCATTGAAGTACCAGTACCGGGTGCATACCCGAACCTGGTTCAAGGCCAATTGGTACAAACCCAATAACTTAGACATAGGCACAAGTTCCCAACATAAATTTCGGATTGATTGTTTAAGGAGGTGTTATACAAATTAACAATACCTAACTAGTTTGATCTTAAAATGAAATCAAATTAAAGACACTTTGGACCTTTTGGTTCTTTCACAAACAGAGTTTAGACCATAATTGCACTTATTGTCGATTTATAGGAGATAAGTGCACTTATCTGTTGAAATATAGCTTCGTTCGTGTTTAAATATGCCTAGTAATTATGAGAATATTCATACAGATATATATATATATTTATAATATACATTAGTATTAATGTTAATTGGCATATTGAAGAAACCAAGCGAATACATATTGCTGCAGGTATGATAGACTGTCCGTATATACTCTGCATTACAGACACGATATATATCGTGTACTATAATGTGAGTACAGTGACATGATAAGTATCATGTCACTGTAAACACATTACAGTGCACGATAAATATCATGGACTGTAATATTGTTACAGCCACGATAATTATCGTGTGTCTGTAACAATATTACAATACACAATATTATTGTGTAATCTAATCTTGGTTATGAAACGTCACAAATGGTTAACATACTGTTTCGTAATTACAATGGTTGATTATAATTTAACGTAGGGTCATGACCCTACATGGCAACCGCCATGTATGGTCATCACCTTACATATTATATATATATATATATTAAAATATAATTGTAGAATCAATCAATCACCAAGGCAATTGTATTCTACAGCTATATATATATATATATATATATCTTCTGATCTAATATTCCTTAACATTATCGAGATAAAAGTTTCATGGTGCTAAAACACCACACTGTATCATCGTTTTTATCACCGATAAGTTGCAGTTTTGTTGCCAATAAAACTGCAACTTATCACTGATAAAACGGCAATAAGTGCATTATTTATCAGCTGCAGTCGCCTAATAGGAACTGTCAGCTAAACACAATTGCATTTTTCACTTTGTGAGTTCTAAATTGCTTTTTGGGGAGAAAAAAAAGGGTTTCAAGGAAAAGAAAGGTGATTTGCAGGGATCTAGAACAATTTTTGGTGGATTTGAAGAGGTTTTTGAAGCAAAATCAGATTCAAAGGAAGTTTCCAAAAAAAAAAAAATTAAATCATATTATCTTGTCTTTGTTGCATCTAAGTTTATAGAAACTATATAATAGCATTTCCAAAGTCCTAAATAGTTTTACAGCATAATGAACAAGATTTAACACCAAGTTTTAGCAATTTTTTAGATTTTTTCATTTTTTTCTCAAGAATTTCAAATTTTCTTAAAAAATTCAAACCCTAACACTTTTTTTAAAAAATTATTTAAACTAATTTGGTTTGTTTGTTAAATTTCTTTATTAAAATATAATATATTAATTTGTGATTTTAATTTGTATGTGTAGGTTGAAATTTGATTAAAATGGCAAACAGAGATTCATCCACCACAGGGTCAACTACAGGGTCTGCCAATGCCTCAATAAATGCATGTCCATCTGGATATGTAGGTACACGTCCTAAAGGGACAAGAGATAAGGCGTGGAAGTATGCCTTTGAAGGACCCGAAATTGATACCATGATTTGCATAAAATGTGAAAAAGTAATTAGTAGATGAACAAACTACTTGAATACCACATTAGAGGGATCACAAAGCATGACACAAGGATTTGTGACCACCACAAAAGAAATAAAAAGAGAAATGAATGCCTTGTTTGCTGCCTAAGAAGATGTAATGTCCCGAAGGTGATTTCGTCCCGAAGGTGATTTCGGTCCAGAGGTGTTTTCGGTTCTTGAGGTGATTTCTGTCCGGAGGTGAATTCTGTCCCGGAGGCATTTTTGTCCCGGAGGTGATTTATGTCCGGAGGTGAATTCTGTCCCAGAGGAGTTTCTGTCCCGGAGGTGATTTCTGTCCCGGAGGTGATTTATGTCCCGAAGGTGATTTCAGTCGGTAACTGGAGTAGTAGAAATAGCGTACGTAGGAGCAAGTGTCCGTACGGAGTTGAGAGGCTGCAAGCCATACAGTTGGAAGGTCGTACGGTGATTGTTGTCTGGTCGTACGGTAGGAAGGTCGTACAGTATGATTGCCTGGGGCCGTACGGCTGAGACTGCCCATACAGAGTTATTGCCTAAGATTGTACGGTTGGATAGGAGACCATACGGTATGAAGACCGTACTGCTCAGATTCGTCTTCGTTTGTGTAGTTTGGCAGCCCAGAACAATATTTGCTAGAGTACCGAAACTTAGTATAATCGATATTGTTTATATGTTGTTGATATAATTATCAATGCCACATAACACACTAATGATATTGATATTATGCAAAGATGTAGAGTCGCACATGCAAGAGGATCCAAGAATAATAGTGCTACAGACACCAAAGCAATAAATGCCAAATACCAACAATGCCACCAATTGCATTAATGCCAAAGATGCAAATAGATTTCGCAGATGTATACAAAGATGGTGTTTCAGATTTGACAAATCTAAAACAAACAAAACACAACAAATTTGGCGCACAGTGAAATATCAGAGTGATATTCCCGACGGCAGACTAGGGTGACTGTGAACCACCGAAACTGCAATAAACCAAATAGGGACGATCTTTCACCTCCGAAATGGCAACCAACAAAATCCTAACAGGATTTCACAAATACAAATAAAATATCAAATCTCAACATGAAAAATACATCCTACACACCGGTCATAAATACCCCTTCGAAGAAACTCTCTAGGGTTTACAAAAGAACACCGACATGACAAACACCTACAGACAATAATAATAAAAATGGGCCCCCTTTTATTAATTAAAGGTCCATTTATAATATTATTTAAATTTTGGGACCATTAATTAATTAAAAATAATTTATTAAAAATGGGGACATTACAGAAGAGGATAAATTGCAAAGGGAAAGGGCAAAACTAACCATGAGGGAAGCCATTTCTGAATCACAAGGTATCTCACTATGTCTCCTTTTAAAGAATCGTTTATTATTTTCTAATCACCATTATTTGTTTGGAATTTTCTAAAACAATTTAGATTCAACTCAAAACATAAAGGATCATAATGAAATAATGTGGGTTACGACAAGGTATCCCAGTTAACATTGAAGAAGCAGCACTTGAGTGCATACTAGGCTCTTCTCATGGCCCATGTATCCGCAAATCCAGTATCCCCTCGGCCACCACTTTTGCTTCTTCCAGTAGAGCACCACCATCAGTGCCACAGTCGTCTTCTATAGATAGATTTTTTGTGCACAGAAATAAACCTGGATCACAGCCATCATTGGAGGGTACTGGGTGGAATAGCGATGTGCATCGGCAAGTAGACATTGTTGAAGTTAGCATCGGGAGGCTAACTATATCGTCTCAAGTGAGACAATAATTATTATGTCTAACAAACATCTTCAGCAGTATCAAACCAACATCATATTCGGCCAAGTATGAAGTAACTATCTAACAGCGATGAAATGAATTCAATCTCCAAATCGGCGATTAACAGTTGTTAAGGATATAACAAACTATTATATGATCAACTACAATTAAGAAAAGTTGCGATTAGTATGGATTACTAATAGACATGCCTTTTGGTTATTTAAGAGACGTGTTTGCTTGAGATGGAGGGTACTTACATTGCATAGAGTTGATCATTGGAAAAATATCGAAGACTATAATAAACATGTACACTAAAAATAAAAATAACATGGTTTCAGAGCAATCAATCCTGCCAAGCTGTGAGATTTAATGTGGCAGAGACAGTTTGCACAAGATTGAGGATTGATTTTGAAAAAGAAATAATGAACCGGTCAATGCCGAAAATATGTGATGTCCCCATTCGACATAAGACTTAATTAATAAGAATTGAACAAAGACATTTTTAATAAAATAGATAAATAAATAATATAAGTATAAAATAAATATTATATATATTATTATACTAATATTTAATCTTTTATATTACAATATAAATATTCGATCTTAATATAAATATAAATATTATATATTACCATTGTATGAATATTATATGAAAATATATTATAATATTAATAAAATACATATTCTAATAATTAAATACAAATATAAATAACAAAGTAAAATATTACCATTAACATTACATATATGAAATAATAAATATATAATATAATGTAAACATTAATCTATTATAATAATATATAATATTTGTTATTATTAAAATCAGCAAATAATACTTATTTAAACTGCGACTAAGGGAAAGTCATAACCAAAGGTCGCGACCTTTCTCTTAGCCTTCCCCCGCATACATATAAATCGAACAGAACGACACCAAGGAAAATATACAGGTACTACATTTGTCAAGAGTATTTATGATACACGGGGACTACATTCATCATTTTGGCATGTCGAAATGAAGATTGATCTAAGGATAACAACTAATTATATAAACTAATGACTCCCAGTAGACTGAGACTGAGACTATCGAATAGATTTAAATGGTTTATGCAGGACCAAACAATATTAATAAGCATGCAAACATAAGATAACAAGAACATATGCTAAGACTAGAGTTAATCCACTAAATGGTTATCACGTATATAGTAGTTATCAAAGTTAATATTAATAAAAGAAACGATCAAAACTGATAAACCAAAAGAGCAATTAGTGAAACAAAATGTGCACAAATGAAGAATCACGAGCCCTTATAGAAGAGGATCAAACCGTTGTGACTAAAGGACACACCCATTCGATATAGAAATATAAATAGCTGGTCTTTGATCAAAGCGGAGGGGAAATCAATCCTCAAGATCACATCAAGGAATCAATTCATTTAATCCAATCATTCGTCAAGAATCACTAATCAAGCAAAATATACAAATACATTGATTCCAGAATTTGCATCATTCGATCACAAGAGAAAAGACTCAACTATCGATCAAGCAATCATCCAATAAGCAATCATCAATCAAGCGATCAACAATCAAGCATCACTGATAAAACAGAAAATACATTTGGTACAAATAACCATGGGAAGATCAATAAGGAAAATATATATTAGATGACTCTGCACAAAGAAGAGACGAGGATCATTATTTTGGGAGATCAAGTTAAAGTTTCCATTCCTATGTACAAACCGAATCTTAATTGCGAATTTAAGGCAAATTAAGTAAGGCCTAATAGGGATCATTACAAAATAACCTACCAAGCATGGCGTTATGAACTAGAGATTGGTCCTACAGCATATTGTAGCTGAATGGTAATTGATGATGTGATTCCAGAAATAATGAGAGATTTCTTTTTGGATGATGATTTCCAACCCGAGTTTGATAACATGCTTATTTATTCAAGACTTTGGAGTACATGCCTATCAGATGGCTTGAAAGTCAGATGCCCCATAATCTAAAGTGCAAATGCAACACAATCTCCACTTTTCTAATTTTGTGATGTGGGAGAAGACAAAGCTTAGCAAGTTGTGAGTAGACTGATTAAACATTACGATGCAGATGAATTACTGAATCGTTGAGATGTTGAGTTCTTTCCCAAACTCTCGAACCGATTTTAATCAAGGTGCAAAGGCTTATGTATCACTCCGATCACCTGACATGGTTTCTAAAACATTCAAACCTCCGACTTAGTACAATACTTCATGAACCCGACAATAGTATTTAATTGGATTTATAGAGAAACTTCATCATCGGCATCTCATCTTGGTCGAAGTTTTCAACAAGATAGGGAATCCATTGTCAGGCTCGATGAAAGGATCTCAACCTCTCCAAATTTCCTGTCATAGTTTTGTGCTCTTCCAAATCTCCATTACAATTACCGAAGCCTCTATGTTCCATATGACGGAATTGTGTCGCTGGATCAGACACTAGAAAATGAGCCCGCCGTTGATAAGTCTAATGTCGTGATTGGATTGTGTTCTTGAAAACATCATGGCCTGGTAATGTGTATGTTGTTTGTGCCAGGTCTAATCGGGAAAAGAGCTACCAAATGTTGAATTTGTCTGAATCTGAGGGGTCAAGCTATGGGAAGGAAAAACAATCACCGGCGATGCCAAAAGTGATCTCATGAGATCCTCGCCATGAGATCCTAGATTGGAGCCCAAGCTCAAAGTGAAGAGTTGGTCGATGGTCCCCTATCGGAGGCATTGGTTGTCGACAATGCCGGAGCAAGAGATGAGTTTCACAATTGCATGGGAGATGCTCGAACTGGTGGAGCTCGAATTTGCTGCGGACATGAGGGATTGTTTTATTGTAAATTGTGTTGCGGATGTCAGGACTTACATAGCTACTCCTTGGAATCTTGTATATTCCGGCTGGTAGTGATAGTGAACATCAAAAAACAGAGACTGGCGGATGGGTGTTCTTTACCGCCGAATCACGCAGATCGCAATCGGATTATGCATGCGCTGAGAACTGCCCGTCGTGACCGTCGGGAAACTGTGGTTGTCGATTGAAAGACATGTCGAGAAGTGTGATAGGAGACTGCAGTCAAATCACAGATAGATCCTATAGTACAGAGTCTACAGACGAAGGATAGTATATTTAAAGGCAAGGATGAGTCATCGTCAATGACTGCGGAAAAGCTTATAAGGAGAGCTCGGCTTCTTGACACTGAGAATCGTATTTTGAAGGATGAGGTGCAGAGAACAACACTGGAATTGGATGGAACCAAACAAATAATAAAAGCTAAAATACTAAAAAGAGATAGAGACATCTCTAGGCCACCCTCTTGATTCAGAGCCGCAAGTTCTCCCTGCCATACCGCTTGTTATTGTCATCAGAAGAGTAGGAAAAGATGTTGTCATTAAGAGACTGCATCAAATTCAGAAAGAATAGTCCATCCTCTAGCTACGTATTTGTATATCCTTGTTGTCAGGCATGAAGTTGGAAAGAGTGGATTTGATGAATTATTAGATGATAGTCCCAGATCATACTATGAGACGTGAGCATATGACCATACTATGACAGATGGAGTGATAAATAATCCATTCTGAATGTGCAGTAGTGTCATGGACTGAGTTGAGACATCTCTCAAGGAGAAAGACCTATACATATTGAAATCAATTTTCTTCGAAGAGGAGGAATTAACATACAGAGGGAGTTTGACAAACCATATGAGGCAACCTTGGACGAGGAGGTCAGGAAGTGGATGTAAGAACTTGAGCTTCAGAGGGAGCCACATCATCATTAAGATTTGTTAATGCATTCTTCTCTATGAAAGAGAGATTGAGGTTCAAGCTCTTCTTGATGCATTCTGCTTTGTAAAAGAAAAGTTTGAGGTGCAAGCCCTTGTTAATGTATTCTTCTTTGTGAAAAAGGAGTTTGAGGTGCAAGCCCTTGTTAATGCATTCTTCTCTGTGAGAGAGATGTTTGAGGTGAAAGCCCTTGTTCCACCCTCTGGGAGTAGCTATGGTCGATCCACCCTCTGGGAGTAGCCATGGTGGATGTTATGTGAGAGAATCCATGACTTAGCACTTGTCTATATTCACCCTCTAGAAGTAGCTATGGTGAACGTCATGATGAGATGACGACATCAGGTTGAGTGATTCCGTGATGGACACTGTACTCATTTGTATTTCCATTCATGGGAGTAGCCATGATGAACCCACCCTCTGGGAGTAGCCATGGTAAACGTCATGATGAGATGACGACATCATGTTGAGTGATTCCGGGATGATTACTTGTGTTTGTTTGCATTTCCATTCATGGGAGCAGCCATGATGGGTGGACTTTATAACTCAGATATCTAAGAAGATCCTCCCTAGCTAAGAGGGAGTGTTGAAGTTAGCTTCGGGAGGCTAACTATATCGTCTCAAGTGATTCATCGCATCACTTGACACAATAATTATTATGTCTAATAAACATCTTCAACAGTAACAGACCAACATCATATTCAGCCAAGTACGGAGTAACTATCTAACAACAATGAAATGAATTGAATCTCCAAATCGGCGATTAACAGTTGTTAAGGATATAACAAACTGTTATATGATCAACTGCAATTAAGAAAAGTTGCGATTAGTATGGATTACTAGTAGACATGCCTTTTGGTTATTTAAGAGACACACCTGCTTGCGATGGAGGGTACGTATATTTCATAGAGTTGATCATTGGAAAAACATCAAAGACTACAATAAACATATACACCAAAAAACAATAACAAACATTGCTTGTGTCGATTTCTAGTACTTCAAAAACATCTCCTTCAATGTTGCAGAAAGTCCATATTGGCTGAATTTTGTTACCAGAATTACTATGGCCAAAAAGGGATACAAGGCACCTTCTCGTGCAGACTTGAGTAGGAGGTTAGTTCACTTGTTTTAAATTTTAAATGTTTTAACTTTTAGTTTTGAATCTTGATAGCTTATGTTGACTCTTGATTTTTAGACTGCAAACTAAAGTTTTTTATTTTTAAAAATTTTATAGTTATTACTTATTTTTGTTTAATGTAAGTTATTTTTTAATCAAAATTGTGTACTTAACACTTATAGGTTGCTCATAGATGAAGTTTCTAGGGCCAAAAATGTGGTAGAAAAGCAAAAATTACAATGGAAACAATGTGGCTACACCATTCTTTCAGATGGATGGACGGATGGCGAAAACCGCACCATCATCAATTTTTTGGTTTCTTGCAAGGATGATATGGTCTTTATTTACTCCATAGATGCCTCCAACAAGGTAAAGACAGCAGATACTTTGGCTCTAATGTTATAGCAAGTTGTAATGGAGGTGGGAATTGATAATGTGCTGCAAATCATAACTAACAATACAGCGGCATCCGTGGTAGCGGGTAGGATCCTCCAAGAAAAATATAGTACACTTTTTTGGACTCCTTTAGTAGCGCATGTCCTTGACCTTTTGCAGGACATAGGAAAGTTAGATTAGGTGAGACCGATTGTAGAGGATGCAAGAAAGATAACAAAATAACCCTTGGGTTCTTTGATGAGAGAACACACCCAAGGGAAGGAGTTGGTCAGAGCAGGAGTCACAAGGTTTGCAACGATTTTCTTAACGTTGCAAGTATTCTTACTTCTTTGACAGCTGTGAAGCAAATGTTCCTAAGTCAAGCATGGCTAGACTCAAGTTATTCAAAGAAAACTGATGGAGAAAGTGTTGCATATATTGTCTTCGACAACCAATTTGCACAAATTGCTAGACAAATTGTGAAGGTAACTTGGAAACTTCAAAAGTTGAATATTTAATTTTTTTTTGTATTCTAAGTCTTTCATTATTAATTTGTAACTCTAATGATTAATGATAATATTTTTCTTTTTTAATTGTAGGTGTCGAAGCCCTTGGTTAGAGTTCTCTACTTGCTAGATGGGGATCAAACTCCAATGGGGTATCTTTATGAGGCCATGGTTAGGGCCAAAGAGGCTATCAAAAATTAATTTGACCCCATATGGGAAATTATTGATAGGAGGTGGAACAATCAGCTCTACCAACCCATTCATGCACCGGGGTACTTCCTCAACCCTAATTTTCGCTTCTCTCCATCCTACTTGGATCCCAATGGAGAGGTCATGGAGCGCCTCATGGAATGCATGCAGAGGATGGTACCCAAGCTTGAGGTGAGAGACCTCAATGTGTCTAAATTGGACATGTATAGAAATGCAAGGGGCAAGCTAGTCTCTTTAGACATGGCGAAGCAAGGAAGAAACACTCAAACCCCAGGTACAATATTTAGCTTTTTGGAGTCTTTCACATGCATGATAAGTAGATAAAAACTAAAATATGTTTTCACCTTGATTTCTAACTCTTCAATATTTTATTTTGCAGATGCTTGGTGGTGAAATTGGGGTGGAAATGTCCCAAATCTGCAAAGACTCACCCTTTGAATCTTATGCTAGCCTTATAGTTCATCCAATTATGAGCGCAATTGGAGCTTGTTCGAGGCCATCCACACAAAGAAGAGGAACAAGTCGGTGCAAAAATGCCTCAATGACCTTGTCTTTGTGCAATATAAGCTTCGGTTGTGCATAAGAAAGGTAGAGGAAACACCAGTTGGTCCACTTGATTTGGATGACATAGATCCTTATTGCAATTGACCATCACAGGAGCAGCCTCCACTGTTTATAGAGGATGAGATCTACGATTTGCAGAGGCAGGCTATGGAGGAGGGTGGATTTGCAGCGGGATTGGATGACATTCAAGAGGATGAGGAGGATGAGGAGGTTGAGGATGATGATGAGTCATTGCCAGTGTCAGTACTGTTAGCAACTAAGATTGTCATTAGTGTAAATTCCCAAACACCATGCACCGCAAAAAGGTCACCGGTCACTCACGTTACTTAGAAGGCATAGGTAGACAACAAACAAAGTGTATGCACAAGTAGTTAAAGAAAAGGGAATATACCGGTAGCCCTATCTAAGTACACAGTACCAGTCTCAAAGTGCATACAAAGATGAACAAGGAATTAAGGATAAACCGGTCTAAACTGCCTAAAGATTCACACCGGATTCTGCATAGCAGTTTGAGTTAAAACCAGATTATACGGGACATCCACCACTCAGAAGTGGAGTTATCTTTTTGACGGAAGTTAGCTTTATTCTTACGGATGTTTTGCAAGGTAAACTCCAGATCATAACGCATACTTTTCTGCTAGTTGCATGATCTACTGAGTTTACAGCCTAGCGGTTCTATGAGTTAAGCGTTTCATTAGGGTGAACTCTTATATAATTACAGGTCATAGGACGCAGGAACGGTGTTGTTGAAGGTTATTGAGAATTGTTGAGGAGTCAGAGCAGTGAAGAGACATCTGCGTAGAAATCACAGTCACCAGAGGTGAAAGGCATAGAGGCAGAAAAGATTCAACAACCAGGCAAACCAAGAGAGATCAACAAGTATGATCTAATTAGACAATCAGTGTCACGTAAGATCATTGCTTTTATAAGGTGTGAAAGCAAATTGAAATCCCTCTATCAGGGTGGACCTAATCGGTTCGTTGTAAAATCCCCTAACAGGGAAACATCTTTGTTGATGTTCAAAGTCCTGTAACCAAGCAACTCTTAACAGGGTTCAGATCTTAACCGATCTTTTGTAAAATCCTTTAACTGGGTAGCACCTTAACTAGTGCTTTGTAAGCTCCTAACAGGGCGCCTTCATTCTGCAGTAGTGAAGTTGTGAGCTCTGTCTCACCGTGGTTTTTCCTTCTAACCGAAGTTTCCATGTATATATCTTGTGTTGATCTGTGTACTTTTACAGTTATGAATGTTTGTTTTTCCTTTGCTTAGATTACAAGAAGTGCTGAACAAGATTCAAATTACAGCAGAAAATAGTTCTTACTGATTCACCCTCCCCCCCTCTCAGTAACCGGTAAGTATTAACAATTGGTATCAAAGCCTGGATCTCTGTTATATAAAGCTTAACCGCTTGAGAAAAAGATCATGGAGGGATACTGGTATCAGAAACAACTAGAGGAAGCCAATGACATTATAGCCTCTCTGGAGAGCAGACTAAGAAGATCTTTTGCGAAGAGAAAGGAACTAGCTATACAGCTGAACGAGAGCAACGAAATCATTGATGAACTCTCTGGGCAAAGTCGATCTGATGAAGCCGAAGAGGCAGTATCTGAATTCATGGAAAAGAATCAGATCCTGACCGATCAGATCTCCAATCTTAAGAGGGAACAAGAGGACCATGCCTACCGGATGACTGAGCTTATTGAGAAAAAGAGAAAAACTGAAGATGAAAGGAACACAGCAGTCAAGTCTTTAACCGCCTCCGAGAAAGCAAGATACCGGGCAGTGGAAGCTATAGGGGCGAATAAACTTATCATTTTACAACTTCAAGAGGACCTGCAAATTGTCACCCAAGAAAACGCCAACATGCAGAAGGGTTGGCATGACAGAGATGAGGCATGCAAAAGATTGGCACTAGAGTTATATCAACTGAAGGAGCAGATGAAAGAGCTTGAAGAAATAAATGAAACCTTGAGAAGATAAAATGAGAGCTTGGTCAAGCTTGATGAGCAACTTAAAGCTCAAAGAAAGCATAAAGATCAAACCAGTCATGGATTCGCCAGTGAAGTCACCAAAGAGAATGGTGAATCTTCTGGAACCAAGACAAGCAAGAAAGAAAAATAAGTCACTGGCACAAAAAGGTAAGAAGACCTTTAACACATCGCAATCATTGTGGGAAACCAGGTCATAAAACAAATGACTGCAGAAATGCACCAGTAAGGCCCAACAATAGTTACTGCAAGAACTGTTGCAAATATGGCCACAAGACCAATGAATGCTGGTCTAGCCCAACATCGGTGTCCAGTGGAAGCAGGGGAAGCTTCAAGGGCTACAGTTATGCATGCAACAAGTTTGGACACAAGGCTGAAGAATGCAGATCGAAGACAATGGCATTTAGATCCCCAAGACCGGTATTCACCAAGAAAAACAAGAACCGGAGCACAGCCAACTCTACAAACTGTGGAATGCACAGTCACAATGACTCTCAGAGCAAATCACCCAAAACAAGAAGGGTGAACCCCTAGAAGGCAACCGGGATAGTCTGCTATCACTGCAACAATGTTTGACACTTAGCCAAAAATTGCAAGAACCAGTCATCAAATAAGAAGAAAGAACTGGCCAAACCAATAGAGAAGATCAACAAGGAAGAGAAGACAGAGAAAACAATTAGACAGATTTGGTTCATTAAGGAATCAAAAGGCTCCGCTGAGGAGAAAACAGAGGAAAGATCATCATCTACAGATGGTGATATCTCTTCAACAAACTAAGCCAAAAAGGCCTAGGGGGAACCAGTAGACCAACTACCGTTCCCGGTAAGACTAGTGAGAATCGAACCAATTTGTCTACAAGAACAACCGAACAAGTGAGAAGTGATCAACCGGGGTTTGCCAAACAAAAAAAGGAAGCTGGATCACCGGTTGGCAAAAACGGAAAGAAAGGTTAGGTAAGGCATTTATTACTATAGCCGTTTAACAAATAGTTACTGTTTGGTAATTACCGTTATGACCTAACTCTATAAAAGCAGGAAGAATTACTCATCATTTTTTACTTTGCTTTCATTAAGATTAACGAACCTTTATGAGTAATATTCTTGCACTTTGATCATCGTAAGCGATAACCTGTTAGACCGATCAAAGCTTTTGTCTATTAATCAACTGTTTGCAATGGCATCATAATCATCTACCGTAAAGTTGATCAAGGGAGATCAAGCAAACAAGCCAGCATACAACATATTACCGATTCAGAACAAAGAGAATAACATGGCTAGTGCGCTCTCGTCTATACCAGGAAGAGTTTTATTAACCGAAGACATCATGGCATTCATTCACGCCAAACAGGAAGAATTGGGTGAAACATATATTCAAGGAGAATACCTGTCACTGTGTGAAGAAGGGAGACTTCCTAATAAGTATGCCAAGCTCATATCATCTGGACTTATCAACGGAGTTGACAGTCCCAACCGGTGCTAAGAGGGGAGGGGTGAATCAGCACTTGCAAAATTCTTTTCTTTTTCTTTAATCCCGTGAAGTAAACTTACAGCACAAAAGCAAGCAGTTCTAAGCAATTATAGTAAGTGAACAAACACAAATTGACACCAAATTTATCACATGGAAACCCGGTTAGGGTGAAAACCACGGTGTGAGGAGACCTCACAATATTTGTACTCTTCTGAAGTACGCCCTGTTAAGAGCCTTCCCTGTTAAGGGATAAAAATGCACTTGCTAGGTGCGACCCGGTCAAGGGATTTGTTACAGTAAGGTCTTTTAAGACCTGCTTGGCTAAAGGACTTCAAACACCTTGAAAGATGTTACCCGATTAAGGGATTTTGATACAAGGGACCTGTTAGAGTCCACCCAAATACTGGGATTTATCTATTGTAGTTTGCTAGAAAACAATAGAAACAAGATCTTTACAGAAGGCTCTGCTTAGCCAAATGTGATCTCTATTTGTGCTCGACTGAGAATCATCACCGGTTAACACAGGTGTATTCTCAACTATTGTTGTGCTGCCTTGCACAACCTATTATTTCTCTTTCTCGATTTTCTCTAACCCTTGCTTGTAGCATATAGGTTCACTCTTTTTCTTGGCAGAATGAAGGCAACTTTTATTCTTGACAAGCATAAGAATATATACAGTTGTGTTGCTTTGACTGCGCCTGAAATGCATGACCTAATCTTGAGATCCTTTGATTACATCACTCAGCTGAGTACTGGTTCGCTGAGCAAACATCCGATACATTCTCTAGCTTTATTCACTTTATGAAGAAAACAATAGTTGCATGCCAGGCAACTTTCCTTCATAGGAGATAACTCCTTGATTTAAAGCCACTGAATCCGGCTTTAAATCTTTCAGTTACGCCCCAAAAGGCCATTGATTCCGACTTTAATTCCTTTAACTGTGCCACAAGCCAATCATCAAGACAACTCAAAGTCACCCAGATTTACTACAATAAATCCTGATCGGTTGGAACAGATAGTTGTCAATTGACTACAACTTCCTTGGTTCATACCGGAGTCTTGTAATGTATCAGTTGAGTTCTTCGATCTGTTGAAGTCTCTTTCATGTCTTACTGGTTGCATTTGCGTGGTCTACCGGTTACACTGTCCCGGTTGTGTTATAGACACTTAGTATGATTATTGCACTTTGGCTATTCTTGTCTATACCAGTTGAAGTTCGGTGCTTGGTTGATACTAGGATACTCTCTCCCCTCATTGAGTGCATTGTCCGGTTGTAGATGCTTAGTGTAGTGACCGGTTTCAATGAATCTATAGTTACTCTTTTCTTGTAGCTAAGGTAGGTGCCAAACCAGCCTCTCTAGATGTAGAGTTCCTGAAAGCTACAACCTTTATAGAGATGACAAATCTCTATCATCTTTGGCCAATCAATGACAACACCCGGACCGGTATAGAGCTTACCGGTTACTAATGCCAACAATCTCCCCCTTTGGCATTGATGGCAAAAATCTGATAGGCAATCATGTTCTCCCCCTTTTTTACAAGAATGCCAAAAGGCTAATCAGAGAGATTTACATTTTCTACTCTGCTCCCCCTGCGAGCAGCAGTCCTTTTCATCAGTTCATAAAAGATAAGGTGTAACCTTTTGTTTGAATCATAATGAACTGATGACTCCCTGTTGATGATTACTGATGATCTGAGAGGGGTACAACCCCCAGTCTACCTCTGAGATACTCAAAAGTACTCTTTGGTAATGGCTTTGTGAATATATCAGCAATCTGTTCTTTGGTGGGCACATACTCCAATCTTACTTCTTTGTTTTGTACAAGTTCCCTCAAGTAGTGATACTTGATGGCAATGTGCTTGGTCTTGGAGTGCATAACAGGATTTTTGGATATGTTTATGGCACTGGTACTGTCACAGTGAATTGCGATCAGTTCAGGTACCTATTCCTGAATACCTTCCAGCAATTGTTTGATCCAAATCACCTGGGTGCAGTTTATTGCAGCAGCAAAATATTCAGCTTCAGCAGTGGACTGTGAAATGCAATTCTGCTTCTTACTTGTCCATGATACTATTCTTCCACCTAGAAAGAATGCACCCCCACTTGTGCTCTTTGTATCATCCACGTTGCCAACCCAGTTTGCATCTGTGTAGACTTTAATTTGGAATCCAACCTTGTGTGGAAACCATAAGCCATATTCCTCGGTTCCCTTTAGATATCTGAAGATTCTCTTTACTGCCATTAGATGTGTTTCCTTGGAATTAGTAGAGAATTTTGCCACTATGCCAACTGCATGACCAATGTCCGGTCTACTGTGAATAGCATACTACAATTTCCCTATCATGGACTAATACATTATTTCATTTACTTCTTTGGCATCATCCTCGTTTGATAACTTGAGATTAGTTATCATTGGAGTTCCAACTGGTTTCGATTCTTCTAGTCCAAAAGTTTTGAGAATTTTTTTTATGTACTTGGATTGAGAGATGAAGATACCTTCTTTTAGCTGATGGACTTGTAGTCCAATAAAGAATTTTATAGGCCCTATCATAGACATCTAAAATTCTTTCTTCATTTCTTCAACAAATGCTTTGCTCATTCTGTCATCTCCTCCAAAGATGATGTCATCAACAAAGATTTCAGCAATTAAGTTTCCATCTTTCCCGGTTTTGAGATACATATTGTTGTTGTCGTCGGTTCTGATGAATCCAATTGTCAGAAGATATGAATGCAATCTATCGTACCAAGCCCTTGGGGCCTGTTTGAGCCCATAGAGAGCCTTCTTCAGTTTGCAAACCATATCAATCTTTTGAGCAGATGTAAACCCCTCTGGTTGCTCAATGTAGACTTCTTCCTCCAGTATTCCATTGAGGAATGCAGACTTCACATCCATCTGGTACACTTTAAAGCCTTTGTAAGTTGCACAGGCAAGAAGAATTCTCACCCCTTCCAATCTGGCCACTAGTGCAAATGTTTCTCCATAGTCTAGTCTAGCTTCCTGAGCATAGCCTTTGCAAACCAGCCTTGCTTTATTTCTGATGACAGTTTGTTTCTATAGACCCATTTAGTCCCAATGACATTTTTTTCCTGAGGTCTTGGCACAAATTCTCATGTGTCATTCTTTTCTATTTGTTCAATTTCTTCATCCATGGCCTTGACCCAATTCTCATCTTCAAGGGCTTCTCTGGTGGTTTTGGGCTCAACACATGAGAGAAGACAGACATTCTCTTTGGCCTTTTTCCTGGTCAGGATGTTCCCATGTCTGTCACCAATTATATTGTCAGTAGAGTGATATGTGACATACCTTAGAAGAGCCGCCCTCTGTTCCTGGTCCGGTTCATCTTGTTGAGCAATTTCTTCGTCATGGTTCTGAGCATCTACTTGTTCACCATCCTTGGGTGTCCTGACAGCTTCGGGCACAATCTCTCGCTCTTGATTTCTGTTAGTGGGAGTTGCCTCATTATCTTCAGTTGTTGCTTCATTGAACTCAAAGACATCTCCTCCATTAGTAAACTTAAGATTTTCATGATTGCCATGTTCGGTCCTCTTATCTGGTTCTGATGATTCATCAATTTTTACATTGATGCTTTCAATTATCTTGCTTGTTCTTTTGCTCAGACACCGATAGGCTTTGCTTTTGGTAGAATAACCCAAGAATGTTCCTTCATCGCTCTTGGGATCAAACTTTCCAAAAAACATTTCTCTTGATGTAACATATATTACAAAAGATTTTGAAGTAACCTACACTAGGAGTATGCTTAAACCATAGTTCGTAAGGCATCTTACTGGTTCCCTTTTTTACTTGAACTCAATTGATTGTCTAGACGGTGGTGCTGACAGCTTCTCTCCAAAAATGATGAGGAAGATTCTTTTGGATCAACAGGGTTCTGGCACAGTCAATCAGCAATATGTTTCTTCTTTCTGCTACTTAATTCTGCTGAGGAGTCTTAGGTGCAGAAAACTGTCTCTGTATGCCATGTTTCTCACAGTAATGAGTGAACTGTTGAGAGGTGTACTCACCTCCTTTGTCTGACCTCAGACATTTCAAGCTTCTACTAGTTTCCTTTTCCACTCTAGCCTTATAAACCTCAAACATGTGAAAAGCTTCCGATTTCTCTCCAAGAAAGAGTGTCCACATCATTCTCGAGAAATCATATATAAATAGCATGAAATACCGATCTCCATGATAGCTCCTTGTCCTCATTGGTCCACACAGGTCTGTGTGTACAAGGTCTAGAACATTTTCAGCAAAGAAGGACTTACTACTGAAACTTGCTCTTGTCAGTTTTCCTAACTGACAATCCTTACAAATACCACTCATGGGTTTTGCAATTTCTGGGAGTCCTCTGACCGATTTCTTTTTACTCACTTTGACAATGCTGTCAAAGTTTATATGGCAAAACCTTTTATGCCATAGCCAGCTATTGTCTTCTTTAGAGATAAGACCAATATTGCTTGATTCTTCTTTGACCAAAGCAATTAAACAAGCTCCTTCTGTTGAGTCTAGGTAGAACAGATTGCCTTTGCTCTGTCTACCAGTTGCAACATGAAATCCGGATTGATTTTTGACTATGCAGGAGCCTTGACCGAATTCCAACTAGAAACCTTTATTGTTCAGCTGTGCCACACTCATCAAGTTGTACCTGAGTCCTTCGACCCAGTACACATCTTCACAGACAGCATTGTTGCAGAGAACAATAGATCCCTTACCCTTGATGGCACAAGGGGCATTGTTTCCAAATGTGACTGATCCACTATCGTTGAGCTCCAAGTTGATGAACTTGCTCTTGTCACCGGTCCTATGGTAAGTACATCCACTGTCAATGATCCAATCGTCATGCTGATGGGATCTGGATATGAGTGCAACTTCATTAATAGCTAGGCTCTCCTCCTTTATTGCAACAAATGCAATTTCTGGATCTTCTGAGTCTTTAGACTCATTGTCTATGACTCCTTCCTCCGCAAGATAGCACTCCTACTTTGCTTTGCTCTTGAACCAATCTCTTTTGTCTCTGTTTTCATTATCTGGACACCAGGCAGCAATGTGTCCTATTTTATTGCAAGAGAAACATTTTAAAGGGAGTTTTCCTTTATACTTCCCTTTCCATCTGGGGAATCTTTTGGCAATCAGAGCTTCAAACTCATCTTGCTCCATCTCCTCTGGGAGCAGATTCTCAACAAGGTTGCCGATCTTACCGGTAGAAAAGTTATTGGTTTCTCTTCCCTTTTTGGTGGAAGAGGCATTAACAGATGACTTTAATGCTGCTTCCTGAACGGATAGGCTATTATCAAAGTTGCTTAATTCAAAAGCAGCCAACTTACCGATTAGGGAGCCTAGGGTAACTTGATCGTTGCTCACCGACCTGAGCTCTTGAATGGCAGAGATTTTTATAGCATACTGAGGTCTAAGAGCTCTTAGTATTTTGCTCACCACCTCCTCTTCAGTCAGCTTGCCTCCAGCGCTTCTGATGGAGTTGATCACTTCCTTGATTCAATTGCTATATTGCTCGATATCTTCTCCATCATTCATCCTCATGTCGTCATACTTTCCCCTGAGGCTTTCGACCTTGGCTCTCTGAACATTGGGATCTCCTCCATAGACCGTTTGTAACTTTTTCCACATTTTGCAAGCGGAGTCAAGATGTTCAATCTCAGCATACACGTAGTCGAGTAAGGTGCTAGCTATCATGTCCATGGCAGCCATGTGCTCAGTCTTGATTTTCTCTTCATCAGGTATCAAGGTATCAGTGGGCTCACTGTAGTCATTGGTAACATGATTCCAATACTGGTCACCATTGGACTTCACATATAGCTTCATTCTACTGCACCATAAGGTGAAGTTTTCTTTTGAAAACTTTGGTCCTTCCTTTCTCATCATCATAGCTTTCTCTCTATGCGGTTAAGCAACAAAGAAAAACAAAACTTGGCTCTGATACCAATTGACAGTCCCAACCAATGCTGAGAGGGGAGGGGTGAATCAGCACTTGCAAAATTATTTTCTTTTTCTTTAATCCCGTGAAGTAAACTTACAGCACAAAAGCAAGCAGTTCTAAGCAATTATAGTAAGTGAACAAACACAAATTGACACCAGATTTATCACATGGAAACCTAGTTAGGGTGAAAACCACGGTGTGAGGAGACCTCACAATATTTGTACTCTTCTGAAGTACGCCCTGTTAAAAGCCTTCCCCATTAAGGGACAAAAACGCATTTGCTAGGTGCGACCCAGTCAAGAGATTTGTTACAGTAAGGTCTGTTAAGACCTGCCTGGCTAAAAGACTTCAAACACCTTGAAAGATGTTACCCAGTTAAAGGATTTTGATACAAGGGACCTGTTAGAGTCCACCCAAATACTAGGATTTATCTATTGTAGTTTGCTAGAAAACAATAGAAACGAGATCTTTACAAAAGGCTCTGCTTAGCCAGATGTGATCTCTATTTGTGCTCGACTGAGAATCATCACCGGTTAACACAGGTGTATTCTCAACTATTGTTGTACTGCCTTGCACAACCTATTATTTCTCTTTCTCGATTTTCTCTAACCCTTGCTTGTAGCATATAGGTTCACTCTTTTTCTTGGCAGAATGAAGGCAACTTTTATTCTTGACAGGCATAAGAATATATAGAGTTGTGTTGCTTTGACTGCACCTAAAATGCACGACCTAATCTTGAGATCCTTTGATTACATCACTCAGCTGAGTACTGGTTCGCTGAGCAAACATCCGATACATTCTCTAGCTTTATTCACTTTATGAAGAAAACAATAGTTGCGTGCCAGGCAACTTTCCTTCATAGGAGATAACTACTTGATTTAAAGCCACTGAATCCGGCTTTAAATCCTTCAGTTATGCCCCAAAAGGCCATTGATTCCGGCTTTAATTCCTTTAACTGTGCCACAAGCCGATCATCAAGACAACTCAAAGTCACCCAGATTTACTGCAATAAATCCTGATCGGTTGGAACAAATAGTTGTTAGTTGACTACGACTTCCTTAGTTCATACCGGAGTCTTGTAATGTATCAGTTGAGTTCTTCGATCTGTTGAAGTCTCTTTCATGTCTTACCGGTTGCATTTGCGTGGTCTACCGGTTACACTGTCTTGGTTGTGTTATAGACACTTAGTATGATTATTGCACTTTGGCTATTCCTGTCTATACCGGTTGAAGTTCGGTCCTTGGTTGATACTAGGATACTCTCTTCCCTAATTGAGTGCATTGTCCGGTTGCAGATGCTTAGTGTAGTGACCGGTTTCAATGAATCTATAGTTACTCTTTTCTTGTAGCTAAGGTAGGTGCCAAACCAGCCTCTCTAGATGTAGAGTTCCAAAAGCTACAACCTTTATAGAGATGACAAATCTCTATCATCTTTGGCCAATCAATGACAACACCCGGACTGGTATAGAGCTTACCGATTACTGATGCCAACAGGAGTATGCTACCCAACCATCTTCAAAGAAGGCCTAGTTCGACTAGTTCTCAGTCGTCTTCATGAACCAGGTTCCTGGCTAACAAGAGGTGCATGCAATCCGATCACCAAGGATGATCTGCATAGAGTGACCGGATACAGTAACCAAGGGGAAGCACTAACCCTAAGGACCATCGCCAATACCGTCGTCAATAAATTAACTAAGTCAAGACCTAATGGTCGACTTATGACCGTGAACAACATTGAGGATGATGGTGTCCGTTTTGTGTCTGTTGTACTTGGCTACAAGGTTTATCAATCAAGCAATTTAAACAGCATACCGGGTGGAGCAATTCACGCCGCACACCGGATAATGCACAATAATGCCCAATACGACATATGTGCAATGCTCCAAAGCCAAATATTTGAAAATATGAAGAAGCTCGGAGTCGTGAGGAAGAAATCAATGAAGTACGGGACCCTTCTGGTATGTCTCTACTTCTACTACTCCAACTTCTTCCCAGGAGTCGAAAAGGTTGTATGGAAGACCAACAAACCGGTTATGCATCAAATAAGCAAGATGGCCAATCAACTGGGAAACCAATTAGGAAGTGTGATGACTGAACACTTTGAGGCATTTCAATTAGAAATGCACGCAAGAGAGAGGGTGTCGTCAACTATTGTTGACCTATACAAGGACGATGTATGCTTTCTGGTTACCATCAACAACTGCATCATTCAAGCAGTGGAACCAAGAGAAGTATATGCTCCTGAGCTAGGGTATGAGATCACTGCCAAGATTGCTAAGGCATATGTTGATGCCCTAAATGATGCAAATTTGGATCTCTCTGCAAACCGGTTCAATACATTCACCGAAATTCAAGAGAATCTTAAAAGGAGAACACCGATCAAAAATGTCTACACCAAAAGGGCCCCCACACCAAAGAAGAAACCGGCGACAAAGAAGTTCAAGGCTCAGAGGAAGAAAGGAGAACCGGTACCGAGTACTCAAGAGGAAGATCAAGAAGAGACAGAGATCGAGGAAACAGTTCCCCGAAATAGAAGAAGAAAGCCCACAATTGATGAATTTGTGGTAGGACTAAAAGAATCTGGTGGTTTAAGTTATGCTAGAGGCAGATATCAACTAGCCAATGATGAAGATAGAAGAAAAATTGAAGAAGTTGTAGTGTTCTGCCTTCAAAAATTCAATCTTCATCCTAGTGGACTTCACACAACTCTACCTGAAGATCTTCTACAAATTATTGAAGATCGGTGGAAGGCTTTAGGGGATAGAGAGAATGAGCTAAGAATACGAGCTCTTTTAGAGGTCCAGAACCACCTCACTCTAGAAGAAGCCATAGAACAAGCTGAACTTCATCAGCAAACCTTCTCAACAAAAAGAAGGATAGGTCTCATGCTTATTGGAGAAATTGATAAAGTGCATAATGAAGAAGTAGTGATGTGGACCAAACTCCTTCAGACCCAGCAGCAAGCAGAACAAGAAGCAGCTCAAAGAACAACAGTTGCACCGGCCTCGGACACCGGTAAAGGGAAAGGAGTGCTTGGAGTTGAAGCACCAGTAATAGTGGACATCACCGATGACAAGGGCAGCGGGCAAGCAAACCCAACCGTTCTCATCTCTCCAAGAAAAGGTAACACTAAACCTATGTCTGTGAATGATATTGTTGATGAGGTAATGGACTTTGGAGAAGTAGATAATGTTGCAAAGTGGTTTGGCATATTAGAAGAAAATGATAAATAGGCAGTAATTGTAGCAATAGTGGAAACATTTATGGATTATCATAGGACTCCAAGGGACTATAGGTTCAAATTCCCACCGGAACTCAATTCCAGGCTACAATCAAAATGGAGAACCGGTCTAGGCACAAACACAAGAATCACTAGGGAAACATTGTTAAAGGTCAGACCTGGACTAAGTGAAGACAAAATAAAGCTTCTATTAGAAGAAGCGGCCATGAACCTGAATACACCATATAGAATTGTCGAGATAGTAAACAAGTATGAGAATCAAGTCTATAAAGCAACTCTGGACTTCTGGCACCAGTATGACTTCAGTGCATTGGAAAAACTAGGTCCTCGGGATCAAACTGAACAAATGCAAGCACCACCGGTCAGACTCACACCTGGTGAAGAATCTTCTACCGGAAAGGAAAAGTTCAAACAGAAGAGTTCACAGCTAGTGAACAAATAAATGTTGAACAAGAAGTAGAAATTGAAGTACCAGTGGGTGAACTTCATACAACTGCCGAGCAACCGGATGCACTACATCAACAGGAATAGAATAGAGAGGTTGAAGAGCAACCAGAAGATGATGCTCAGACCGAGGAAGAACAACCTGCAGAGCAAGTTCTACTGAAAGAAGAGGTTCAACAAGAAAACATAACTCATCAAGAAGCTAAAGAGAATAAGGAACTAGAGGAAGAATTTCCAGTCCACACTAAGCAAGCTCAATCAGAGCAAGAGCAAAGGTAACAGGAACAAGCCAACATACCAAGCTCCTCATCTAAGAGAAAGTTGCCATTTGCCAAGGAGAAGGAAGCTAAGAAGAGTAAGGTCACCGATACAGTGGTAGACATCAACAAGATGTCAACAAGGCAGCTAAAAGAGCTGACCAAAAGAAAACAGGACATGGTCCTGACCACTGTAAAGAACATTCTGTGCAACTTCATCCCTGATGCTGACATAGATGAAGATGAACCGGTCATCGATCAGCTAGAAGTTCTGGCACAAGCAATCGGTGAGGATCTCAGTGATCCGGAAACAATGGCAATTGACCACTGTGAGAAGAAAACAGTGGAAAGACTCCACAAACAGGTTGAAGAAATCAAGGTGAATGTGTCAACCAACCTGAGAATGCTTCAAAAACAACTTCAAGAGGCAGGAAGTTTGATGAGCAGAACTTCAAATTTTGATATATTCTTACAAGATCTGTCAGAGAAATCAACAAAGGCCTCAGAGGAGATTAGAGCCTTGTCCTCTCAGTTTGATATTAAAAACAAAACTGCAACTACTTGCAGCAAAGAAATGACAAGTTTAACTCTTACACTGAGAAAAATTGCTGAAGAAAAGAATAAGAGAATCCAAGATATTATTGGATTTCAGATGTTACTAGCACCAACATTTGACATCATGAACCAAACAACAAATTCTACAGAAGCTCTGATCAAAGAACCAGCTTACAAAACTGTGGAAGATATGGAAAACATCATTGTTTCTCTGATAGCAGCCCAAAAGAACATAGAATATGTAACCAGACAGTGGGCACCATTCCTTCAATCTGCCAAAACAATATACAAAGACATCTTCAAAAAACTTCAAATATGAAGAGATATATCACCCTTTGTCTTTTGGAGGCAAAAAGGGGAAGAAGAGAAGAACAGGAAACAAAGAAAAGAAGAGTATGTGCAGGAGGGAAGAAGAGCAGGAAACAGAGTGGATAAGAAGAAGAGCGACAGAGGAAGCAGAACAGCCACCGGAGAACCCAGACAGGGGAAGTGTTCTACAGACAAGAATTGTCACAAGTGAGTATGGTTTTGTGTACAGCTTTTCCACCAATGACAAAGGGGAAGATTGTTAGCAATTTAAGATTGTCATTAGTGTAAATTCACAAACACCGTGCACCGATAAAAAGTCACCGATCACTCACGTTACATAGAAGTCATAGGTAGACAAGAAACAGAGTGTATGCACCGGTAGTTAAAGAAAAGGGAATACACCGGTAGACCGATCTAAGTACACAGTACCAGTCTCAGAGTGCATACAAAGATGAACCAGGAATTAAGGATAAACCGGTCTAAACTGCCTAAAGATCCACACCGGATTCTACATAGCAATTTGAGTTAAAACTGGATTATACGGGACATCCACCGCTCAGAAGTGGAGTTAACTTTTTGACTGAAGTTAGCTTTATTCTTACGGATGTTTTGCAAGGTAAACTCGAGATCATAATGCATACTTTTCTGCTAGTTGCATGATCTATTCCTGAGTTTACAGCCTGGCGGTTCTATGAGTTAAGGGTTTCATTACGGTGAACTCTTATATAAATACAAGTCATAGGATGCAGGAACGGTGTTGTTGAAGGTTGTTGAGAATTGTTGAGGAGTCAGAGCAGTGAAGAGACATCTACGTAGAAATCACAGTCACCAAAGGTGAAAGGCATAGAGGTAGAAAAGATTCAACAGACAGGCAAACTGACAGAGATCAACAGGTATGCTCTAATCAAACAATCAGTGTCACGTAAGATCATTACTTTTATAAGGTGTGAAAGCAAATTGAAATCCCTCTATCAGGGTGGACCTAATCGGTTCGTTGTAAAATCCCCTAACAGGGAAACATCTTTGTTGATGTTCAAAGTCCTATAACCAAACAGCTCTTAACAGGGTTTAGATCTTAACAAATCTTTTGTAAAATCCCTTAACCAAGTAGCACCTTAACCAGTGCTTTGTAAGCTCCTAACAAGGTGCCTTCATTCTGCAGTAGTGAAGTTGTGAGCTCTGTCTCACCGTGGTTTTTCCTTCTAACCGAAGGTTTCCACGTATATATCTTGTGTTGATCTGTGTACTTCTTTTACAGTTATGAACATTTGTTTTTCCTTTGCTTAGATTACAAGAAGTGCTGAACAAGATTCGAATTACAGTAGAAAATAGTTCTTACTGATTCACCCCCCCCCCCCCCCCTCTCAGTAACTGGTAAGTATTAACAAGTACCACCTACATCCAGGATAGAGCTCGATTCACAGCAAGTTGTGCAGACAGCGGAGGTACAACCACAACAGACTTCTAAGACTAGACCACCTACCCTCTAGTACTTTTTACTAGAGCTGCTAGGAAGGGGAAGAGGAAGAAGTAGACTATTTTGATGGTGTACTTGTATTTAATTGTAGTTTTACAAACACAATTTTCTATTTTTAGTTTGCTTCAGAGTTCAAACTATCAGGCTATGGCTACCAGCCATCAACATTCCACATGAGGATGTCATTTTGTGCCCTATTTGCATTTAAATATATCTAGACTCAGCTTATTTGTTTTGTTTACTCATTTACTAACTCGTTAGATGCATCTCCTCATTGAATTTTGCAAAAAAAATGCATTTCTAATTAAATTTAAGCCAATTTTAAAGTTGTCGATTAATCTCCGATTTTTGGTCGATTTTTTTTCACCCTTTGCAATAAGTTGTCAATAACGATATTTTCAACTATGGTTTACTGCATGCATATCGTTCTTATAGATTATTCATACGTGATGCTATGAGTGAACAATCTCTTAAGTCAAATTGAATGCATAATAGAGTTTAGACTACATTCACTGCATGCATAGCATTCTTATAGTTTATTCATACACGATGCTATGAATAAACATTCTCTCAAATCAAACTGAATGAAGAATTGACATAAACCATCCTTCTTTTCAAATGCGGATAGAAGTATGAATTTCCTACAAGCTTCACCAATAAACATGCAATTTGTGTATACAACTACATGGTACATAATCAAATAAAACAGAGGTGTGAGATCTGACCCAAAAAGAAGCCTTAATCGCATACGTTCACAGACGTCTTCCTAAATATATAGATATGCAACACACAAATGCGAACTTCCATATAAATTCTAAATGCAAAACAATCAAACAATTTCTCAATCCAATCGAAAGGAAATGTCATTAACAATAATTAAAAGTCACGTTCTCCTATGCTTGATAGTATATCAAATCTCTAGATCTTTTACAAAAGAACTAACTGCAAAGGAACTCAAAGTAACTTCATTGTAATTCATGTGAGCAAGAGTTCATTAAAAGTTAACAGTGGAGAAAAAGACATGTCTTCCAAACCTCGCGATCAAGGAGGCAACAGACCACAGCAACAATTTCACAGTGCACTAATCCACAAAATCATAAAATCCAATGTGAATACACGCAACATACCAAAGCTTAGTGATGATGCTCAATGTCGAGCTCGTTGCTCTCACTCTCGTAAACAAAACAGAAATCAAAAAGCTTTGCCCGCAGGAGAAGAAACAATGCCTCCATCTCCAGCCCACGAACAACTTCATGGGCACGCAGCAAGGAGTAACTCGGGAGTTACTCTTGCCACCTCGACCGCAGCAAGAGCAACTCACGAACAACACAAAGATGAAACATATGAACATGTTGCTTATCAGATATGATAATGTTTGAAAATGAGTTCAAATGTATATGTTTATATTTATATATATATATGCACTCATATATGTATATATATACATATAGATATATGTACTTGCTAAAAAGAATGCATAATAAATGTTTAATCAAGAGTGCAAAAATATACATACATACATACATACATATATCTATATATATATATATATGTATCATTGAACTAAGCAAAGCAAAAGTGAAACATCCTGAAAAAATTCCTAGATGTAAACATACAAAAACATAGAATCAAATGACTAATGATTACCAAGGTTGTTTATTTAGATCGATGAGTCCTTACACCTAAAACACTAGCTAGACCAACTAGGCATCAAAAAAATACCACACCCAACTTTAAGTAACTGACGACAATCGAGGTTCTAGCTCGGATGGCATTCCTGACTTTCACTATTTGTTCACATGCCCCTATGCTGATGATATTATTTCCCTGCTCGTGGCATGGGTTCTCCTCATGTATCCATTGACATGGAAGGATTAGATATCCACATCATTGCAATAGTCATACATTATCAAAATTAATATAAATATGCATCAAGTATTCCAAATAATTTCTATTGCAATTCATTTCCAAATATTCCACATAAGAAATCTAAATCCTCCTAGTATTATTTCCATTCAACAGAACGAGATATACATATCTATTCTCATTAGCAAATTTGCTTAACCGAAATAATCGAAAATCATAAAACAGTTATCATCACACTTCACATGAAATAGCTATTACAGTTATAAATAAAATAGTCACAGGGAAGGGATATAACAAGAATGGTCACCTCTTGTGTGTCATGTTGTTGATCCCAATCCCCCTATAGCAAAAACTGATCCAACTTTTCTGCTATGCTAGTGAATCCAACTCTCCTATTTGTCCATGTCATGATCCCATTTTTAGCATGTATATCTTTAACTAGGCTGTTGTCCAAGAAAGCTTAGAATTCCTTTTGCACCTGTGTTGTGTTTTGCAGACCAGCCCCTCCTTAGAGTTATTCAGTGTTGCATTAAAATCCCTTGTAATTACACCCTTTTCCCTGCCAAGATTCCCTAATTTGTTTGATAGATGGTGCCACAACTCTCTTTTGTCTATGGTAGAGTTTGGCTCGAAAACAATAATTATGAAAAAAATTCATTTTCTTGGAGTAATCTCCACTTCATTGTGATCCAATTTTAACCTTCCTCCATAAAGCTACATGCCATCATGAGAGGGTTCCATAAGATCCCTAGCCTTCCACGGCAACAATGGATTGCACAAAATATCCTCCCCAATACCTCCAAAAGAAGATTTTTTTTGCACCTTCATCTTTGCTCTACTTTGTTTCTTGCAGCAATATAATGTTAGCTCTACTCTGATTAATTTGACGCTTGATCAAGCGCCATTTGTTAGTGGCATTAATGCCCCTAACGTTCCACGTTATGGCCTTCATTGTTCTCCAGGAAGAAGAATCTCCTTCCCTGATCTGAGTTTTCTTTGACCTTTAGCATTGGCTGCCATCTCCAGCTTTACTTTGTTTGATTTTGGACCTCTTTTCCCCTTAGGTTTAATATTGGGTTTTTCAATTTTGATTGGGTTTGTTCAACACCTCTTTCTTTCAATATTCCTTCTTCCTCCTCTTCAAAACTGCCTTCACTAATTGGTTCCCCATCCATATCTAGACCTTCAATTTCTGGATTGGATTTCCCATCCTCTTCAAAGTACTCTGAAAAACTTCTCCTCCTACCAACACTCAGATCTCTAGGCTAGCCTTTCTACTTCTGTTCCAATCTCAGTTGGGTGCATCTGTACATCTCCATCTCCTGGCAACCAATTTTCAACTATCTATGTGTTGATCAACTCTTCTTGTTTCTAGGGTACATTCACCTTTTGATTTTCTTCACTTGGTATTATGTCTGGCTCCTTGTGACCTATTATCTCCCCATCCTCATTGTCATTTCCTAATTGATTTTATTTATCTTTCTTTCATTTATGTCGCCAACCTTTTAGGGGGTCATAAGCCCATGCTCTTCTTCCTTCTCATATGTTTCTTTTGATTGTGTTTGAGTTGCATCCACCCTTTGCATCTCTTTATTATCTGGAGCTTGAATTTCTTCTGGCTCAGGGGTTGTTTTTGCAGCTCCACGTTGTGGCTTTGAAACTGAGCCACCTTCTTAGCTATTCTTAGCCAGAGGCCTATTTTCTTTGCTCCCTCCAACCACCTCTAGTGCTAGATTGGCCTGAGTTTTACCAGGGTGATGTTGGCATTTAGCAGTTTCTTCTTCCGCTATCTTATTTGCGGCAATGCGCTTCCTTGCATTTGTTGTGATCCAACATTCCAGTTGACTGTGTCCTTTGGAATTGCACTTAAGGAACAATATGAGTTGATCCTCATTTTCCGCCTTCTGGTTTCAAACGCCCCATTCAGACCGTATCTCTCTCTTATGATAGGGGAGGAAAGGGCAAAAAGTTCAAACATATTCTTGCGTATACCCTGAATTGCCTATTTTCTAATTTTTTGTCTACTTGGATGAAAGGACCCAATTTCTTCCCTACACTTGTCATAATCTCTTCATCCTAGTACTCCGTTGGTAGGTTGTAAAGGTGTATCCATACAGGTCCTTCAATTTTTCGCTTCCACATGTCAAAATTGGGAGTCTATTCTTTCATGAATACGCTCATACCGTCCATGAGGTAGGGGCCATGATTCATGACCTTCCACCTATCTCTAGAAGTTGGAAATTCAACCAAAAAGAAATCATTCAAAAGAGTTTGCAAGATGACATTAATGCCCCAGTTTTTATCGCACTAGTTCCTCATTTTGTCCTAAGATAGCCATCCTCCACCCCATTTGATAAACATACCAATGTCCCTTACCCTCACAACGATGCTCAAATATTTTTTGATCGGTTTGCTAGGATTTGGGTAGGTGAGGAGAAATTTTGAGTCTTGGATGTTGTCCCATAGGATTTTTGCCCTTCCATGATCTATTGATTCGCTTCTTCACTTCTTGTCCTCCATCGCATTTGCCTCTAGATCTCCAATTAGCCACAACCTCAACGTTTCTCCATCCATATTGCCCAAACCGTCCCTGCCAAGTAGATTCCTGTCTCCAAGAGTTGGAAGGCGAATCTCCCCTACGATCACTAATAATTGGAAGCTATCCTATGCCACATTCCTCCTAATAGCTTGGAAGGGAACAAATTGTTGAAGTTGATCCTTCTTATATTGGTTTGTGATGTTTGGGTTCATTCTATTGCCCAACATAATTCAATTAACCTCGGTCAACAAATTCGGACTTGGGTTTACACCGAAACGGCTACTCCACTAATCCTTTCATTCTTTATTGACTTTTGCCCGAAGTTCCTCCACTGGCATCTCCTTATCTACCTCATCTACTCATCAGTGCAATCCAAGAAGGTTTCTCTAAAGTCTCCAAATGTGGCCATTTCCTTGATTTGATTTAGAATCCCTACACGCCTCCAACTTCAACTACTCACGACCTTGCTCTCCTTGCCTTTTCTCCTTGCAAATATTCTCTTAGCACCTCTACTCCTTGTGAAACTACTCTTTGCGCGCCATCCGACTTACAATCACACAGTAAATTTTTTGCGCTACTCTTCCATCAATCTTAGCAGAGATTACAAACATCTTTACTCAAACCTTAACGATGACAAATTATATATATCTTAGATCTTTTGTAGGGTAAGGAAGTTGCCATTGAGAGGAGACAGCATATAATTTCTCATTTTCTTCCTTGCCAACTTATTAATAAGAAAGGATCTTAGTGTAAATAATACATCATGTAAATGTTAAATGTATGTCTGCCTAACTTGGATCACTACCTGAGTTAGGAGAAGGATGACACAAGTAACTTTTGAATCGTTTTCATTCGTATACATGAGCCCAAAATTAAGGTTTGTGTTTTAAAACTGTTGTAACTCAAATATTGGAGACATCTATTGCTTATCAAAATGCACCCTCTACTTGTGCCATGTGCAGTTGCAACAACAAGAAGCTCTATGAATGTGGAATTTGATCCATAGACCCTCCCCCGAGATTTTAAAGGTTGGCTCCTTGTAAGATTTTCAATGGGTTCTCACAATCACTTGCAAAGGAAAAAGTAGAAGCGAGAACTAAATGAAAATGATATCCTAATCTAAGTGTTGTGACCGTTTTACACCATCACCCCACTGCAAATGGGGACCCCCTCTTTTCACTTGTTAGTTGTAAGGTTTTAGCAGTAAAGTGTCAATTCTGAGTTCCAAAGTTCAAGTTTCACCTCGGGGTATGGTCAAGCTTCCAAGACCCCAAACTGCAAACATAGACAAGTCTTAAGGTTTAAAGTCATTAATGTCAAGGTGTGAAGGATTGTTGAGTTTTAAAGAAATGTGCCTAAGTGTCAAGGTGTTTTGATGGACCAATTTATCCTCGTGAGCATTAATTCCCATCTTGCCTTTGAGTATGGACAAAAACAATAAAATCTTGCAAGTATAAAGTCCCTATAGGGATCAATTTTACACTATGTTCAGCAGGAAAGTCCCTATGGAAATCAATTTTCCACTCTTGGGTAGTGAGAATAAATGAAATTGAAGTTTACAAAATCCCTAAAGTCCCTATGGGAACCAGTTCTCCACCAAGCAATCAAGTTAAAGTCAAAATTCCCTATGGAGGTCAATTTTCCACTAGGCAAAACACTAAACAAAATTTGGGGAATGAGTTTGAAAGGGAAACATGGACATGGATTTTCCACCTGTCCTTATGACCTTTGAATTTTCACTGGAGAATCAAATGAACAAGCAATGAGGAGTCCCTATGAGGGTCGATTTTCCACCCTCTAACCTATGTGCATGAAAAGTGAAATTTTCTAGGGATTGATTTGTCCCTATCCCAATCCAATTCCCACTAAGTGAGAGAAGTGATCGAATTTCATGGGATTAATTGTACCTATGACCATCAATTTTCTACTAGAGGCATTTTTAATCCCACATTCATTGTGGAGTAGTAGAAGTGAGGTGAATCTGCAATAAGTTGTCATCAAATACAATGATAAGCGCACAATGCAAAGAGAAAACTTGGTTTGGGGGCTGAGGAAAATCGATAAGGGGCAAATGATTTGAAGACAATGCAAAATCTAGAAGCCAGAAACCAAATCAAGAATAATCAACATCTAGAGGAGGCGTGTTGATGTGAATTTTGCGACCACTCCAACATGCAAGATGAAATACTTAGCATTCTAGGATAAAACATCAAATATCAAATCCTTTCTTGAATAAGGAAGCTTAGATGCTAAACAATGTATATGATTGTGTGATCAACTAAGATTACCCCAAGGTTCCTTCTTATTGTGGACTTAACTCAACTTTTGTGATGTAATTTGCTAGTAATCACTTGGGGACTTACACTATTCATTAAGTGGATATCAACTTTACAACTGCGAATGATTTAACAATGATGGTTCTTCAATTACTTCTAATCAAACAAATGGAAAATATGAATGGATTTAGAACGTTAGGCTAAGTCTACAATGTAAGAGACTATTGATAGTGAGATGAAACCTTAACCAGTCCTTGCTTTGCGAAATCAACTACACAAAGGAAGGTGCTTGCTTCTAAAGATGAGTGGATGACTCTCATATTGTCAATGCTCATTCAAACACCCAATGATGGCGAAATCCAAATGAACATTTCCAATTGAAATTAAATGCTTGCAATAAGGCCCAACTAACGTTACACTGATACTTGCAATCAACAAGTATCAAAAGGTTTAGACACTAGTTCAACCACAATTTACCAACAACAATATCTTCTATTCATCTACTTCTACTTCTATTCAACATAAAAAAATCCTACTCTAAGTGAAGAAATGTAAAAACTATGCAATACTCCGAAATAACAAAAGTAATCCACCACGAAGACCAACAATGAATTTGAAATTACTTTGGTAGTATTATTGCAACAATCTCTCCAAGTCTTCCCTTTACAAATGACAAGGCCTTGCCTTTTATAGTTGTTCAAGTACAATGTATGGCCAAGATTAAGCAAGCAAAGCCCTAGGATAACTACTAGCTAAAAGCATTAAATGTTTGACCAATTACAATGAAGCATCACCTTGTGGGCTAATGAGAAAATAGGTTAGGTAAAAGCATTAAGTGGACTCCGTGTGTACACTTAGGATGATTTGATTGGATGAGCTTGGGCATGTGCAACTAGAGTCTTATGATTGGTTGAAGAAGACTGGGCACCACCTCAACTTGCTTATTTTGCAAACTTCATCAATATCTCTTAATACTCAACATTATCAAGCCTTCAATAGATTGTGATGGTATATATTCCCGAATTGCTTCATCTTCATGAATTCTCCCTATTTCCTCTTGGTTTTGAAAACCTTCTCAATGACATGCTCTTGAATTTGTACTTGAAATCTTAATTTCTTGGCCTTGGCATTCTGAATAATGAGGTACTTCATGTAGCTAGATCCTTCAAAATCTATTAAAGACTGGGCACCACCTCAGCATGCTTATCTTGTAAACTTCATCAATATCTCTTGATTCTCAACATTATAAAGCCTTCAATAGATTGTGATGGTATATATTCCCGAAATGCTTCATCTTCATGAATTCTCCCTATTTCCTCTTGGATTGAAAACCTTCTCAATGACATGCTCTTGAATTTGTACTTGAAATCTTAATTTCTTGGCCTTGGCATTCTGAATAATGAGGTACTTCATGTAGTTGGATCCTTCAAAGTGAACTTGAATTTCCGAAGGAAATTCAAGTTTGCAATAACTCCCTCTACTTGTAGCCTTGATCATTCTCTTTGCACAACTTGCTCCTTTTGAATTCCATTGTGATCTTAATCATGAAGTTGGGCTTATGTCTTTGTTTTGATCTTCAACCTTGAATCATCATCTTCTTGCCTTCTTGATAAATAGCTCGCCATTTGTAGATACTTGAGTCCTTGAGTTCTCTATTTTATACTTGCTTGAAGTCTTGGACTTGATCTTGTCATCCTCCTCACTCTTGAGCATCTTCTTCCTCCATCACACCTAGCAAAACAAAAGAAATAATTGCATTAAGTCCATGAAAAAGATATGGAACCTCTTATAAAATTTGCATTTTCACCCTTAAATTATAAGACCGAATAGTTGAAATCAACTTCAAAATTCCTATCTTTTGCCCAATTTTGAACCAGATTTCACTCCAAAATCTAAGACTTGATCATAAATCCTCTCCCTGATTAGAGATCTGCCCTGATATCTTTTCGAACTTGATTTGATTTCAATTGATTTACCTCTCATATACTCCTCATTGAGGCCAACTTGATCAAGGATTTTCATTGAATGGAAGAGCAAATTGATTATAAGATTGAATTGGGAACTCATAGGCTGGTGGAATTTTGAAGGTTGAAGTCCCAGCTGGGACTTAAAGTGGTCAGATTCCCACCTCTCCAAGTTCAAGGCTGTACATGGAGGGGTCAGGATCTGACCTCTCCATGTACCACCCTTTCTCAACATTGATTAAACTTGTATACACTCCATTTTTCCCTTTGAAATCTAATGATTTGGATCAATTTGCAGTTCAAAATCAGAGATTAAATCATAAATTTCTTGCTCTTAGGATCTGATTTCATGCTTTAGATGAAGAAATTTCCTTTTTTACCAGCTTAGATCTGACTTAACATGGTTTAAAATGCCGATACATGTATTGGAAGTTGGTATAATGTCCAAATGTGGCCTCTTCTTGAGGGCGAAATTTTGGGGGTTGAAGTCCCAGCTTGGACTTGGTGAGGTTGGAATCCGACCTCTCCAAGTCCCAGCTCCATGTCATTTTTTCATTTGAATTCATGTGCCACCTTGACCTCAAACAACTTTACTTCTCCCTCAATTTCTTCATTGTGATGGCTTGGATATTAATTTCACCTTGAAATGTTGGACTTAATCATGTCTTTTCTTCTTGATTGCAGGTCTGATCATGATATTTTCATGGAAAAGTTGATCTACAATCCACTTAAATCAGTCTTGTTTTGGTGAAGAGTCCTGATTTACCTCTTGAAACTTCCATATTTTCATGCAAGAAACCACATGGAATTGAAATTTGAACAATATACGTGGGCGGAAATTTGGGGTCCCATGTCCCACCTTGTACTTGGGGGGGAGTCAGATTCTGACCTGTCCAAGTACAGGACTGTACTTGGGGAGGTCAGATTCCGACCTCTCAAAGTACAACTTCTATTGGTTATCTCATGTCTTGGCTTCACAATTTGTTGACTTATGCAATTTCCTAATTTCGTCACTCCTTTTCATGTTTTTCTTTCTCAACTTCTCTTCAAAACTCCATGTTTTAATGCTCAAACTTGGCCTTATGGTTGCCTCTTGTCTTGCATTCTCATGTTGACTCCACACCAAAAAGTCGTATCCATCTTCATCCTGATTTCAACTCCCCATTTCCATCATACTTCTTTCTCTTCAACTTCTCATTCTTCCAACCGGATTCCCACTCCTTTTTTGGGTGATTGAATCACAAACTTAGATCAATTTTCATCATCATCCCAAACTCAACCTTTCCTAGGACTTTTCTAAATGATGGATTTCTCACTCAGAACTCCATTCTTTTCAACTGCCTTGACCCTCACGTGGACATGACTTGTCTAGAGGTGTCCAGACTTGTCTTACCGACTTGGAGACCTCAAGATTACTACCAAGCTAGAGCCAAACAAAGACAAACTATTCTACCGCTAAGCAAAATGTGGGGGTCCCCATTTGCAATGGAGTGTGTTTTACAACACAACAAGACGGATTTGTGGAAAAATAATCAATAGTTAAAATTGAGGACCTGCTTTGGGAAGGATGCGAGTTACAATAGAAAAGTGGAAGCGAAATCTAGATCAGGGTCAAAGTAAAAGATCAATCAGATCTTTCAATGGTAATCAAATATAATTATTAGACCTAAAGTGAAAAATGAAGTCAGAATTCAAGCACTCAACGGTAAAATTTCCTAGCAGCAAATGCAAATCAGATATAAGGTGCAAAATTCCCAAAACCCTAAATGTGAATCTTAAGGACAGACTTGAAGCGCAGGTTCAAGGAATAAGGGCAAATTTTCAAACTCAAGGCAAATTTCAAATAAAGCCCTAGCTTTTCAGAGGCAAACTTGATTAGAAGCCAGAGCAGAAGTTTTTCATCAGACCTAAGAATACAAATTTTCAAAGCAGATCAAGGCAATTTCCAGCAAAGGAGTAAAACTCAGAAATTAGATCCAAGGAATTAAGACCTAAATGTGGCAAGTTTAGGTATAATTACCATCAAATGAAGGTGAATTAAATAAGAATGTAAATCTGTGAGAAGAAAGCTGTAAGATCCCCTAAAGGAATCTTGACCGAATTTCCCTTTTTGCCTTTTGGAATTCTGTCAAACAGTTGTAATGAAAACCGGAATATAGAAGTTTTTTATTTTGGATCTGCTTGACTACAATAACCACTGCATAATATAGCTTTAATATTCCTAGACTTCTTATTGTCTAAGTTCCCGATGCGCTCCTTGGAGGTCTGGATGTGGAGGCGAATGTGCTGGCCTCCGAATGTGCGCGAAGGTGTGGTTGATACTAGCAAGAACTGCATCATGGCCCTGTGGATGCATTACAGGGCATCCACAGGCCCAGGATGCGCTTCCTGCCAAAATTGACCACGCCTCCACGCGCATTTGGAGGCATCCGTCGCTGAAAACGTCAAGTTTGACGTTATTTTGCAAAAAACAACTTAAAGCACCTTTTCGCATGTGCTTTATAACATTTTTTTATCATTGTTTTTGCCCTAGACCCTAAAACAGCCCTAATATAGAGGCCATTCATTGTTTTTTCATCTCATTTTGTTTCCAGCTAGGTTCTCTTCTCATTTGGTCTCCATTTTGGCATTTTGAAGGCAAGGTGATTATTTTCAAAGAGGATTGTTCGTGGGGTGCCAAATAGCTTCCACAAAGGAGATCTAAGCATCTAAGGTAAGCATTTGATCCCATTCTTGAGTCCTTTAATGAATTTTTTTGAGATTTTAATGAATTTTTTCAAGTATGTGAAGAAATTTTTCAAGTTTTTTTCATTTTTTTTAAGAAATAAAGAAACAAGTTTAGCTATCTATTTTAATATTTTTGAATCTTTTTTGGCACTTGTATGCTTGAGATTCATAGTTTTTTCTAATTTAAATTTATTTAATTTCTTATAATAGCAAGAAATTAGATTGTATTGTGTAAGAATGGCCACCGGCGATAGTCAAAGTTCAGTGGGAGGGCAAGGAGCCAATAAATTCAAAATTGATGTAGGATCTCCTTTATGGAGACATACCACAAGAATATCACAGGTTTTAGGAGGTGGGTCATATCTTTGGAAGTGTAATGTATGTGAATCTAGTAAACCATTCAATAGCACATATTCTCGGATCAAACTTCATTTTATGGGCCCTTCTGGTAAAGGAATGGGAATGTGCAAAGGAAACAAAGATGGGAAGGGGATGCCTAATACACAAATAGTGGGATTTATAAAAGAACAAGAATAGGCTACTAAATTGGGTAGAAGATCAAAACAAACTTCTTATCAACCTTCATCTCGAAAGAAAAAAATGCAATTGCCCACTGAACCAGTTGTATCTTCCAAACATCCATTCTTGCAAGTACCTGTACTGGAAGAGGAAGAGGAAGAGGAAGAAGTAGAAATTATGGCCCGCAAAAGAGAGCTTGTTGATCAAGCCATTGCACGTTGCCTCTATGCCAATGGTTTTCCTTTCCACTTGGTGAGATCACCATATTCGAAGGAGATGGCAGAAGCCATCAATAAAGCACCAGCTGATTACACAAATCCTAGGTATGAAAAGGTGTGTACCACCCTATTGCAAAAAGAGAGGCTTCTATAGAGAGATCTCTTCAACCAATTAGAACTTCTTGGAAAACTCAAGTGTTTCTATTGTTTTTGATGGATGGAAAGATACAAAAAATTGGTCATTGATTAATGCGATTGCAGTGTCCCCCAAAGGGTCAATGTTTTTGAGGGCATTTGATTGTGAAGGGGAAGTGAAAGATGCACAATTCATTTCCAAAATTCTCATTGAGGCCATAGAGATGGTGGGTAGCGAGATTGTGGTCCAGGTGATTATAGACAATGCCAAAAATTGTAAGGTTGCAGGTGCTTTGATTGAGGGCCGATATGACCATATTTTTTGGACACCATGCACCGTACACTTCCTCAACTTGGTCATGCAACAAATTGGCACTCAAATAGTTTGGGTGAAACAAATAAACCAAGAGGGGGAGGAGATACAGATGTTTGTGACGAACCATCAAATGTCACAATTGATATTCAGATCATTATCCAAATTGGAGTTGTTAAAGGTAAATTGTAATTACTAAATTTAATTTATTTATTTAATTTAAATAAATTTTATGTCATGTTCAATTATCAAATTGTATATAACTTTGCTTAATATTTATTGACATATTGTCATTAACTTTCTTAGGACCCAATTTGCATCTCATACTCTTGTTATGAGACGACTTGTCAAGGTGCAAGGGGCATTTGAGCCAAATGGTTATTTCAACCAATGGGGTGTATGGAAGGCTTTACATTTAGAGAAGGCCCAAAAGGTCAAGGCATGCATTGGTCTTGGATGACAGTTGGTGGGCTCGTGTGCAATTTGTATTGGATTTCACCAAGCCCATCATGACTGCTCCGCTTTGCTGATACAAATAAACCTTGTTTGGGGGATGTTTATGATGGCATGGGCATAGTGGTAGAGAAGGTAAAACTTGCCATACAAACACATGAGAATAACTCTACAGAATGTGAAATCTTATGCAATAAGGTGGAAAGCATCATTCATCATCATTGAAAAAAGATGACCATCCCATTGCACCTCTTTACATATGCCCTATCTCCAAGGTACTATAGCGAGGAAATACTCGCTATGCCAGGTAGAGTAGCACCATATGCAAATGAAGAAGTTGCTAATGGGTGCTAGAAAGCTTTTCAAAGACTCTTCCAAGATGATGAAATGCACAAAAAAGTTAGGACGGAATTCAGCTTATTTGCCTCTATTGTTTACCTTAGAAGATTGCACTAGCTTCGTGGAAGTTGATGACAAAGCTAAGTCTAGTAGAGTTCATAAAGACATTCAATATCTCTTGCATTCTAGGATTAGAATAGGATCTCTAAGCCCTTACTACTTTGCACGTTATTACACTGCCTTGTTAGAATTAGGATCAAGCACTTGTATTGTCAGATCATTCGCAAAGAAAAGTTGATATCCCATTGAGTGAATAGCGTAAGTCCCCACATGGTTTCCAACAAACCACATCATAAGTTGAGTTGCATCCGCATTAAAGTGCAACTACGCAGTCTAAACCTTGGGGTCATCTTAGTTGATCACACAATATTTCACATTGTTTAGCATCTAAGGTTTCCTTGTCCAAGAGGTTTATAATATATATACTCGGTGTTTCATCTTGGACACTGAGTGTTTCATCTTGGACACTGAGTGTTTCATCCTGTACATTGAGGTGGTCACAAAACTCACATCAACACTAAGAAAGGCTACTCCTCAAGACTGAGATGTTCACTATCCATAGCAAGAAGAACAAAAGTGGAACAAAAAGAAGATAGTCACAACTTCATATACTGATGCTTTGAGTCCATACACATCTAGACCTTTGAAAAGGCTCGAAATACTAGACACATGAGACAAATTTTGATTTCCATACTTCACAAAAAGAGAAGATTTTTTGCAATCAAAGCTTACTTCCAAGCAGAAACCTGCATAATTCCATCACCGAACAATAAGAAGTAAGCTCTTATTTATACAAAAAGATGGACAAGAAAGCTAGAACATGGAAACATTCAATGCTCTGTCAATCACTTCTAATCATTACTCAGAAAATTGTATGCTCATCAGTGCAGTAAGCAATAGAACAACTATCTACATGTCATTCAATAACACTGCAATCAAGCTGCTCATGTTTCTACAGGTTATTCTTCTTTCAAAGTTTGTTATAACCACCCTTATGAGATTTATGTTGGTCTTTCAGTTCCAAATACATCCCACCAATAGGAGTGAAACATAGCTTCTTCATTTGTGCAATGTTTGTCGAAGCTTCACAGGAAAATTGATGACATTTGCAGTAAACTCTTGCCAGATTCAAGGGATTTCATATCCAACATTGATTGCCACATCTTTCCAACTTTTTGATCGCATTTGGCTTTACTTGGATAGAAAAAGGGGTTCATGAAAATCATCACAAGTTGAAGAATATCAAATACAGACCTTGCAATATTTCCAAGTTGTTGAGCCTAGATCTTCCAACAACGCCAATGATTTTTTCAATGTAAGCAAGCTAAGGTCATATGAGCCATCATACTTGGAAAAGGTTTCTTTCTATCGCCCAAAGGATCCCATTTCTCAATCTCATCAAGCATCAAAGGAAAGTACAATGCTCATTTTTTCTGCTCACCTCAATCACAAAGAAAAACAATTACTTGCCTTAAAAAGCCACAAAAGCACCCAACTGATGCAAACCTGGTGGTTGTCTCTGTCACCTTTTGCAGAGAAATCAACACATCTCTGCAGAAGCTGTGAATAATCTCATCTCAAAATGGAGGACTCAATGAGTCCATCCATTACAGTTGCAAAGAACCGTACTTATTTAGCTATAAATTAGTCAAGTAAATATGCAAATGAGTTAATGGAATTATTCCAACAAAGAGAAGATAGAAATAATCGGGAGTTGAAGAGTTTAAGCGACTTTCTCAGATTTTTAGCTTCTACATATAGACTTCTCTCGTGTAAATCTTCATTCAAAAATTGAATCATATCCATAACTTAACAAAGAACCAAGCATTTGACCTACAACTAACTCTGATCAAAGCTTAAACATTCTTTAGGAAAGTGTAATGTCCCTGCTTCTGAATTGAGTAATGAAGGCTAAACCTGTAACAACTGTAAGTATCTGAAAACATAAAACTTAACATTTATGAATATGAAACCGACTAATTACTAGTCCTCCAATAAATGTTAGAGATTAACAAGGTAAATGATCATTAAAACAACTAATTTCTACAACCCATGCTAAACCCCACCTAATCCTTAGAGGGAACTCTTCTCAGATTTACTTAACCCTCTGGTGAGAATAGCTCTCAGTTAGGCAACCATCATAAAGAGAGTGTCTCTCTAAGGCCTCTAGGATCTCTATTAATCAGCGAACTCATTAACAACAATTACTTGGTCAAGTTCCCACCTCGAACTTCACTATCATACACATATGAATAACAACTACAATATATATATTGCCTCTAAGAGATTCCCTATGAATCTCCCTCTAGATTCCAATTGGGAATCTCGTCATTCATATAGAATGCCCTCTAATCTCTACAAGTTCTCTTGACATCCAAACGAATGTCCTCTACCAAGATCTACTTGGTCTCTAAAGTTCTCATCTTATAGTAAACTTTAATATAAATATTATATACCTTGGATCGCTTATGTGTTCTGTTCTTCAAATGGTATCCCTTCTTACTGTATGATCTTCATCGGTTTAGGAATGTGGTTATGTCACAGTATCAATATTCTTGGTGCTGAGTATCTTCTTATCGCTGGCTACTGATTGTCTCTGTATTGTTTATTGTCTCTGTCCTTATCTTCTTATCGCTGGCTACTGATTGTCTTTGTACTGTTTATTGTCTCTATATTTATCTTCTTATCTCTGTCCCTCCTAAACTGTTAACGCTATCCTTATGTGATTTGCTGTGTACTAAATATTTCTTTTTGTTCCTTTTTTCTATCTGCCGTCTCTTGATTCTTAGTCACTGAGTCTTCTTCCTCTATCACACGGTTTTTATATTCTATTCTCCTTATCGTTATTTCCCTCTGTATTTGCCGCTTCGTGTCTCTTTCTCCCTGTTCCTCAATACCTCTAATCCGGCCTACTATATACGAGTCGGCCACTAGTAGGAAGGCGATCATGGGTCGCGACCTTTGTCATGGCCTTGGTCGAGCGACCGATGGTTGATATTTTATAAATTTTGATATATGGAATTTTAATAACTTGTATGTCAGTTGTTTTATTATATATATTTTTCTTTTATTTTTTTATTATATCATTTGTTAGTTTATTATATATTTTTTTATTTCTATTTTTTTTATATCATTTGTTATATGTAAATGTGAAAATATAAATATGAATTAAATATATATTTGTTTATTATTAAATATAAATGTGAATTAAATATAATTTGTTTATTATTTAATTCATACAATGAGGATTATTAAACATTCGAAATTTACAAAAGATTCATTTAGGGGTTATTACAGAAACATCAAAATATTGGTAGCTATGTCATTCAATCAAAATGTTTACTGATTTCAACATGTCAACCCTAAAATTGAACATAGTTCTTTTGTGTAAATTATTAAGTTATGTTCAAAGCTTAAACATTCTTTAGGAAACATCAAAATATTGGTAGCTATGTCATTCAATCAAAATGTTTACTGATTTCAACATGTCAACCCTAAAATTGAACATAGTTCTTTTGAGTTACAAATTATTTAAAAAGGTCAGAAATAAACTGAGAAGAAAGACCTTGGCAGGAGTCTGAATCTCCCTTGCAGTCATATCCAAGGCAAGTGCATAACCTGAAAAGATAAAGCATAAAAACCTTTACAGATATGATCCAATATATCAAAAAACAACTCAATATGAAGGAGAACCTTATCACATTAATGGGAAACACCATACAAGAATGCATTTTTTAAGCTGAATGCGGGTTTTAGCTTTGATAAAAACTTATAAATATTTATGCATCACTGTGTCGATTTCAACATCCCATCTGAATTAGAATTTACATGTTCCTATAGTGTGACTAGCACATTGTTTGCATAATTCAGATTTCTCATAGAAACCACTGTATTTCACATCTAGCAGTATCAAATATCTTTAATACGTTTTTCAAATGTAACCTCATCCAAAAAAGTTCTTGTTTCTTGTTCTTCTAATAAGAATATTATATATGTGGATTTTATCCAGCTACCATTTGTGCATAATCCTTTTTTCTCTGCAGTGATTGGATCTAACCGCCAAGCATTCTGCCCACTTCTACAACTATATGAAATATGAACCTGAGCAGATACCCATTAGGATAGCCCTAAAATAAAGATTCTATAGGCAATCTACTTTTATATAATTTAATACATTGGTTTTGGCCATCCAAAAATATGCTTTGAGCTTGGTAAACCCATCCAACCAATAAGAAAATATCTTCTATTACCAGACTTCTACAAATCTTTAACTACAGGTTTTAGTAATATGCAGCCCTATTTTATTTTTGTTTTTGTTTTTTATGTATTTATTTTGTATTTTGCAATGCTTGATGAAGTCTCAGAGGGATTGGGTATAAGAGACAAAGTAAAGGATTCGGGCAAATAACTAGTTGGAGGAAAAGAAGCTTGTATCAATGAAGTAATCGAGGTATGGAATAAGTCAGGACAATTCCTTAAGAAAAGATTCCACAAAGTATAAGGGGGGAGAAATATGAATGGTGGAATAAAAACAAAAGAAGCACAGACAGATTTAAAGATTGGATATAAACATTAGAAATTAGCATCATTAGAAAATAGCATCATAAGATTGGATATATCAATGAGATAAATATGCAGGGAACACACCTGATCAACAGCAGCGGCATAATACTTCTCTTCAAGTCCCAAAGCAATCCTTTTGAGTGCATTCATGCCATCAGGACCTATCAATGGCATGTGTATTTGGAGCGTGTCCAGAATCTTATTGACAATCCTCTGCCTGGAGTCCTGTAACAGCTCATTCCTCCAGTTGTTGTTTACTATTGGTGACCATGGTGTTGGCTGAGTCCATGGCAGACCTTGCATGCCCACCAAGGTCCATAGGCTTCTAGTTGCTACTAGAACAACCTGCCAGAGAGTATCCATCTCAAGAAACATGATTTCTTAATAATAGCATCTTGAGAGGTATTTTTTGTAGATAGTCTTGCTGGTCCACAGCAGCGACATAAATCCTCTTATTTTTAAACCACTAAGACAAAGAAAAATCTCCGACACTGTCCATAAGGCGCATTAATCATGGAGGAATTGGTCTAAACAAACTCCAATACCCCAATCACAGTTTGCACCGCCGTTCGTACTAAGGCTTCATGCATTTGTTTCATCAGATTTATTTTAGCCTTCTCAACAAAAGCCCTCCACTTCCTCCTGACTCCCATTGTGGCTTCCTCCACCAAATCCGTTGTACCAATATGTCTTTGAAGTTGTTACCACTCAAAATGGTAGGAGATAAATTCGGCCTGTTACAATCACATGAGGAGATTGAAACCCCCAACCGGAAACAGAAAGCTAGAAATGTGCGAATTCTCCTCTTCCAGCTACAGGCAGAGGCGAGGGATGGCAAAATGGCAAAGCACAAATTACATCAATTATCCATTGTAACATCTTGAATCAAGATAGGTATGAGAGCGTCAGCATTATTGTAGGATAAAGTTTTGATAACTTCTTTGTAGGTCCCACTGCTGTCATCATCACTTCCACCGCCACAACAAAGCACCACCACTGCAACCGCCGTGCTCCACTCCCCCACAAGACCTGTTTCCCATTCCTAAAAAACTCTAATAAAAATGCCTCTAAATACATGCAAGGCCATGCACCAAATTTGAGAGATAAAAATAGCATTAAAGCTACCACTCAGCTAACTCTTCCGTACAAAAGAAAACACAGAATTTTCCATTCAAAAACACATTAACGAATCATAAAGAGCCCATTAATGACCCTTTAGCTATAAGCTATAAAATTCCATATATTTCACTCTTCAAACAAATAAATATTAAATATCATATCTGAATATTAATTCCCTATTGTTTAAGAAATATCCACATAAGATATTAGATTTAATAATTAATATGCCTAGAACAGGATTTAATTTCCGTAATATTAAATAACCGTTTATAAATAAGATCAACTAAATAATTTTAATCATAATTAACAATAATTAATATCAACTGAATAACATTAACAATAATTAATAATAATTAACGTCAATCAAAGATCCCAACATGAAACAGATACACACTCATATGGTAGGGTATTACATATCATCCTAGTACGATTCGATGTCACAGTAGCAGATGGTTTCACCATTCCTTGCACTGAGAGAATTCAACAACTAAATATCGCATTGGGTAGTCACAAGGTGCATAATGACTTCTATGTGGTGGGTCTGGGAGAGACCAACATGGTCTTAGGTCTATTGTCATTAAATTCTCTTAAAGAGTTTACTCAAAGCTATCTGATCACAGAGCTAAAGTTCAAATCTGTTGAAGGAAGTAGTTGTCCAAGCATTGCAAACAGAACCCCACGAATTGTCTCAACAAAGAGAATGGAGACGTCATTTCACAAGGGACAAGTAGCTTGGGCAACACATTGTTTGGTGACAACCATGGCTTCATCCATACATAAAAAATCCTATCATATTGACATTCAGGCTATCCTGAATAAGCATAGGATAGTGTTCAATGAAATACCACTAGGATTGCCACTTGAGACAGGATTTCAGCAAATAGTGGAATTGGAAACAGATTCTTAACTTGTCATTACTACTCATTATCGTCATCCTAGAAGGTACAAGGAGAAATAGAGAAACCAATCAAAGAGACAAACAATAGCTTTAGGGCCCGTTTGGGTGCTGGAATACCAAATGCCAATTCCAGTCAATTCTGGAAGATACAAATCCTGAAAATGATTTCCGGAATATGGGCTGACCCATTTGGTTCACCCGGAAGATGACTAAGAAGATGCATAAGGAATTTTAATTCTTATTTTAATTTCTTTAAATATGGTATGTATATGTCTGTATATATACACACATACATGTGTGTATATATACACGTATGCACACATGTGTATATATACACATACACACTTGTGTGTATGTGTATACATGTGTGTATATACACACATGTATACACATGCACACATGTGTATATATACACACATACACGTGTGTACATGTGTGTATACACACACATACACACATATATACACGTGTTTATATATACACACGTGTGTATATATACACACATATATACACGTGTTTATATATACACACGTGTGTATATATACACACGTGTGTATATATACACACATACACATATATATACACATACATGTGTGTATATACACACATGTATACACATATACACACTTTTGTATATATATACACAAATACACACGTGTGTGTATATACATATACACACATTTGTGTATATATACACACGTGTGTATATATACACATGTATATACACACATGTATATATATACATCCTTATAGCAATAGAATATACATCCTTATAGTCACGGATCCCACGAAATATTAAATTTGGTTTTATAAAAATTGGAATTGGAATTCGAAATTCCAATTCCACCTATTTGAGTGGAAGATGAAATGCCCATTTTGGGGGCAAAATTGAAATTTCGAAATTCCAATTCCAATTTTTTGGATGGACACAAACATGGAATTGACATTATCCGGAAATCTAATTCCGGAATATCTAGTCTAATTCCAGCACCCAAACAGGCCCTTAATATTTATCCAGATCTAATAACTCAGATTGTAAACATTCCTTGCATTATTAATACCTAGACATAAGGGTTTGAATTGGAAAGTTCAGATTTGAGGTTTTTTACAATATTTGAGAAACAACCCTGAATCATTCTTCACATAAACACACTAATAGTGAATAACCAGATTGCAAATTGGGTTCTCAATGATGAAAAATCAAATGCAAAGCCTTTCATATTTTAACAAGTTTGAGATTCATGAAATATGTTGTTGCAGCAACAGTAGCCCATTGGAAAACAACAACTACAAAGAAAAATAAGAATAATGGTTGTCCAACAGTAACAATAATCTACAACCATGCAATTTAGTCCACAACCATCTCACAATAATAGCACAAAGTTGTATCTTCTCAATCAGAGCTCTACAGTAACTTGGTACATATCACAGAGACAAAATGAAGATGACTTGTGCCACTATGAAAGCTCCAAATACCACTAGATTGTTCTCCCACGACAATTGTAAGTGTCATGCCAACTGCATATCGCAAATATAGACAACTATTAAAGTTCAAATGCAATCTCTGAGTGAGGATCGCTTCTTCAACCAACAGAATTTTTCTCCTTTAGAGCATAAGATCCTCAGAATTTTCATCCTTTGACCTTCTTTGAATTTAAGAGTTATCGTCCTCATATCCGTATGCTCAAACACTAGGGTTCACTACAGCTTTGGTATTGAATATTTTTCACAATATTCTCTTCCATGAAGTCTCTACATTTCATAAAACCCCCAAAAGAAGTCAAAGACCGCATTAAATGCTAAATCTTGCAATTGGTATGCAGCAAAGAGTGTCCACGCCTAGTGGCAGTGTTTTCCTACAAACTATATTCAACATTGTGCCATGTGCCAATGGCATACACAAGGATGGAGAAAGTTTCCGGTGACCTACAAATGTAACCAACAATAAAGGCAAGAGTTATCATGGAGTTTGAAATAACCAACTACCACATAAATGGTTCCTTGGTCATGTTTCCATTTACAACACTAGAGGTCCACGTGGATCCACATCCCCATATTAAATGATCCCTTTTTGCACATAGACTCTTCTAAAAGGTGAATCATTCAATTGAGCATTAATGGTGATTTGCTCGTGCAAGGAGGTAGGTGAGGTGTATAGTGAAAGGGGGTGAGAATGTCGGAGTTCGATTGTTGTGGGTACTTGACTCATGGCGTAAGTTAATGATTGGGGTGTAATGTTCTCATTTCCAATTTGCCATAGAACTTTGCACTAGATCACAATTGCATAAGATTAGGGTTAGGGTTTACCATGTATAGGGTTTTCTCCAATTGTGTAATCCATAAATTGAAATCTTGCAATATTGTTAGTATACATTTATAATCATAATGCTATAATTTAATTAGAAATAAACATATATAAGAAATGTAAATTGGATCAAAAGATTGCTAGAACTGACTTCGATGTGATTCAACCACAGAGATGATAAGGTGAGGGGGTTCAATAAGGTGTCCCAGAAACCTCCTACCCTAGGCCCAAGAGCGGTTATATTGGTCCCCCTTGGCCTCATGTGGCCCTTGCCATGCATATGAGGTGGGCTACCTAGTGTGGGGTCCTCTATCGCATTTCCCTCCATCTAGCCATCCTCAACTTGTCTTACCTAATTGAAAGGTCCACTTCCCATGATGGAGATTGTGAGGGCTCTTCGCAACAAGGTGTCCCGAAAGTCTACCCTTTCTAAACCCAAAGGTAGTCCACATTGTCCCCCTTTAGCCCCATGGGACTCCTTAGTCTCCATATGGAGTGGTGTATTTAGAAAGTGACCTCATTGCCATTTTCCCCAATTGGGAATCCTCACTTCACCATCATGGCAGATTATGATAGTCAAAGATGAAAAGACATATAATATCTTATCTGAATCATTTATTCTATATGTCCACAAATCATAGTAAATGAATCAGCAATGGATCTACTAGGTTATGGCAGATAAATATAAACAACCATGCATTGTATATCAAAGTAATATAAGCAGCCATATGCAAGTATTGGCTGTATGCACATAATCCAGTAATGAGCAGTCACAAACAGTTTTCCCTATGCCATGTACGCATATAGAGATATTCATGGCAGATATTGCCGATTATAATAATGAATTGTTATAGGTCTGTCCTTACTATCAATATCTGCTCCTTTTTCTTCTATTTCAATGACTGATAGAATGATTTCCTTTGATTTGATGATTAGATATGTTAGTGCATGATGATGGATTGAATGTAGAATTCACAGATTGAGGAGTGATGATTAAGTGTGTGCTCATTTGATGCATTAGCGAGTGATGATAGATAAATGATCCTTGAATACTGGAATGATTTCTCCTTTGTACATTACTAGTGGAAGGGTCACCACCTTTCATAAGAATTGAATCACCACTCTCCGTTGTGGTCATTTGAGAATAATATATTATTCCCCAACTTTATCTCCCTTATATGCTCTCCTCAGAGACCCTCTCCTCTTTATACCTTTTAATGTGAGGAAGAAACACATCTCTTGAACATGTCTGCCCCTTGCAATGGTCACACCCTTTCACAATTACCACCCTTGTAAAGATCCTTAAATACTGATACAATTGTCACAATTCTCACTGTTCTATACTTTAATTATGAATGGAAGCGTGAGCATAAATAAACAAATGCATAAACAAAGATTCTTCTATTGGCAATGAATAGATACACCCACTGTAAATTATTAACAAATCGCTAATCATAACCGTTGAACACACTTGCAATATTTAAACTTTAACGTATGTAATATTGAGTATTAAGTTTTCTCAGGCACCTGTGTCTGCATATGACAGCCCGACAGTTGAAGTCTCTCACAGATTCTGCTGAATTTGGTATGCAGTATTGGAAAGTCACCCGCAGGAACTTGACCACTGTGAAGCCGGTTATCCTCCGTAGAGCCCTTTCGTGAACTGTCACCATATTTCCCGCATCATCATAGGAACGTAATATTTGTTCCACAAATCCCTGTCTTTGCGTCCAAGTCTTCGTATCCAAATTCTAACATACACTGTGTTCGCCAAGTGCGATCCCTACCACTAGTAATCAATACTAATGTGTCACCCGAGTTCTTTAAGAACGTCACTCCCTGACCTTTAAACAAGAGCCACCGTGCCCTATAAATACGACACTCCTTGTCATTGTAAGGCCTTTGTATTCAGTCAATACGACTCTTTGTCATGTGTAAGTGCCACTGTAATCTGTCGTGCAATATCCTTTGCGGAAGGATGAGAATTCAACAAGAATTGCCACCCGACGTCGCCTTATTCCTCCAAGTCTAGATTCCACTAGGCCAGACAAAGTCCTGACGAAAGGAATATGAATTTGTCTTTTCCTCAAAAACCAATCTGTAAATATCCAAGCATGTCTCTAACTGTGCAAAACCGTCTTTTAAACACAACCAAACAGTTGTATCCTGTAAGGGAACTACTTGGAGATTAAAGTTAACAATATTTAAATATTAGTTTATAATTATAACTAATACGTAAATATGAAACCTTAATTATTAATTATTTAATATTAGTATATATTGTAAATTACCAATATTAGACAATTAATATTATTAATTCAATATCACAAATCCGGGACATTACAAGTCCTCCCGTCCCAAAATTGCTTGTCCTCAAGCAATCAAATTTCAACCTGGTTGTTTATTGTCATCTGAACCAAAATTCTTGGATCCCAAACCAATCTTCCAAACCCGCTAGCTTGACTCTGCTGCTTCATTCGGACATATCGAACATTTACTTCAATGTGAAAGCCTCTGCCAATTCTTCCAACCCTAGGAACCCAAATCCAAATACCAGCTTCAGTATTAGAAGTCAAAAAGGAAAGAGTAATATTATTCATCAAAGATTCACCATTAAACTTCTCATCTATTGTCCATACCCTTTTAGGACGCGTGCAACCAACGGTACTCCACAAATATAACAGAGGTGAAATTGCTTTCATTTCATTCTCATGAATCACCACCTCCGTCGAAAACCAAAAACCAGGAAACTCATAAGAGTTCAATACATGCGGCGCATCATCTACCTGAATCACCCACAGTGTTTGAGACTCAAACTGTAAGTTTGAGTGTTCATCCTCAAAAGTGTCCACTGGAATAGTCAGTTCTAATTTTGTATGCGATTTCCTGTGCCTATACCTTTCCTTAATTATTTGCAAATTCTCTCTTGCTTGAGCAACTATCAATTTTACATGCTTGGCTTTTGCCATCCACTCATTACACTGCAAGAGGGTTCTCTCTACATGTTTAAGTCCAACCATCAACTCCTTGGGTTCAATTTCTGTTACCACTGATTCTTCACTAACTCCTCCAATCCATTCACTTTGTTGTTCTGAGTCCTGTACTGAATGTGGTGATCCTGAATCCTGTGTCAACAATTCTTCCTGACCAAAGCCACTAATACCTTTTACTAGTTGTTGCACTTCCCTACTTCTTGAAGGGATGTTATGTTCACTTGTCATTCTTTCCGCGTAACCCATACTCAACTGCAAACACAAATCACCACACTCTTTGTCCTTATCTTCAACAAACCTGATAGATGTGTCCCTGTCCCTGAGTAAGCACAAGTATTCAAATTTTGTCATCTCTAATTCTTCCTTGATCGCTTGTAACTGTGCATTGGAAATTCCATTTGTAACTCCATTCTTCTTTCCCTTCTGCTGAAAAATCCATTTAAGATTTTCAATTTGTTTACGAGCAGTGTCAGTTCTTGATAGCACCTGCACAATCCTCTCCTCTGTCACCACCAGTTGATCCTTCAAATCTCGCCCTGGTAGAGACACGCAGTTATCACAGTAACTAGTACTTGTATCACCTAATGAATCTTTGGTTTCGTTTACATCAACAGTGACACTTCCCTCAACATGAATAGTTAACTCACTTGAAGTTACCATAGATTCCTCAACCTCGAGAACATGATTGTTCCCTGTTTTATATTCATCAATACTGATTTCTATTTCACCCACATAAAAATTTGAGCACTCTTCTTTATCAGATTTTACAATAGAAACATTACACTGTTCTGTACAAGAGGATTCACCTTTATCCTGGGTGGCATCATAGATAATTTTCTCTTCTTGTACCTCTTTCCGAAATTCCTGAAATGCAATTTCAAATCTATCCTGAGATAAATTATGCTGTTGTTGTTCTTCTTCCTGCACCAAAGACTTGAGCTTCCCTTCACAAAGCCTAACCACTTCGCAAACCAGGGTGTACGCCGATGAAGAAATAGCACATTCCTATTTCAAAACAGCCCACAGCATCGACAAAATGGGTTGGGAAATAGTTTTGCTCTCATTGATAGTTGATACCATAAGATTCTGCATAAAAGCAACAACCTCTTTATCATGTGTTGGCCTGACTATGATCAAAAAAAGGTGAAACATATCATAAACTGAAACTTGCAATCCAAAATCCAGCAGGAGGTTGCTTATTCTAACTTCTGCAAAAGCTTTCAAGACAACAAATCTTCTTCGTGCATGAATGCTACTAACATCATCAAGATCCCAGAAACTCCCAACAATCAAAATCAGTATCTTACTCATGGTTTCATCCTTGTAAGGAATATGGGGTACTGAAATTCTCAAAACTTCACAAACGCATGAAGCTACCAATAGTTTGATATCTGTATCTGAATGCATCAACAACCAATCCTGACTAAAAGAAAATTGCACAAAAATGAAGGCCAAATGCAGAAGAGATGAAAATGGTTGTTCCACTAAACTCAGACATCTTTCTAATTCAATCAGGTTGCTGAGAACAACCTTACTGGGTTGCCGGTCATGAATGTTGCCACCAGCTTCTAGTAGAGCCTTAGTCAAATTTGCTTATGTTCCCATACCAAAAATTAAGATTGTTTTAATTCCCCACAAGCTAGCAAGATGCACAGCTCTGATACCACTGTAAAGTTCCTTAAATACTGATACAATTGTCACAATTCCCACTATTCTATGCTTTAATTATGAATGGAAGCGTGAGCATAAATAAACAAATGCATTAACAAAGATTCTTCTATTGGCAATGAATAGATACACCCACTGTAAATTATTAACAAATTGCTAATCATAACCGTTGAACACACTATTGCAATATTTAAACTTTAACATATGTAATATTGAGTATTAAGTTTTCTCAGGCACCTGTGTTTACATATGACAGCCCAACAGTTGAAGTCTCTCACAGATTCTGTTGAATTTGGTATGCTGTATTGGAAAGTCACCCGCAGGAACTTGACCACTGTGAAGCCGGTTATCCTCCGTAGAGCCCTGCCGTGAACTGTCACCATATTTCCCGCATCATCATAGGAACGTAATATTTGTTCCACAAATCCCTGTCTTTGCATCCAAGTCTTTGTATCCATATTCTAACATTCACTGTGTTCGCTAGGTGTGATCCCTACCGCTAGTAATCAATACTAACGTGCCACCTGAGTTCTTTAAAAACGTCACTCCCTGACCTTTAAACAAGAGCCACCGTGCCCTATAAATACGACACTCCTTGTCATTGTAAGGCCTCTGTATTCAGTAAATACGACTCTCTTTGTCGTGTGTAAGTGCCATTGTAATCTGTCATGCAGTATCCTTTGCGGAAGGATGAGAATTCAACAAGAATTGCCACCCGACATCGCCTTATTCCTCCAAGTCTAGATTCCACTAGGCCAAACAAAGTCCTAACGAAAGGAATATGAATTTGTCTTTTCCTCAAAAACCAATCTGTAAATATCCAAGCATGTCTCTAACTGTGCAAAACCCATCTTTTAAACACAACCAAACGGTTGTATCCCGTAAGGGAACTACTTGGAGATTAAAGTTAACAGTATTTAAATATTAGTTTATAATTATAACTAAAACATAAATATGAAACCTTAATTATTAATTATTTAATATTAGTATATATTGTAAATTACCAATATTAGACAATTAATATTATTAATTCAATATCACAAATCCAGGACATTACAACCCTTCGAAAGAGTCACAACCCTTCATCATTGCTGCCCCTTAGGAAGTTACTTCTTCTTTTTCAATTAATCCTTCCTTAATTCCTATGCTCCCCATTATGCAGATTAGAACTGTCTTATATCTCATAACAGAACTTACTATTATTACCTTCCTTATGATGATCCCTTATTCTATGCCTTCAACAAATGACTCTCTCTCCAATTCATATCTTCATGATGGGAGAGTCAACCTTTCATTATTACAACCTTTAAATTGATTCACAACCCTTCATCCTTTATGCCCTTTGAAAGAGTCGCAACCTTTCATAACTACCACCTTTTGAAAGAGGCACAACCCTTCATCATTACAACCCTTTGACTTCCTTATTCTTCCTTCTCCATTAATTCTTTCTTGATTCACAACTTCAAACTATGTCTTCTTTTTATACTTCTCCTTTAAGTCTGCGTAGACTTTCCTTCCCAATTTGCATCAACATATTCTTTTATATCTACATATATTCCTCCTTTATATCTCCATATACTCTCCATACAATTCTACTATAAATTCTTCTTACAATTACACCTTCAACCTTTCTTTGATGATCTTCCCTTTTATCTTCTCCGTTGCACATATGCAAATGTAAGTCTGATATAAACTCTTGCTCCCCTCAAATGCACTCTACAACTTCTTAATATATCTTCCCAAGAGTGGTGTCTCTTCCACTTTTAATAGCTCCTTAACTAATCTTAATTGGTGCTCTTCATTTCTAATTCAAGTTTATTTCTGAATTCTTCTTCAATTCCAACCTGATTATTCCATATTTCATTTTCCAATTTTCCTTGCTCCATCCATATCCCCTTTCAAATGAAATATTCTCCCTTTTATATCCCTTTTATAGCTTATGTTGAGGGAGTCACAACTCTTCACTACATGCCCCTTGACCTTTCATTGAGCTTAACTAACTTAATATATATATATATATATTCTTAATTATTAATTATCATTAAATCCTATTTTAGAAAGGGGACATTACATGGGGTTTGGAAGGGAAGCATGTTGGTGAGAGGAAGCTTGACTCTCTAACAAAAGCTTGTGAGGGAACAAGGTTTGGAAGAGAAGAAATCCCAATGAGATGGAGTGAAAGAGAGGAATAAGCAAGAGGCATGATAATATGGGGAAGTGCAATGCTTTTAAGGAAATAAGAGAAAGATCATCCTAGGAAGGCAAACTCCACAACCTCAATGACTTACTAAGAAACTCGAGGGACATTACGTTGACGCATGAGTGATGGAAAAGAACATATACAAAAAATTGCATCAAAAATTATTGTTCTATCCTAGAATTCAAGGGGGGCTTAACAGCGCCCCTAGAGAAAAGGTTGTTCGAGATTTGATCAAGGTGCATTCACCTAATGTTGTGTTTATTCAAGAATCCAAATAGTTTGTGGAAGGTATGACCAACATTTCTTCTAAACAGTGGTGGAAAGGTCAATGTCAATGTAATCGTGCTCAAGGCATTGCTAAGGGTATAGCTTACTTATGGGATCCTCAAAAAATTTCACCTTTATGGTGGATCTCTTGTAGGTGTTCTTTATCTATGGCTGCCTCTAGCTTTGATTCCATAGTTCTACTATTCTCTAATATTTATGGTCCAACTAATCTTCCTAGTAAGGCTCAACTATGGTCTCACATCAGGTATGTTTGAAACTTGACTACTTTTCTTCCTTGGACCTTTTGTTCCTTCTTTTGTGGATACTCGCTCAGTAAGATAATGTGATTTGTTAATAATCACTTAGGGGACTTACGCTATTCATTCAATGGATATCAACAACCACTTGCACTTCTAAAGATTTAGCTTCACAATGTACAATGAAAATATAATTTTGATCTTCAAGCATCCACTTCAATTTAGATCTAACTTGCTAACTTCAACTACTTCTACTTCTAACTATGAATGGAAGGAAGTATGGATGACTTGGACTCTACTAGGTGCAGCTTTATCAATGACTCCACCCACCTAGTGCAAGCTTCTAAGGGTATACTCAAACGGTTTTCATATCAATATTTCCTCTTCAATCCCATCAATGGATGCAAACTAAAGATTTCATACAAATTGAAGGTAAGTACAATCACTAGCTCACCACACAAGGCACTCCTACCATTAGCAAGAGGCTAGTGGCCTAGTTTATATTCAAGTCAATCAAGTAAACATCCACAATTTCTTTCATCCAACTAAACTACTCCTACTCAACATGAAATGAAATCCTAAGCTAAGCGAGGAAATGTGGATCACCATGCAATAACTCAAACTTGATCACAACAATTTTCACGAGCCATAATTATTGTGAATATTGTCTTAAACAATACACCATCAATGTTATTAATCAATATAAAACTAATATTATTGTTAGAAATAACAATAATTAATCAATTGATAGTTAATCTATTTAATTGATTAATAATGTATTATTAATCAGTATATATAGAGAGAATAATCAATATTATTAAGCAATACTAATATTAAACCATATTAGTATTAATTGATCCATATAATATGATATAGTATCAATAATTGATCATTATAATTTAACCTATATATAATTAATATTAATATTAATAATATCAATCAATATATAATTAATTAATCAATGTAATATGATTAATAATATTTTATCAATCCATATTAATTAATATTCATGATACTTTTTAATCAATACAATGCTAATCGACTCCAATACTAGTTAAGTCGATGATAATAATAAATCAACTAATGGTCAACCATGAGCGATGCCCTGTTTTAAGCGAAACTGCGGACTGATAAATCCACGTCAGCAAAAGGGTGTGAACACTCTATCTGGATTGGAATCCCACGTTGGAAGGTCATGTCCCATAGCCTTTGGATCCCCCAACGAGGAGTATAAGAGTATGCTGCAAACTGGAGATGAAAGGCAGCGGGGGTAAAGTTAGTAGATCAACAAAGGACTTTAAGTGTCTACGGTAGTTGCAATCTGAAAACAACAGAGGGTTCTATACCGTGTCCTACAGTCCATGCTCAAAATGAGAAAGGAAATAAATCATTTAATTGTTGGAAGCATTGAGTGACAGCAACTAGGTTGTTACTTATCTAAGTTAATTATTAATTCATTATAATATTATATGTGAATCCCTGTTAGGGATTAGAACCACTATATAGTCTAATATATATATATATATATATATATATATATATATATATATATATAAGTTATGTTATATAAAGAGATATATATAAGAGATAAGAGTTATATTATAAACATATATATAAGAGAGCGTGAATATATGTAAATCATGTTATATTTGTGTATGAATTATATACAGACATACTTGTAATACAAGGACATTATATCTGAAATCTATTAGGGAACAAAGAATTAGTATTTTGAAATATCAAAATTTTTACATATACATATATACAGAATCTTGATGGATTAGTTTATAAAAATTGTATTATACCACCATTACAGATATACTGAGAAAATAAAAAACATAATCATAATTATGTGTGTTGTGTGTGTAGAGAGAGAGAGATATTAATAAATATGTTTGCTCCATTCAAATAGAATATCTAAATGGAAACATTAAACTGATATATTCAATATAGATCATACGAACTCATTTCTTTCATCCCACTAAAGCATCTTTTGAGTGAGAAGGTTGTGGAAGGTAGAGGCGGAGTAATTTCAGGCACATGATGCTTATCCCAACACTGGGGTTAGGCCTTGAGGGAAACTGCTTGTAGCCTGTTTCACATGGCCTAGGCCTTGTAACTCTTCCACTCTTGATGGCCTTAGAGAGAGAGAGAGAGAGAAGGATTCCTCCATGATCCATACAAGAGATATTTTGGCATTCATACAAAATATGCTGCTTTACTTGTTCCATTGTTGGTTTACATTTCTTTAATGATTCTGCATAACAATGGATAATATATATAGAATGTAATGCTTAATAAGAAGAGTCCCTAATCTAATCAATTTTTTCCTAATTGGCATTAATTGATGAAATAGGATAGTGTTAAGGAAACGGGGTCATTACAACAATTCACCATGCAAGACACAACAATGAAAAGTAGAGCAAATTTGGCATTATCTTAGGAACAATTCTCCAACAAGTCCTATTTTACAAATGAGAGGGGCGGGGTTTGTATAGGAGCTCCAATTACAATGAACGGCCAAGATTGATTTGAAATCACTGGCCTAGATTAATCCATTACAAACCCTAATTAGGGCAACCAAAAATAGCCAATAGAAATGAAGCACCGCAAAATAAGCCAATGAGAAAATTCGAAGGCTTGAGGACCAATGGGAAGCAAAGAAGTCGGCTAGTCATCATACAACTCATCATCCAAGATGTGCACTCCCTTTTAACTCTTTCTTTTAGCAAAATCAATGAACTTACGTAAAATTTCACTTAAATTCCTCTATGTCGATACCAGGAAGGCTGCTATGATGTAACTCCATGACCTCTAACTTTTCCATGCAAGTATCCCATGTATTACCTCAATCCGAAGTATGTCTCTTTTCTCTTGCAATCTTTATCTTAATTCCACTTCCTTATCCTTAGGAATTCTTCATCGTTCTTGGAATTCTTTTCCTTGGATATTTTGACTTTGTAATACTTGAACCCTTCGTATTTCCACCTTCATTGTTTGGAATTCTTCTTCATCTTTGGACTTGATCCTTGGGGCAATTCCTTGAACACATTAACATCTTCCTTGTCATATTAAATCTTCCTCAATCCATTTCCTTGCATGACTCAATCATAATCAGGATCACTCCCTTGATGGGAATCTTGTCCTTGAATTCTTTCTTGCTCTTAACCTCCTACTTGTCCTTATGTCCTTGTCCATGTTCCAATGTTGGCCCTAGTGTTAGAATCATCTTCAAACATTCCTTGGTGTACTTGTAAATTGACGTGAATAGGGACACGTTGATCTTCTTGTAAGATAGTCCTTATTCCTCAAGCATTTAATCAAGTGTAAAGTTGATTTGCATAGGGACACATGAATGTCCATGAATTGAATCCTTGAACTTGTCCATGGACTCCTTTAAATCTAGACTTTTCCCATGTCCTTGCTTGATGAAGGCCTGATCTCGAGATAATTCCTTCAGCTTGATCCTTTCGTTTTCTTTCCTTTGTCCCAGCTTTGAAGTGCATCATCTTGAAGTGTTGTCCTTTGAACTAGATCGCTTTAGGTTAGTCTTATTTCATTGCTATCGTTGGCCTTGAGCTTGAACTTGCCTTCCACCTTCCTTTGTTCACTTCCTTACGACTATCCCTTCCTTTGATCTGGACATGATTCCTGGTACAAAGCTCAAAGTTAGTATGGTATTAAAGGGCTTAATCATAATATTAAATTTTCAGATCTTTAAATGCTTGAATTCAATGCAATGAATAAAAATTCTATCAGAAGAAGGTTGTAAATTGAATAAGCATTTGGAGGAGAATCTTAGGACAATAAAATGATCAAAGTTAGCCATTAGAATGGTAAAATCAGATCCTAAAGACTTCTGATTTGATTTTTCTGAGGACAACTCATAGCAAGTCTAAAGACAACATAAAATCAGTCCTAACATCCCATTAAGTTCATCACAAATCATATACCATGGACTTGTATGCGAATTATGAATCAAAATGCCAACCAACCATGGTCAAAATCCATCTTTCTCCATAAAGACAAACTTAGACTTTGTGAGGACAAGTCTAAAAATTACCCTCCCCGGATGAATTTAGTCCTCAATCTTGTTGATCCCTGCACAAAAATACCTCCCAAAGACTTAGAAACAGCGCCCTTGAAGATTGGGTAAGTTAGTGAATTATGAGAATTTTTTCCAAAATCGCCCCTGTTTTTAGTGTTTTCAGATTTTAGTCTGAAGATCAATGTTGTATCAGACCTCCTTTGGCCTCAAAATGGGTGTAAAATCAGTCTCAAATGGTCTGCAATGAAGATAAATTAGCTTTGAGAATCTTTAAAAATCTCAAAAAGTTACTTGAGAAAAATCAAACTTTAAGGGGGGGGGTTTCAGACTTAGTCTGAAAACTCTCATATTCAGCCCCCTTTACACTTGCAATCAATCAAGGAAGATGACTTTTAACCTTGTCATTAGTCCACAATCAAATCTGGAGCAGTTCGGAGCTTTGTGTATTTTATATGAATTTTCAAAAAAATCGCCCCTTATGAGGAAATCCTCAAATTTTGGTCTAAAACTCTTACCTATTAGAGCTTAGATGCCTCCAATCAGTCTCGGAAATCCACTTTCAGCCTCGTCATTAATCTGTAATCATGTTTGGATAGACTTGGGAGGCTGGAAATCTCACATGATTTTTCAAAGGAAATTGCCCTTCATAAAAAAAAATCTCAAACTTAGTATGAAGACACCCTGTTATCAGCCCCTTCTTGCCTTCAATCTTGTCACAAAAATCAGAATTTGTCCTTACAATGATCTGCAATCAGTTTGGGTGTGAGCTAGTCAATAGAAAAAATCCAAAGATTTTACAAAAAAAATCGCCACCTTTGTGGAAATTTTCAGAATTAAATCTGAATATACTAATATTGCAGCCAACTCACCTTATTTTTCTGCCCTTGGAAGTCTAATTTCAACCAGTAATCACTTAGGTCAGATTCGCCAATGATGGTTGATACCCTCCTTTGCTTAATTTCCAGCTCCTTAGACTTTTCTTCTATCTCCTTCAGCCACTTGCTTATTTTCTTTATTTTTTCTAATGGTTGTACCTTCTCCTTTAAAGTGATTTTGGCTTTGCTTTTCACCCACACAAACAATGTGGGATAAAACCTTTTGTCTTCTAGAAGCTTGTAGAACTTTATTATATTATTTTCCCTTTTATTTAATTTATTTTTATTTCACCAAGGGAAAATCGACCAGCTTAGGGATCCATAATCCTTCAAATTTGTCTTGTTCCCATTTAAATAATCTTCCTTGTCCATAGGAGGGAGAATCGGCCCTCATAGGGACTAATATAATCTCAAAATTTGACATTTTCACTTAACAAAAATGGCTCTCAAAGGGAAAAACGACCCATGTGTGGATAGATGAATTCCACGCTTAGAAAAAAATTTTGCATCCATAATCATCCTTAAAGGGAAAAACGACTTGGGTCTAGACAAATTCACATCTTGCTTCCAAAATTTGGCTAAGTATAAAACCAAAGGGGAAATTCACCATGGGTCTAGACTCTTCATATTCATCTTCAATCTCTGGATTCCAGTTGGGGAAAAATCGACCCATGTCTGGATAATTCCCACACTTACAGAAATTTTCAAGCAAATGCTATCCAAAGTGGGGAAATTCATACTATGCCTGGATTTTATCCCCAACACAGAAAATTTTTAGGAATATGACAATTAAAGAGGGGAACTTCATGATATGTCCAGATTTTGATCAAATAAGTGGAGAAATTCATAGTAAGTCCAGATTTTGTGTATTTTAATAAAGAAAAATTGATTTAAGGCCCCGTTTGGTTGCAGCAATTAGAAAATGCTGAATTTGATCTAATGCTGGAAATGGTCAAATCAGGAATTTGATATTCTGATTTCTTGTTTTCGGAATATAGTTTGAGCTGTTTGGTTGACCCAGAAGATGAGAAAGAAGATGCAATTTTTGCGTTTGGTAAACCCTCCCTACGCCCCGTGACTGAACAAGCCTCTTAACCCTACAATTTCTATTCTTTGCACAATCTCGATCGCCATGGTGTTTAATCTTTCCTTCCTGTTCTGATTTCATCGCAATTTTCCTGTCGCTTACATTTCAAGTTTATGCTAGTCGGAGTCATGGATGTATTCGCCCCTTCATCGCCAGTAGTCTGATCTTGCCATTTGTTTCACGCATTGAGGTAATTAGGTTTCACAGAAAGCAAAACAGAAACGCATAGTTTGCAGTGATAAACCATTACTCACATTTTTTCTCCGAGTAAAAATGGCTGATGACACGCATGATCTACAAGAAAATCTGGAACGGAAGAGGTATTTTTCACGCTATGCTTTTTGTCTCATTTTTTTCATTTTTGTTTTCGTGTGTTTGAATGTTTAGTTTTTTACTGTGTACGATCTGTTCGCGCATTGTCTTTGTCTGGTTTAATTTGCGCACGGTTGGCATGCCCAGACCCGAAAACTTTATTAATTTTGGCTTAAAAAAAGGGAAATTGAAATTTGTAATTCCAATTCCGCCTTTTCAAGTGGAAGATTCAAATTCCCAAAATGGACCAAAATGGGAATTTGAAATGGTCAATTCCAATTCAGATTGACGTTACCAAACTGCATATTTTGTTAATTCAGCATTAGAAAATGCCAATTCCAGTCTAATTCCTGTTACCAAACGGGGCGGGTCCATTTGTTTTCCGGAATTAGATTGGAATTGGGATTGTCAAATCCCGGAATTGACATTTTCAATGTTTGTGTTCAAAACATGAAACTGGAATAGGGATTTGTTAATTCCCATTTGCCCCTAAAACCAGCATTTGAATCTTCCATCTAAATAGGTGGAATTGAAAAGAAAAATTTATAATATTTTGAAATCCATATGCAAACAACATTTTCCATCTTCTCATTATGAATTCCAAGTGAATTCCGGGTAAACCAAACGGTTCCAGCCATATTCCAAAAACCATTTTCCGGATTTAAAACTTCCAAAATTGTCAAATACTGTAATTTGACAATTCCAGCATTATTTAATTCTAGCAACCAAACGGACCCTTATTAGGATTTTGGCGATTTCAAGTATGGAAAATCAATTCCTATAAGGATTTTAAGGCCCTTATGCATATATGCCTTTATATGAAATTTTGAACTAATTGAAAAGCCAAAATTTAAATACACTTACGATTTTTGACTCAACCCACTATAACTTGACCTAAAAGGACTTCAATTTTAATGTTCCCACTTAAGATTGCAACTTGGCCACTTAATTTCTTTACCACCCCTCAGTCTCTTAAAGCTCCGAATTGCCAAATTTACTACCAAAACCTAACTAATCTAGCAACTACAGGCAAAAAGAGCGGGTCCCCATTTGCAATGGGACGATGGTGTGAAAACTCACAACAAAACTGACTTTAGTTTATCTAAAAATGCCTCATTTAAATTTCAGCTAATGTGGTTGCGAGAATCTTTCCTACAAAACTGTGTTTCATTGGTGGAATAGTGGTGGTCCTGCTTATGGCACATTTATGTTCTCTTTTGTCAAAAAGTTACAGTTTGTGAAATATCAAATGAAGAAAAACAATAAACAGTGTTCTTGAAATAGTTTTTTAAAAAAGGTAGATGTTCAAGATAGACTTGATAAAATAACCTGTTGGAATAGAGACGATGGATTCTCAGAAGATTCCCTTAAAGAAAAATCAAAACATGCTAAAGAATTGGCAGAATGGGAATTGCGAAAAGAGATTTATTGGAAACAAAAGTCAAGGATTGACTGGCTAGAAAGTGGGAAAACAATTTTTTTCTTTAATTCTATCAAGTTTAAACATGGGAATATGATTATTTTGAGTGTTTCTTCTCAGGGTGACCAATTATCTTCTTTTCGAGATATCTCAAGGGAAGCTATTCAATATTACTTTGTGTTAAGGTTTTAGGATCGTTGCAAATGTAATAACACTATCTGATTGTATGTGTTTTCCAAATGCAACAATCTCTTGCATTTATATTGAGAATGAGCCAAGAAGAGACATGTCCCTTCATGGGACATGTCTATTCATTATTATGTAATTAATATAATGACAATTATGATTATATATATATATATAGTATCTCTTGAGTATTATATTAATTTCTCTAATATTTACATAATAATAATAATATTTATATATATATTTAAGTATATATATACATCTCATATATACTAAATATATATATACATATCTTCACTAGTATTGACTCAATGTTTATCCGACAAAAGCTACAAAACATCAACACTCTTCTTTTTTCTTTGAAGACTCTCCCTACTAGAGATGAAGAGAATCTAATCTTAGATTACATTCCTACCTTAGTGACTACTAAAATGAAAGAATCTCTTGTCAGACCCACTTCTCTAGATGAGATGGAGAGGATTGTTTTCTAGACAAAGAAAGGTAAAACTCTTGGACATGATGGATTTCCCAAAAACAAAACAAATGTTGAAAGCTATGAATTCTACCTTTCTTGTGCTTATTCCCAAGAGAGAGGGAGCGAATTCCTTGGACCTGTTTAGGCCTATTACTCTTTGTAATGTGATTTATAAAATCATCTCAAAGGTGATTGCAGAAAGCTTAAGTCGTGGATTCATAACTTTATTTATGAAGAGCAAGGTGGCTTTGTGGGTGGCAAACAAATCTTGGATGGGATGATCATTGTTGTAGAGACCATTCACTCCATGGCTAAGTCTAACGAGAAAGCTATGTTCATCAAACAAGATATGGCCAAAGCCTATGATAGAGTTAAGTATTCTTTCCTCCAAAAGATACTTTGGCTTTTAAATTCAATCAGGATTAGATCAATTGGGTGATGAATTGTATGGCCTCTACATCTTATTCGATGTTAATTAATGATAAGCCTTCAAAAATTGTTTGGTGCTTCTCGTGACCTAAGGCAAGGAAACCCTCTATCTCCCTATTTGTTCATCTTAATGATAGAAGGTTTAGGAAGATTCCTTAAGTCCTAGGTGAATCATGGAGCTATCCTTGGGTAGTGATGGGACATCAACTTATCTTCCTCTTAGCATTTAAAATTTTTGGATGACACTGCTTTGATGGGTGTAGCTTAGATTAGAGAATCAACCAATTTTAGACATTCCTTGGATATCTATTTGGCAACTTTAGGATTAAGGATTAATGAAGAAAAGTCTTCGATCTTTTTTCTTCAACACCCCTCCTCTCATCCAATCAAGGATTGCTCGGAATAGATTTCAGATTGAAGCTTTTCCCTTTGTTTATTTGGATATCGCTCTCTCGATTGACCCACTACCAAGACAAACCTGGAATAATGTGCTAGAAAAACTTTGTGAGAGTCTGACATTGAACTTCTAGGTGGCTCTTGTTTAAAATGGGAGTGATGCTTTTGAGGTCAATGCTTTATGCTTTACCCATTTATTGATGCTTGGTGGAAGTAGCCCCTACAGGCTTCATCAAAGAGTTGCATGCCCTCTCAAAGAGATTCCTATGGGTCGATAATCTTGACACATCAAAGTGGAGCAAATGGGAGACGATTTGTACACCAAAGCAGAAGGGATGTTTAGGTTTGCGGCGGGCAAAGCTCACTACTCAAGCTTTAGCTCCTAAGCTCTATTCAAAATGTTGTATTAGCCAAGATCAAACATGGCCCAAAATTTTCTCTTCTAAATATTTAAGAGGAGCCACAAAAAAAGATATTCTTAGGTATAGCTTGTTTGGTAAGGGTTCTATAATTTGGGATACCCTCTAGAGGGGTGTAGCTCTTATCAAGAAGGGTCTATTTTGGATTTGTAATAGAGGCTTTGAAGCTCTTTTCCGGTTTGATTCTTGGGATTGATTTCCCCCTACTATGTCTATGTACCCTCATCTCCAAAACCTCTGTTAGTAATTTTTTTCTGGATGTTGCATGGTCTTTCAAAAGTTCATAGTACATGGGGCAAGTTGAGGTTTGTAAGTGGAAAGATTCTTGGGAATGGCCAGACGAGGGTTCTACTGGAGACCAAGAAGAATTTGCTCAAATTTTAGAGGGCGGAATTTGCAACTCTTTAAGGGTGATCATTTAGCTTGGAACCCTGATCTTAGAGTGGTATATTTTGTTGCCCTTGGATATCAAGAATTAGATCGGTAGAAGTACAAAGGCAAGGATATCCCGTGGTGGAAGAATGTGTGGAATAAGTTCGCATGGTCAAAATGCAACATTCTTTTTTGCCGTGTTAGCCTTCATAGGAGATCTTGCAAAAATGGGGCTTTCAAGGACCCTCTACGTGTTTGCTTTGTAGAAAAGATGAGGAATGTTCTTCTCATTTGTTTTTTCAATGTCCCTTTCCAGAGACATTTGGCATCTTTGGTGGGGAGTTTGGACGCAAGCCTATCTCCATGCCACCTTTGTAGTTGATTTTTGGAGCAATTTGGGGAAGCCTCTGTTGAAAATTGAACCAGAATATAGCATGACAAAATAAGAGTGCAAAACAGCAGAACAAAAGTAGATTGCACAACCTTTTATCCTGGGAAAAACCCTCCTCACCGAGGGAAACAACCCAGCCCACAAAAAGATATATCCTTTATTGAGATTCAACACCAATTACAATATCTTGCTCCTTATTGACATCTCAGCTTGACAGTCAATAAGTCTTTTAACATCTTGATCACTAAGGTTGCTCAATGATCGTACAATGATCATAAACAATGAAACAAAGAACAACTGAAACAATCACAATACATAAAATGAGATGATCGTATATAACATAGCTCACTCACAGAGCATAAATGAAATGACTACTAAAACACTAATGCGCAAACGTTGTTCTTCCTTTTGAGAATCACTTTGCAGAGAATCAAATACAAGAACTATGTCGTTCTTTTCTTTGTGCTTTCCCTATTATACATGAAACGCACCCAGAACAGACGGGGCTGCAAGATATGATAATCCGATCCAATGAACACTTTACTCATTAGAATAAAAGGGTGCCTAGGAAGGTGACGCTTCACCTTACTTGGCATTCCACCAAGTAAGGTGAAGCGCCATTTACTTCGGACATTACAAAGAAGGATGTCGATAACATTCAATGGCCAGTAAGAATGATATGATGCCAATAAAAAATAATAAGACCGATAACAATAAAGGTCATACAGATGTTATGAAACAAAATATGGAACCGATAACATCAATCAGTTAATACCAAAGTTACAATGACAAAAAAATATATGATGATGCCGAACATAAAGGAAAACACGGCCCAAAAGAACGTATACCTGTCGTTGGTGATTAAGCACTTGCTTAATCACCAACGACAGTGATACAATAGTGTCCACGATAGCATAGATGTGTGGACAAGCATCATCAATATGGCTCATCAAAAACTTCTTCCATAGACAGATATAGAAGGTAACAGCAAAATCAAAATTGAAGTCTCTGTCGCAACTACTCAACTTCAACACTCCTTCTTAGCAAGAGAGAGATCTTAAGAGAATTTCATCTAGACAAATGCACTCAGCTACAAAATAGTCAATAAATAATCTCAACATATTTCAAATTTTTGTTACTTCCGTACAATAGAATTCACCATAGCTACTCCTAGAGGGTGAAATAAAAAAACAAATAACAGTAACATTCACCATAGCTACTCCTAGAGGGTGAATACAAAACACATAAAATGTAATCAGCAAAAGTTATTCATCATAGCTAATTTTAGAGGATAAATTTAGAATCACAAAAATAGGTCATGGAATCACACACATGACTTCCACCATGGCGGCTCCTAGAGGGTGGACCAAGGGCTTTCACCTCAAACTTCTCCCAGAGAAGAATGCATTATCACCTTGCCTACTCGCAGAGGGTGATTCCACTATACCTACTCGCAGAGTGTGGATCAAGGGCTTACACCTCAAACTTCTCCTAGAGAAGAATGCATTACCACCTTGCCTACTCGCAGAGGGTGGAACAAGGGCTTTCACCTCAAACTTCTCCCAAAGAAGAATGCATATAAGCAAGGGAACATTGACGCTGAGACACTTTCTCAGCAAGAGCATCATTCTCCACTAAGACAATCTTTTCTCGAAAATAACAAAACTTCACTCTTCGAAGTGGTCTGGTGAGAATGTTTGCAGTCTACTCTATAGAGATATACTTTAGTTCAACTGCATTTTTTTGAACCATATCTCTCAAGTAATGAAACTTGATCTCCACGTGTTTGGATCTGTCATGAAACACTAGATTAATCGAAAGCTTCACACAACTTTGGTTGTCGCACATAATCATTGTAGATGCGAGAGGCTCCCCAAATAACCCTACAAGTAATTTACGAAGCCATATAGCTTCTTTTGCAGCCACACATGCTGCAACATATTCTGCTTTAGTTGTACTCTGAGCTACACAAGATTGTTTCTTGCTACACCAGGAAACCATGGCAGAACCAAGGCTGAAACAACATCCTAAGGTGCTCTTTCTATCAGGTACACAACCTGCCCAATCTGAATCAAAGAACCCCTATAACTTCAGTTCAACACAAGAAGAGTATTTCAACCCATATCCTATTGTACCACGAACATATCTCAATATATGTTTGGCTGCCACAAGATGAATTTGCCTGGGTTCACACATAAACTGACTTAGAGTGTTAACTGCATAACATATGTCAGGTCTTGTGTTAACCAAGTACATCAAGGAACCAATAAGCTGCCTATACAAAGTAAGATCAACTAAATCTGAATTAGCTGAATCATCATGAAAAAATTTTAGATTAACTTCCATGGGAGTCACCGTAGATTTGCAATCTAACATGCCAAATCTCTTTAAAATATCAATTGCATATTTTCCTTGACTCAAGATGTTTTCATTTGATTTTTGCCATACTTCAAGACCAAGAAAATAGTGCAACAAACCAAGGTCTTTCATTTCAAATTTTGAAGCTAGCTCCTTCTTGCATATCATAATGAGATCATCATTACCCGTGAGAAATAAATCATCCACATACAAGACTAAGATCAGAATTTTGTCATCGTGAACTTTGAAGTATAGATTAGGATCAACATCAGTCCTTTGAAAACCCAAGCTCAAAAGATAATCATCAATTCTCTCATACCAAGCACGAGAAGCTTGCTTGAGTCCATATAATGCCTTTTTCAGCCTACACATGTGAGACTCTTTGTTATGAATAATAAATCCTTTTGGCTGCTCTAAATAAACTTCCTCTTCAATGACTCCATTTAAGAAGGCTGTTTTCACATCCATTTGATGAAGTTTCCAGCCCTTCACTACTGCAATGGCTATAATGGTTCTGATGAAAGTGTAGCGAGCCACTGGCGCAAAGGTTTCTTCATAGTCTATGCCTTCTTTTTGAGAAAAACCTCTAGCTACAAATCTAGCCTTGTACTTATCTATACTTCCATCAGTTGCATGTTAATCTTGAATAACTATTTAGATGAAACAATTGATTTACCTTTTGGTCTTGGGACAATGTCCCATACATCATTTTTCATGATGGACTGATCTTCTTCCATCGTGGCATCTTTCCTAAAGGTTCCAACTTTGATCTTTTCTCTTTTGGAATATGGATGTAGACTGGGCATCCAAAAATTATGAAGTAACTAATGTCTGGTTTTGTTCCTGAGAAAGCTTCTTCAGGGGACATGTTGCCAAGAATCTGATGAGGACTAAGATTTTGAATGTGGACTGTTGTTTTGCATGCTTTAGCCCATAAGAAAGTAGGAAGACTTTGATCGTGGATCATAGCTATTGCTGCCTCAACAACAGTCCTATTCTTTCTTTCAGCCACACCATTTTGTTGAGGATTATAGGGAGCACATAGCTCCCTCTTAATCCCATTCAACACAAAAATTATGAAAAATCCCAGACACAAATTCTCCACCATTATCAGATCTCGGGATCTTAATCCTTTTGTTAGAAAGATTTTCAACCAAGGCTTTGAATGCTTTAAAACAGGACAGCACTCCATCAGATTCCTTAGACTTAAGAAAATAGATCTAGCACTTACGAGAGAAATCATCAATGAAAGTAATATAATACCAATAACCACTAAGAGAAGCAACAGACATGGGACCACATAAGTCTGAATGAATTAATTCTAGAATCTCTTTAGCTCTAGATTCACTACTATGAAAAGTACTCTTAGTATTCTTACCTAGAGCACATCCCTTGCAAACTCCTTCATGATCTTGATTCAGCTTTGGAAGACTAATAACAACTTTATCCATGGAGGCTAAGGTTCTGAAATTCAAATGCCCAAACCTCTTGTGCCAAAGAATATTAAGATTTGAAGAAGTATGAGCAAGAGCTTAAATAGGACAAGCTGAAAGCTTGTAGAGACTATCATGACGAATACCAATCTCACGGGCTGAAAGAAAATCTGAGTTCTTCTTCCATGCTAAGACTTTACCATCAACAAAAGAAACATGATATCCTTTGTCTTCTAGAGCTGAAATTGAAATCAGATTTCTCTTTATGCCAAGCACAAAAAGAACATCACTCGAGTGAAGAAAAATGTCTGAATCCAATTGAAAAGAAGTAGAACCAACTCCTTTAACTGAATAGCTTGCATCATCTCCAATAATAACTTGAAGATGTGAATCCTTTTCTTTCAAATTGAATAGATGATCACGGTAACCGGGGATGTGACGCGATGCTCCACTATCAATCAGCCAGGTATCACTGTTCATAGGAATATTACTGGAGAGAGCAGAGATAAAGCAAAATCCTTCAAAGTTATCGCTTGATTCCTTTTGAGGAGAAGAGTTCTCAACGAAAGCAACAAATGCTTGAGGCTTTGGCCTTAAGGTGCAGTCTCTAGCATAGTGACCAAATTTGTCACATCTAAAGCACTCAACCTTTGAAAGGTCCATTTACTTCTTCTTGAGAGCAAGAGCTGAATCTGAACTTTTATCTCTAAATCTCTTAAAATTATCTTTCCTCCCTTTTCCTTTAGAGGTGTGGGCAGCAAGCACCTGATCATCTTCATGATGGTTTTTGCAGCCATTTCCTCTAGCTTCAAGTCTGGATTCTTCTTGAATGCAATCAGCCCTCAACCTGTCAAATTTAGGGAGATCATCTCTACCACTGATGCCTTGAATGAATGATTCCCAAAAGTAGGGAAGTCCATTCATGGCAAGCATAACTAAGTCCTTATCTGGGATAGAATCTCCAATTGCACTTAGCTGATTTTTTAGTTCTATGATCTTCATAAAATATGATACTACAAATTCCCCTCGAGCCATCTTAATATGCAAAATCTGACGTCTTAGAGCTAAAGCTTTGTTGGTGTTATTGAACTCATACAAATCTTTTAAAGTCTGAAACATATGATTGGCTGAAGATAATTTGGAAATAATAGGAACCAAATGATCCTTCACTGAGTCAATCAAAACTTTCTTAGTCATGGCTCTGTTCTTTCTCCATTAAATTTTCTCAGCATCATCAGAAGGAGCTGCTGGATCAGAATTTACATAATCAAGGAGGTCATTCTCTTCAAGTGCAATCAGAATCCTAAATTTCGATGAAGAGAAGTTAGAAGAACCATCAAGTCTATCTTCAACCTTTAAACTATTAACCATTGTCACACGCTGAGAAAAAATCAAATGACATGGATGACAAGATATTTTGGCTCTGGATAGAGCTTCTCAAACCCGCTCTGATACCATGTTCAAAATTGAACCAGAATATAGCAGGACAAAATAAGAGTGCAAAACAGAAGAACAAAAGCAAATTGCACAACCTTTTATCCTGGGAAAAACCGTCCTCACCGAGGGAAACAACCCAGCCCACAGAAAGATATATCCTTTATTGAGATTCAACACCAATTACAATATCTTGCTCCTTATTGACGTCTCAGCTTGACAATAAATAAGTCTTTTAACATCTTGATCACTAAGGTTGTTCAATGATCATAAACAATGAAACAAAGAACAACTGAAACAATCACGATACATAAAATGAGATGATCGTATATAACATAGCTCACTCACAGAGCATAAATGAAATGACTGCTAAAACACTAATGCGCAGACATTGTTCTTCCTTTTGAGAATCACTTTGCAGAGAATCAAATACAAGAACTTTGTCGTTCTTTTCTTCGTGCTTTCCCTGTTATACATGAAATGTGCCTAGAACAGATGGGGCTGCAAGATATGATAATCCAATACAATGAGCACTTTACTCATTAGAATAAAAGGGCGCCTAGGAAGGTGACTCTTCACCTTACTTGGCATTCCACCAACTAAGGTGAAGCACCATTTACTTCAGGCGTTACAAAGAAGGATGTCGATAACATTCAACAGCCAGTAAGAATGATATGATGCCAAAAAAAATAATAAGACCAATAACAATAATGGTCATACAGATGTTACGAAACAAAATATGGAACCGATAACATCAATCGGTTAATACCAAAGTTACAATGACAAAGTATATATGATGATGCCGAACATAAAGGAAAGCACAGCCCAAAAGAACGTATACCTGTCATTGGTGATTAAGCACTTGCTTAATCACCAACGACAGTGATACAATAGTGTCCATGACAGCATAGATGTGCAAACGAGCATCATCAATATGGCTCACCAAAAACTTCTTCCATAAACAGATATAGAAGGTAACAGCAAAATCAAAATTGAAGTCTCTGTCGCAGCTACTCAACTTCAACAACCTCCAGCTAAGGGTTTTTTCCTACAAGCAGCTTGGAGTATTGGGCCCCATGCATCCTTTGGCAGCTTTGATTGGAAAGAAACCGTAGAATTTTTCAAGTAAAAGCCACGTTAGTCCATCAAGTATGGCAAAGGATTTTAGGTATGATCCAAGAGACTTTGTTCCTTCAGAGTCTAGTGAAGTTGCGGTGATGCAGAGATTAGGCATGGTACAAATGATGGACATTATTCTTCTTCTAGAAGAGGAATACTTACCCCAAGGAAATCTCAAAGACGGGGTAGGTGGACCCCCCACCTTTGGGTGTCCTCAAGATTAATACTAATAGGTCTTCCAAGGGAAATCCAGGCCACACAGAGATTGGAGGAGTTGGAAGAGATATCTCTGGTGTTATCCACTTCTTCTTTTTCATTTATAAAGATCACCAAACAAATTATATAATGGAAGCTTTGGATTATTGCTTTGGAAAGGAAAAATGTGACCTTGGCTAGCGCAACATTGTTTGTGTCTAAATCTCAGATTCTTGTTGATGTGCTTAATAATCAAAAGTTTGAGGGCGTGATTTGGCAATTGGCATCTACTGGGCAATAGATTCCTAGTTTGAGTAGTTATTTAGATATCCTTTGTTCATATCCCAAGGGAATGGAACAAGATGGCTGATTGTCTAGCTAAGTGGGCTTTGGAGTAGAAGGGCAGTTGGAATGTTGAAGAGTGGGAACAATTTCCTTTAAATTGTTCCCAAGGTCTACAGAAGTTGCTTTGGTGTAATGTCCCTTCCTTAGGCAGTTCATGTTGGAATCATTTGCCGTTGCACCCAAAGCTCGAACTATCAATGCCCGATACAAATGCCAGATTTAACCCGATCCACGGGAGGCGGTTAAGCCATGTCACGAATCTCCAAGGAGGTGCTGACCACCAAGTCAACAATCTCTCCCTCAACACCGACTGAGCCTTCAACACCCACTGAAGGGAGAGACTCGAACCCATGACCCAAGGCTCTGATGCCAATTGTTGGAATCATTTGCCGTTGCACCAAAAGCTCGAACTATCAATGCCCGATACAAATGTCAGATTTAACCCGATCCACGGGAGGCGGTTAAGCCATGTCACGAATCTCCAAGGAGGTGTTGACCACCAAGTCAACAGTTCAAACTACAGCAAAGATTGGCCTACAATCAAGGGTTCTCATAGGTCAGCAGAGTGATTAGGGGACCCAACTAGGGGTTGTTGAGCCTAACAGGGGACTTTACAAGTCATTCTAGACATTCTGAGGCAGTCTCCTATATTTTCGGAGGATCCTATTTTTTAGGAGACTAGGAGATGGAGAGTGATGCATTTTAAGACATTTCGGATGGTTTGAGACAGCTTCCAAAATTTTAGGAGGGGGTCCTATTTTCTAGGAAGGGACTGGCAGTGGCCCAGCTATAATTAGATATGACCCTTGGACAGATAGTAGCATTCAGTTTTCAATTCGGAGTTCAGGTGATGATTTTCAGGATTAAAAATGAATATTAAAGTAATTGCTTTAATATTTTAATCAAATAATAAAGTATGCAATTTAAATAAAGTTATTTTATATTACTTTAATAAAGTAACAAATAGAGAGGGGCCACCATGTTACATGATACCTAGGAGACTCAACAAGTTCTTTTTTAAAACAACTTATTAAATAAATTAAAAGAGGCATAAAATGGAAGTCCAGCTTAAGGGATTTAATAAAAATAAAATTAAGTATCATTTCAATCTAAGGAAATAAAGGAAAATCCTAAAAGTGGACATTAGGGTTTGAAGGGAATTTAAAAAGCGTATTGAGCATTCTTTTGATTCATTCTATGTGGTAGAATTTGGAGAGCATCAGCTGTTTGGAGAAAGAATTCTCCGATCTGTTGTGAAGGATGAAATCCCTTCATAATTGGGAGGCTTGCAGAGGTGAAATACCCTCCAAGGGTCTTCATACATCATTCACAGGTTGTTATTTCAGATGTTTACAATGCACCATTGATACAAAAGGTGGTTAATGGCAGAATCTAGAATCGGATTCAGTTGTTTATTACATCAGCTGTACAACATTTGGTGAACATGCAATCAATAGCAGGTTGTACTGTTGCTGCTCTGTATATGGGGGTTTTCTGTAACAGTTTGGAGTGATTTGCTGGGATTTAATGGCCATAAATCAGGCCGCCCAGGTCTACCATTAGGTCCCAGTCTATCAGAGCACATTTCAGCTCCATACCCTAGGAAGTTTTTAGTAGTTTGAAGATCACCTTGGGACATAACAGCATCAAGAGTTTGCTGCTGTACCCAGCCGCACCAGGGAAACAATTCAGATCAGTTGATGACTGTTATTTTCATGCCCTGTTATCATGTCAATTGGTATGTCAGTTACGATTTCCTTCTAATAAAGCTAGAACTTCAGTTGGCTGGAATTGTAGTTGTTGTTTCAGAATATTATTATTACCAGCATTCCATTTATTATTAGCATTTCCTTTCAAATATTGCAAAAACCAAAAAAATCAGAAAACCACAAAACACAAAAGAAATCAGAAAACTCTAAAACTTGGAAAAAAAACAGACTTTGCAATTTGTCAGATTGGGGGGTGGTCATTACATTTGGGAGGATGAGCTGGGGTAGCTTGCTGCTTTGTAGGGAATGCCTATGGGTTGGGTTTTGCCTGCAGATTGTTGGTGGTTGTTGCTGTTGTTTGGTTTCCCTCTTTGGTTTCTTGGTTGATTTTTTGGTTGTGGTGACTATTGTCTCTCTATTCTTTTCGAGTCTTGGGCCCTGCTATTGGTTTCTTTGTTCCGGTTGGTTGTATTGTTGGATTCTTGATTATTAAATAAATTTATACCCTCTTTTATTAAAAAAAAAAGTTATAGAAAAATGGCTAAGGGCGGTGGTAGAGCCATTGGACATAGCACTGCCCTTTGCAATTTTTCAAGATTTAAAAATCAGACCTCGTAGAAACCAAGAACTCTTTTCTACCATAAAGTTGGATGAATCTGGGGCCATAGCCATAATTGCAAAGATAGCCACTCCTACAAGGGGAAAATATGAAAAAGAGATGACTCCAGGGGACTAGCAAATATCAAGAGTTAATTTGTATAAGCAAAGCACAGAAGAAGATATTGCATCCTCAGGTACTACAGTTGAAATATTAGTAATGAAGATGGACAAAGATAAACAAATTAAGAAGGAACAACTGGAGCAAATGGAAGTTTTTATTAAAGAGCTTATCACTCCTTTAGCCCAATGGATAGCACTTCTACAAAGCACTAGTTTTGATGTCTAAGAAAGAGGTGGATTCACTACAAATAATGAAGAGAAGGTCTAATGTCATTTATAAATGGATTGCTGAATTCCTCAAAAAATGCTGATAACATTATAGACTAGCATTGTCAACTGTATGAGTAGACTCAGCAGCTTCAAACGATAATTGACTCATTTACATAGAAACTGAAAACTGAGGAAGAGGATCATGAGATGAATCTTACCAAGTTGGAGGAAATAAACAAAATGAGCTCAAAAGAATTGAAAAATGAAGGAATTTTATAGGATGAGGAGCCAGGTTTTGCACAGAAATGTACAAGGATAATTACCTTCTAAACAGATCTAATAATTGAATATAAGTTAAGGATACTACAAGAACAAAAGGAAGTATATCAGGTGATGTGTCATATTAAAGATTCTGTGGCTTGAGTAATAAGACATGTACATATACATTTGGGAGTGAAGCTAGACTCACTTGAGGTTTATCAAAGGAAGCCTGAAGAAGAATATGGAAGAAGAGTTGAATCAGGATGCATAGTTTGATAATGCAATTTTTTACAAGTGCACTTCAAGACTGTTAGAAATGAATTGCTTGGTGCCACAAGTTGACAGAATATTTAGAAAAAGATCTTGAAGATTGTAAATTCATATTGGATTAGTTACAAGAGCTACAAGAAACTACCTTGAATAAATTTAAAAGAGCATTTGCAGAGTACCAACAAAAATAGAAACAGAAAACTAGGGAAATGTTCAAATTCTAGGATAAGAATTTATTTCTATTTTTAGAATTAAGTTATGAGATTAATTCATTTATTCTCTTATTTAAAAGATCCAATTTGAGACGCTGTAAATGGAATTTCTGGATGCATTTGCAGAGTACCAACAAAAATAGAAACAGAAAACTAGGGAAATGTTCAAATTCTAGGATAAGAATTTATTTCTATTTTTAAAATTAAGTTATGAAGTTGATTCATTTATTCTCTTATTTAAAAGATCCAATTTGAGATGCTGTAAATGGAATTTCTGGATGTAAATGAGTCCTACTAGAGCTATCAAGTTGTTCCAAAATTTTAGGAGAAAAAGTTAAGAGCATCCAGATCCCTTTATAGCATGAAGACAACTCTATGCTTTTGCATGGATAATTTGTGAAAAGCGAAATAGATAAAGAGCCTTTTTCACATGAAGGACTAACAATAAAGGAGATGCATGGGATGTGTTTTAAAGCAACTGCTAGTTGTCATTGGGGCCTTTTGTTTTTCGTTACTCTATAAAAGAGACACCCAAAATAAAAGGACATTTTTTTATCATTACATTTTTTGTTGCCTTGGAAACCATTTAAATACAGTAATCATTATTTAGTGGGAATGTTCTGAAAAAGAAGATTGAATTTCAGTATAGCTATCTTCTTAGAAATGTTACAAACTTTACAATCAATGAAAATAAATTCAACTCTTCAAATCTTTCTACTAGTGTTGAAGTACCTTATTTCATTTCTTGCATGTCGATTCTTTGAGGAAATCTTGTGAATTCTTAATGATAAATTTTATTTGAATAAGTTATAGAAAATTACATTGAACTAGAGTGTCAAATGCATTAGTTTTGTGTATTCATTTTTGTTTCTCAAGAAAATCTCCTCAGAATCTTGCATCTACAGTATGAATGGTTGAGCCAAATAAATTGCAATATTGTTGGTTAATTAAAATCTTCAATTTTTGTCGTAAAGAATTGAAAATATGATATGGAACTTACTATTTTAGTTTATGTCTTGTGAAATCTATTCTCTTTTGCCATTTTTTATAAACTGTTAGAATACGATTAGATTAGAAATGTATCCACCATAAAAGAAAATAACAAATTTAGAATGGATGGAAAAACTATTAAAGATTAATTCCAATTGATTGAAAATGGTCGAACCAATACAAACCCCTTAAACGAACAAACCATATTGACCATTTAGTTCATCCAACACAGTTGTGACCCAAATCCCATAACCTTGGAGATGACAAAATCAATAGATTAGTTAGAATTTAAGGAGAGATGGGGTGATCTTGACTCTACCATTGTTGTATTTGTCAATTTGGCCATCAACATAACTAATATTCATCTTGAATAGATCCAAATTTCTAAGGTTGAGATTGAAGTCAACTTATCTCGAACTCTACTAAAATATGTGTCAATTTGACCATCAACATAACTAATTTAAATGAATATTAAGAGTTTTCATAATAGTGGTTTGAGTATAGACATGAATAAGTCTAGAAATGACACCCTATTTCTATTCATTTATAAATTAAAATTACTTACAATGAGACCCTGTTTCTATAAATTTAATATTCCAAATTGTAACATATGAAAAGGCCAATCTATTGATTAGATGTTTAGAAAAATCCTTGTGGGTTTTTTTATCTCATTCCATTATATCTTTTGATATTTCAATAAATGCAAATTAACGTGATCAGTCCATTTACGAGTGTCTCTTGCCAAGACATACTCTTGGATCATTTGTCATTAAATTTATGAATATGTGACTAAGACAATGGAGAAATGACGAGAAGAAATGCAATTGTTTCTGTTGTCAAATTGTACACATGATTTTCAATAGTTTGACATATACAATGGTGGGGCTGTACAAATTTTGAGTTCAAACTTATTTGTGTAATTATGTTGATATTGTTAACAATGCTTCAGATACCATTCTTAAACATTAAACTTGGTTAAGAAAAATAAAAAGTGGAAGAAATAAGTAATAAAGCATTATAACATTGGATAAATTGTTTCAAACATGGGACCAAAATAACTATAAAACAATAACACTTCCATGGTTTTCATGTCCTTTATGATTTAGTGCTCAAAACACACTCACACAATAGATAAAATCTTGAAAGGTATCCCAACATTGCATCTAGCATTTCTGCCAATAAAAAAATGAGTAAAGAACGAATTTGAATGTGTATAATTAAAGCTCACCGATTTGGTTCTATTTAGTAATTTTATAATTGATCATACCTTCCACATAGTCCATTGCATGCACCTGTTTCACATCTCGAGCTTTCTTTCCAATCACAACAGCCAACTCTACCTCATAGTCCAATGACTGTAAGGGATGTGGAATCTCAATAATTCCACCATTTTCTACATATGAAGATGTTGGCTTCAGAAACAAAACTGGAACCTGTAAAGTCAGAAATGGAGATTTATATTGCCTTGTATAATAGATATTAATCTAAAAACTCCTTGACAATTTTGTGATGATATGTACTCATTTCTGAAAGGAAAATGATTTATGATATGTGAAGATGAAATATATTCATATGCATCTCTCACCATCACCAACAAGATATTAGACATCATGCAAGGACTAGTGTCAAGGTATCTAATCTTATAGAGTGAAAAAATATTCATGTTATAAATCACGTACACAAATGATAATGTTCACAGTTCATGTCAAGACAAGCGAGAATACCAATAAATGTTATATACCACATACTTACACCCATTCACACATGTATATGATTAATAGAAATACAGAGTTAGCATGGACCACATTCTTCTTCTCCTTCTTCTCGTCCTTCATGTTGCCACCATAGAATTTCAGGAAATTTTTCCTTGGGTCTAGCAGGAAATCATGACAAAATATGGTTGCCAAAGGGCTGATGGTGGCCTCCCACAACAGCAAGACTAATGGTGTTCTAGCTGCAAGCTTGACTTGTTGTATCCTATTCACTAATGGAGTCACCAAAAACTATTAGAAAATCTTCTTGCTCCTATCCACCTTGGCCATGCCTTTTCGATGATTTCACCACTTGAAACACCATTTCTCATTAGCATTCCACTCAAAAGATGCAACTTTCATACTAAGTAAAATCTTGATTTTCTCTTTATCGCATGTTTCCCCCCTTAGCCACATAAGTTGTGCTTTTGGACTAGCTATGCCAATTAAAAAGTGCAACATAACTTAACACTTTACTTTCTTTATTCGCAGGTCGCACTTTGGGTGTGACTTCTATCTAAATGGCCATTGCCACCAAGCAATGCCATTGGAAATTTGAGACATACATAGCCTACTACACCTCCAAGAATTAGCATGACTCTAGTAAGCTTATCCACTTTGGCATACTTATTTAGCCATTCCAGCTTAATTTGGAGTTCAAACTAACAATGACACTAAAAAGATGTGATCCTTCCCTAAGATGAACGCATTTTCTCCTTACTATCATTTTTTACCACAATAGCAATTTGAGCCTCTTTCCCTTATGGCATCATCACTCACATTTATTTTAATTGAATAAAGTTCCAAAGGAACTTTTAAAACTATTCCCCAACCATGTCCCTGCTTTACATCCTTTGAAAGTTTGTCTCACCATAGTTTTCCTTTCCTAATCCGCAAACAATCTATGAACACTTGTTATTAGACAAATTAGGCCATGATCTTGATAAATTGACAAATCGATGTGAAGGGTAACCTAACTAACATGATAAGGGTACTAACTATAAATATAACAAGAAATGCAAAGTTTCTTAAGGGTACCAATTTTGGTACAAACAATGGCTCTTGCAAGCAACAATGGAACAAACTTAAAGTTAAACCATAGAAAAACTTTAGTCGCTCTAAACAAAGCTAACCAATTTGTCAAGTAGCAATCGTGATTACATTAGTTATAGAGTGTCATCATCATAATATGTTAGGGGGTCTCATGATTGTGTGATTTTAGCGAAGTGACCTTGTGGTTATGCATTTGCTTTTGCTGATTTCGTGAATAAGTAATCTTGGAGGAGCTGATCACGTCTCTCACTCTCTCTCCTTTCCATTTGAATATTTTACATAAACACCTAAATCATGTAAGATCAAATGTGGTTACTATGGGGAAGAAAAATTATGATGAAAATGAATGTCTTCTATGGCAAATTGATGAACTAAAGCAAGTTATTCATAATAATCACATTTATCTGTTAGATTCTTCTAATTCAGCATCAGCAAATATATCAAGTGTTCATACTTATGAATCTTGTATGCACTCATCATTTAGGCATGAACAATGTAGTCAAATGACACGCAATAAGATCTCATCTCTATGGCCTTTTGCTCCATTCAAATCTAGTGTTGCTTCATCCATGGCTTTTAATGATTCCTTGCAATAGGTTCACATTAGTCTCCCAAATACAAACTTGTGGGATGAGTACTTGCAAATATATCAAGTTTGTTTTCTGAGTTCCACCTTGCAGATTTGAAGGAAAACCGACAAAACAGTGAGGACATTCATCTCCTCTTTGATGACAGCTTCTATGTTGTTGCATCATCTTCTTCGAATGTCACGAGGACACATTCAAACCCTCTTGTTCTTTATCCACGTACATTTGCTTTATAGTGACAAATTCTATAGATATGCATGAGTCCACATATGCAACTCAATCATCAATCATGTTAGCACCCTCTATACGAGTACCAGATTCTCATCAATCCAATCATCTTAACTATGATGAGCACCGTACGTTCATGGTTATTGTACCTGAATCTTGCATGATGCCTAATTCATTTATTAGTATTCGTCATGGTTTGGTATTGGCTTGGAGATCCTTGAGGAGCATCTGGAAGACTCTGTCTTTGTCTTTAGAACTTTTTCCACAAGGTTCTCATTTCTCACTTATTTTCATTAGACCTAGGATTCCCTCTACAGAAGAAACATAGGAGACCTAAATCAGAAAAGCAATTTGATGCAAATGTTGAATAAGATGCGCCCAAGTTGTGAAGTAATGGACTTTTATCGCAAAAACCTAAATTCAAATCCCTAAAAAGACTTGTTCATAGTAAAATTGAGTAAATTATGGCATCCAATCTTTGGTGTGCAGTTTACCTCAATAAATGTCAAAAAGTTAAGTGACATGAGTGAATTTGATTGAATTGATAACCTTTGCTTACAGAATCTATAAAGGAATATGCTACCACAATGGCTAAAAGGGAATGATTTAACAAGTAAAAACTTATTGATTGCAGAGCCAGCTTATCGGATTTCTGCGCAGCTTGTAAGCTGTTCTCATGTTAATATCGAAACAGCAAAATTTCAACATCAATTAAGGACTGCAACTATACTCCTCACGTTCACGGACAAAATGCTAATCCTACTTCCCAAATAAGCTTGTACGTATTCACGGTATTACATAAAATATAGAAAACTCTAATTATTTCAAAGCATTTTCTTAGCAACCTACCCATATTCAAATACCATGCAAGCACTATAGGGTTGCCTTCTAATTGGTGAGGATTATGGTATGTTTAGCTATCCACCAACGTACAAATCACCAGAAGTTGATCAGGGGCAGGTTCAATCTTTGGATGGTTTTGATGGAATGAATCTTATAATGTTAGTAATTTAACCAAAAGAAATTTCTGATATAGGTGTAAACTTCAACCTGTATATAAGAGATGCTGATATTCTATCTAACCCTTTGTTTCCATTTAAAAAGCCAGGGAATAAATATCAAGAATAAATCCATACTCCATTGTTAATAAAATTCATGATCGAATTTATGCGTCCTACAGTATGCACAAACATTTGAATTACATCACGAAATCACAAAGGAACTGTGATCCGTTCAAAAGCGGCAAAAACCTTCCAGTGGGTATGAATTTAAATACTGACGGCCATTTGAGAGTAAACGAATAAAAAAAGTGAGAATCATATGTGGGTGAATGAGAAGACCTTGGGGACAGCATTGCCGAGCTCCTTGGCATGGGCCGCATAGTTTCTGCCCACTGCAACGATCTTTGTTCCTAAACTCCACAACTTACCCGCTCCACTCATTCTTCAAAATACCCTGATGTGCTTAAATGGAAAAATTTATCAGTGAGATATATGTCCAGCTTTACATTCTTCTCCGATTAAAGAATTAGAATATGGTCTTTAATTAAGAATGATCAAACAATTCCAATTGAGGGCAACCTAAAGATTTGGCCCAATGAAAAATTACAGAATAACTTGCATCAATAAAAGATTGAAAAAAGCCAACAGAAATACCAGCTGCAGCAGGAAAAAGGAAGACGGCAAGAACGGGACTATTGATCCTATGTATTGTACGGGACCGTTGATCCTACGTACTGTATAACAGCAGGTCACATAGAGCCGCTTAATTTTGTAATGACTAGGCGAGCCGTCCACCTGAACTTTGCTCACTCAAATTTTAAAGCAAGGGTGTTCGATTACTTCTTAAGAATTGAGTGAGCTTAATAGCCAACAAATGTGGGAGAATAGAATACACACAAAAGTCAAGAAGGGGTCATTTAAAAGTAATATTCATATTATTCTATTAAATGTATGCTTCCACACTATATCCATAATATATGTCTATATCATTTTTCAAACATCTTCAATAGTTTCCATTTTGTTATTGCAAGGTTGAGACACTATTATTTTCTAAATATTGTGTATAGTTCTTTTTTAACTTTAGAAAGTTTAATTGAGCTCAATTGAACACCTTTTTGGATCTTTTTTTAAAACTTGCATGTTTTTTTAAGCTCTTTGTTGGATGGATGCTACTTTTTGTGACTATATTTAAATTTTTAGATTGTAAATATGCCTAATTTTTTAGGACTTGTACACTAGCTCCACTTTATGTTATCTATATTAATGCACGAGAATTAAGTGTTATATCATTGTATTATTCCAAGGGATTCATTTTTTAATAATTGAGGTTCCATTTTAAGACTTTTGTCACTTTCTTAAGGTTTAAAAGACATACATGATATATGTCTTCATTGTTCATCTTATGACATAAATCTTCTATGAACTCTATAAACAACAAATATTTCTATAAATAAATTCATATAAACTGATATAGAACTAAATGTGTATTCCTTAGGGAGGGAATTGTGTACTTATATTGAATTATAAAGTGTAATGGGGCTTGTGTTGTGTCTTGGATTTACCTTCACATCAGTGGAACTTTGAAATTCTTGCCTCGTGTGTGTATGCCTTAATGCACATTTTTTTGCAATTCCTTGTACATGTATTGACCTAGTGTTGGATTTATATTCTTGTGTACATTTTTTATGCCCAATTTTAGGTGGCATGTCAATACCACTTCCTTGTCAATATTAAGGGGGAGAATTATCTCAAGGTTATATTAATGCTTCATTGTTTCAACGGCTCTTCTCCCTTTCTCTTTTGAATTCATGAGGGTTGTGTATATTGAGTTTCAAAGAGTGCATTCTACAATGAAATGAACATCACAATTACACTCATGTGGGCTAACAAATGAATCTATACAGTCATATCATTGTTATATTATCTACATCAATTATACCATATGGTATGCTAGTGCTTCCTATTCCAACAACTCTTCTCCATTTCTCATTTTAATTTGTTAGGGTCATAGGAATCAACTTTCAAACTCTAAATTCTAAGATCAAAATAAAATCATGATTGCACTTAGGTAGGATAAGTGATGACTTTTGACATATAACATTGGTATCTGGAGATGAAACTCTTTCAATTTTTGGAGACCCATTCATGGAGGACCTTACAAAAATCTATATAGTCAATATGATTTTCTATTATTGTACAATAACTGTACCAACTATGTCATCTATACAAATTGCATTATTCACCTTGACATGTGAGCCTGTTTAACCCATGCATGTTTCATACAGTGTAATTGTTGAACAGGTCGAATAACTGAGGGGGGGTGAATCAGTTATTCCCAAACACTTAACAAAACTTTTATTGTGTCAATAAACTCATAAACAATAACAATATCAACTTCTAATCTATCGGTTAACCACATTAAACATTCATAACATATGTAAACATGAAAGCATAGAAACACCAACACAAAGAACACCATAATTTACATGGAAACAAAAACTAGGGAAAATCATAGAGAAGCTAATTCTCATGAAATGAAACGCTGGTTAAGGTATTTTTACAAAGGATCATTGTCTATTTGCTCACTGCATTTGGCTCATTGTCAATCGGGTTAATTGTTTGTAAACAAAAAAAGATGTTTTATAGACAAAATATGAAGTGATAAGATTGCATATGAATATGCATGAAACAAATCTACAATTAAGCATAGTTACCACATCCAACAATATATTTGAATGTTGATATTCTCTCTATATACCACTATCTAATCCACTACAAATCTATATATAAATGCCCTCCTTTATCTCTCAATATTCTTCCACACTTAGCTTCAGCTAGCACACATCACTATCAAGAATTTGTTTCGTATCTTCTTCCACATTCACATGCTCACGCATTCACATACACTCGCACCAATCAGATATAAAAGGTTTTTATTTATTTATATAGATATTTGATCATACACATTTCAACCAAACCAAAAGAATGTGTCGGCCTCAAATCAAAAAGATATTACAATTGTGTTTAGTGCATTACCACTGATCCTAAATCTAGGACACACTTAAGAAAACAATATAACACACTACACTAGGACCAAATATAATTCACACTTAGGATGTTTATAATGTACATTACATTCACTGAAACTGTCAAAACACCACAACCAAGACCATGTCTTGATCACCAAAACTTTTGAATTGGCCGATAGGTGAAACAAGATAGAACGTGTCCAAAATGTGATACCAAAACCATCTGATGAACTACAAGAAATTCTAAATATTACAAACACCTAGAGAAATAATGTAAGTGTAGGAAACACCAAGAACCAACATATAACTTCATACTACATTACTAACTTAAAGCATAGAAGTGTACCAAAACATGTAATTCTTTAGTAGAACCAAGTACACCTGCCATAGAGCACCAAATCTATACATACTAAGCTTTTCATGTGAATTACCAAAACCTTTGATGCATTAGCAATAGCCAATAAGCACATAACCAAAACTACCAAAACCCAACTAATACCACCAAGATGTCAATATGAAGGTTTTGACATCAATGACAACAAAGCCAGTGACAACTAAATCTAAAAATCTCCCCCTTTGGCATTGATGGAAAAACATTGAAACCTCGAAAATAAAAGACCTAAGAAACTTCAAAACCAAAAACTCCCCCTGAGTAGATGCAATTTTTTTTCTCTTTCTCTCCCCCTTTTTGCCACAATGGAAATGGGATAAACAAAATAGAAAAAGTCAAATAAATACAACAGTTTTATAGAAAAGACTTTCTTATACATTTCCTTCAAAATTGGAAGCTCCTTCTTCAACTCAACAATAGCAACCCCCAACCGAGCACTCAAATTGTCACACTCAACCATCTTGTCAAAAGATTTACTCCAATCTGAAGACTAAAACTACTAGTCATAATCTTTAGTATCAACAAGGATGCTAGTAACATGCTCCAACTGGACTTCAACCATGTCCTTCACTAACCAAAATGTTTTTATTAGATCTTCCCTCTGTCTCTATAATAGCAACCATTATGTCTGAAGCTCGCCAATTTTAATCCTTTGATTGAACCTTATTCATCCTTAAAGACATCATATGTCTTTCCTAGCTCATTCAATTATTTTTCAATCACTTCACTTCTCCCTTTAAAATTGTTTATAGTGGTAGGCCATTGAAGACAGTGCATGTATATATCCATAATTTCCTTCACACAATCTTTTGTCTCACCGATAACTCTAAAAAAAATTTGCTTTGCATTTATACATTTATTCTCTAGAGACCTCTTAACCACATTGAAATTTGCACCATATTGCAATAAATTATTCTCATTGTCTTTAACCAAATCTATCAGTAACATACCAGACATGTTAGAGACCATAATTATTTTATTAATCATATGATCATTTAGCAACTCCATCACCGAAGTCCTCTTCACCGATGAATAACATGTCTGTATTTCACCAATCATATCAAATTCCTCATCATCCAACAAAGTCCAAACCTCATCAGAATCCACATGTTTAGATTTTTTCAGAGAAGCAACATCTTTCTCCACCTCTTCTTCTTCCTTGTACTATGCTTCCTTATCTTCCTTAGATTCTTCTTCATCATCCTCTAAAATGGTGACTATTTCCTTTCTTTTATCACTAATTTTTCTCTTCTTAGGTTTCAGAGAGGAACCACCGATAGCAACATCTAATCGAGGAGGAACCCTCCTCACCAAGACTTATCAGTACAACACCAATAACCATCAAACTTGACCCAATATTTTCCTGTACAGACATAATGTATACCTTATAGACATCTTCTCTATTTTCCAACATGTCTAGGTATCTATAAATTTTCTTATCGACAAGAATGTCGGTCCTTCATTCAATATTTTCTTTACTTCAAGAAATAAAAGACTAAGCACATTAACCAATGATCCATATTTAAATGCATATCCACCTTCAATCATCATCTTTACATTTTCAAGAAGGTTATCCAACAACAACTTACAAATATCCATCTGAACATTCTCCTTTACAATCTTGTGTGAAATATATACAGCTAAAGTAGAAGTTGAACCATCACGATTATGAAACTGAATCTTGTAAGAAATGTCATAGGAAACATACCTCGCTATCAAATCCTCAAGAGTGTTGATAAGAAATGCACACTAATCCCAACCAATCTCATTCAAATTTTCTACCTCCTGATAGTTAATAGTCTTCTTGTTAGGCAATTCATCAAGGCTATATAAACCAAGAATTAATTGAAATACCTCCTTCATTACCACATAGGGTTTGTCCAACACTGGTGTTTCATCTTGAAAATGACTCAGCACAAATGAAACAAACTCTCTGTTGTCACATCAGGGAAATTCTCCTCAGATATCCAATCTAATATTTTTTATTCTTTTCATATCCTCAACAAGTAACCCAAAATCTAGTTTCTTGATTTGAATGTGATCAAATTATTTCAGTTCACCCTTCTTCATCTTCATTGTCACAGACGCACTGACACTTCAGGATGCCATAATTACTCACAAAATTCTCTCTTCAAGCTTCCTCTACAAATTCTCAAAATTTTCCTCTTGCTATAATACCAAATTAATTAAAAAATCTACCTTTAAAGCCACAAACCATCATAATTGAATTTCCTACCAAAAATTAGATATCACTAATGTAACCCAGTTGTATTGTGCACATCAATCAATTAATCAATAACTGTAATTATTATTTTCCTATCCAACATATCGGAGTCGATTTATTGCTACTGTTGTCACCTCATGGAAATGGAGTGTATAATTTAGCATGTTAATACTCCCCCTAAGACAAAACATTCATCTTAGTTGTTGGTATAGGTAGTATCGAGGTCTGGTACCACAAGGCCCTCTACATCAGCAACACCCTTCTTCTTCCATGTCATGTTAGTCTTCTAAGATTCACTTGAACCTAAAACATTATTACCATATCGAGCATTTGCCAGAGTACCATCAAATGTGCATGATTTACCATAATGACCATTCTACCCATATTTGAAACAATTAACATTCCTCTTACTAGATCTCGATGACTAAATTCTAGATTTGTATTGATTATCCTTGTGACTATAGTTGTGACATACATACAAATTCCCATGAAAGATATTATTCAGTACACTCTTCTTTTCTTGATTTGGAACTTGTCTCTTGCACTTTTTACCTAATGACCAAACTTATGATGATTAAATCATTGAACCTTCTTTTACTTTCTCATCTTAAAATCAACTACATTATGACCAAAATTCTTGCAACTATGACAATAACTATTAAAATATAAGTACCTTTAAGCATTTAGTTGTCTTACTGAAGGCCTTCTTGTATATGTATTCTAATTTATGGCCTTGCTTGTCACCTTAGCCTTTGTATTATCTTTAACCACCTTCTCTTTGCCTTTGTCCTTCTAATTTGAACACTTACATATAAACCCTAATCCTTTTTAATCCTTGTGGCCCTTTTGCATGGCTAATAACTGATCCAAAATGACACTGCTCTCACATAATTTTGCTTTAGATTTCAACTTCTTTAATTCCCGATCCAACCTCTCATTTTCATTTAACTGCCTCGTAATGATATTCTTGAGATTTCTTCCATTCTGCTATTACAATTTCTAGTTATTCTTCAATCTTCCTAATGTTGGAAGTGGAATCACTCTGAGAGGGGGGGTGAATCAGAGTGAGGCAAATTTTTGAAAAGAATGAAGAGTAAATAACTTTTGAACACCTTCTAAGGAAATGAATAAACTTAAGACATCAACTTGACAGAAGACAAAGTTAATTGATTATTAACTTAAGACAAGTTTTTTACAAAGCATATAAATAATCATTCAATTAATTATTGAATTCACTTTATTGTTTAAACATTATTGAAACATGACTTGCAACTTGAAACACGTGAGTATTTAAAAATTGAAGTGCAATTTAGAGGAACAAAACCAATGGTAAGGTATCAGAGCACTTTTACATAAACTTAATGGAACAAAATGAGACACAAATGACATCACATAACACGTAAATTTGTCGAGTGGAAAACCCTCTTGGGGTAGAAAAAACACTCCAAACCCGTATCTTGTATTGATTCAAAGAGCACCAACTAAGTACAAGAATTTTTAGTAGCACCAACTGCAAGGAGCACCAACCCCTATCTATCAATAGTTAAAATATGTCTAAAACTAATAATCATATAATTGCATTATAAATTTGCAATCATAATACTACTAGTTATTGAGTGATACGACTATATATTCACTGATTTCAATTACAACTGTTATTACAATACAACAAATTCCTTTGCAAATCATCTATTTCAAAAAGACCCTTTTACAACAAAAATTGATCTCACTATATGGCCAATGCTTATCTGAATGTATCTCTCAATTGCACATTTCATCTATTTGTTCTCATATTTATATCCTCGTGCATACTTATTTTTTGTTACACATAAAATAATTATGTATGTATTTACAAATAGAGAAGAAATTAATAATAAAAAGAATAATTGTCTGCATATCTATTGTTTAGAAAATATCTTCAAATGGATACCCTTGAAGTAGGGTTCCAAATCCTAGGAAAGGTTACAAATAATATTTACCATTTTCATTTAAAATATTTTCTGTGTAGAGTCAATGATACTCCCAAACTTGGGTATCTAACCCTAAGAAGGGTTAACCATAAGAATAATGCCATCTTTAACCTTTTGAAAAACAAACAAACATTCATCTTTCAAAATGCCTTTACACAAAACTGCAAAACTTTTTTGAGCAACATAAACTAGCTTAACTATCTTTTCACTTGTTAACAAATTACCTTTTCAAATAACTGCATAAAATCTAACTGATTTGAATAGATCTGTAAATGTATTCTTTTTCACCCTGAATTTTACCTCTTAAAAACTAGTTTAACTCAAATTGAGAATGAGTCAAAATGAAATACCTGTTAAAAATGAAGAAGTAAAAAATTGTGAAATTGACCCTCAAAAGCTGCTAGAAGATCCCACCAAATTTGGAAAACAAACCACGATATCAAATTTTGTTGCAAGCAAATCAACATAATAAAAACTTACATGAAGAATTCGACCAAAAGACTATTTGTAACTACTTCACATTTGTGTCGTTATAGCAGCCTATAGGAAACCTTTTCAAAACATAACAAATGTGCCCTAAAGCCTTTTTTCCCATCGAATAAGCCTTTACCAACATGAATTATTATTTGAGATCCATAAATTATTACACATTCATAATTTCCTTTGAAGTCCAGATCTTTGAGAGTATATTCCAACATTTCAAGAGACGTGGTAAGCATGATGACACCATTGACCTTAATCACCTAACAACATTATAATGTGTTGTTTAATCAATGTTGATAAACACAAATGTTATTATGTTTTGAAATTATCATATGTTGTGAACTTGACAACTTTTAAGTAAGGTAAAGTGGCTATGTCCACTAAGTGCTTGGTTAGCACTTTAAATTTCAACCAAGATATATCCTTGTTCATTATTGTGACCAAGTACTTAGTGAGCACTCTAAACATCAACCATACATAGAAGTTTCAAATTTTATTACCATCTTATATAAATGTGTAAGCACATTCAAATGTGCTCAATAAAAAATATATCAATTAGACCCATTTATGTCTCAACTAATTAAATGTCCCACTGAACATATTCAAACCTAAAGAACATTTTCTCATAAGCAACTAATCATTGTAATGACATAATTTTCTTCATCACAGATTCAAATACCTGTGCATCATAGACCATGGTGTCCTCTTTTTTTCATCAAGGATAAACAAAAGGGGCAACACCTAATACCTTTTGTTTTATGATTTATCCCATGTCGGATGAATTCCATAGTGTTTTCCTTGATATTCAACATCTTCTCCAGCATTGCCAGCATTGCTGCCTTTTTTTATTCCTTCACTTCATGTTCTAGATTTGTTACTTTTTCTTTTGATTCCTTCAACTATTGATTGACTTTCTTGTGCCTTCTCTTGAAATTCTAGATCTGATCCCTCATCTTTTTGATACATGCATTTTCTTCCTTTAGGTTCTCTTTTAGCTCCTCATTCTCTAATTAAGTACTCTAAATGTTGCTCATCATGATCTACAAATCCTCATCAACAAAGTATCATCCTTCCATATATTCAAATAACCAAGATCTCCCTCAAGCAGTTAAGCTCCATCTGCAAGGGACCAAGCTTTGATACCAATTGTTGAATAGGTTGAATAATTAAGAGGGGGGTGAATCAGTTATTCCCAAATACTCATTTTTTTTTTAACTATGTTAGTAAACTCATAAACAATAATAATATCAACTTTTGATCTATCAGTCAACCACATTAAACATTCATAACAAATATAAACATGAAAGTGCATAAACACCAACACAAAGAACACCAAAATTTACGTGGAAACTCAAATTGGGAAAAACTAAAGAGAAGCTAATTTTCATGAAATGAAACATCGGTTAAGGTGATTTTTACAAAGGCTCACTACAGTTGGCTCACTATTGATCGAGATAACTACCCTTAAATAAAAAGAGATGTTTTATAGACAAAATATGAACTGATAAGATTAAATTTGAATATGCATGAAATAGTTCTACAATTAAGCATAATAACCACATCCAATAGTAGATCTAAATGTTAATCTTCTCTCTATATACCACTATCTGATCCACTACAAATTTGTATATAAATGCACTCCTTGATCTCTCAATAGTCTTCCACACTTAGATTCAACTAGTAAACATCACCATCAAGATTTTATTTCTTGTCTTCTTCCATACTCACATACTCACTCATTCACATACACTCGCACCCATCAGATACAAAAGGTTTTTCTTTATTTATATAGATATCTGATCATACACATGTCAGCCACACCAAAATAATGTGTCAACCTCAAATCAAAAAGATATTACAATTGTGTTTAATGCATTACCATTGATCCTAAATATAGGACACACTTAAGAAAACATTATAACACACTACACCAGGACCAAATATAGGTCACACTTAAGACATTTAGTGAAACTATCAAAACACCACAACCAAGACCATGTCTTAATCACCAAAAGTTATGAACCAATCGATAGGTGAAAAAAGATAGAACATGTCCAGAATATGATACCAAAACCATCTAATGAAGTAGTTTAAAATTCTAGATATTAGAAAAACTTGGAGCAATACTGTAAGCACAAAAAAAATCAGGAACTGACATACAACTTCATAATACACTGCTAATTGAAAGCATACAAGTGTACCAAAACATGTAATCATTTAGTAGAACCAAGTACACTTTCAATAGAGAACCAAATCTATACGTACTAAAATTGTCCTATGCATAACCAAAACCTATGATGCATTACCAAAAACCAATAGGTACATAAAAAAAACTACCAACAACCAAACAATACCACCAAGATGTTGGTATGAAGGTTTTAGCATCAATGAAAATAATGCTAGCAACAACTAAATCCAACGGTAATATTTTTATAAGGTGTAATATGGGGGAATATAGTTCACTAGCTTATGCATGCAAACTATGAAACTAGGCCTATTTCTACTTTGCCTACATTGAAAGGAGAGTGGTCTAATTGACTCTGAAGATTGGGCACAAAGTGTATTCAGTAGTCTTTCATGGGAAGTTAAAAATGATATTGCAATTATGTAAATTGTTTGTTAGATCTAGGGCTGAAGGTAGAAAAATGAAGTTTTCGACATAAATAGAGTTAAAAAATTTAGAAATGCAAACAATAGAGGTAAACTAGAAATGAAAGGTAGAGAGGAACCTAATGCTAAAATTTGGGCCAAAATTAGGCTAACTGGTTTGCTTAGGGTGACCTTGACCTAGGAGCATAGGTTGCATACATAATTGGAAGATCTCAAATTAGAATGTTTCTCATATATTCCCATAAAGTTTTGTCAAAAATGTTTAGGAATGAAAAATTTTCTAGAAAAAAGGTGCTTTTCAAGTAGGGCAAGTAGATACCTTTCCCATACTTGCAGGACGTGTGTGGCATTTTTCCTACCTTTCATGGTTTTTTTCTACTTGATTTATGGTTGTTGTCTTTATTATTGTGTTATATGTCTTTTGCTTTCTCCTTGTTCTCTCGTGTGTTTTCCTGCAACATATCCTTGGTGCCTTCTAGTGCTTGATTGTTGGTTTTCTTACTTGATTTTTTTGCATGGTATGGACTTGGAAGTGGAGGCTCATACTGTGGTTGGAAAAGAGAATGTATTTAATATGGGAATTGATTCTAGTGAGAATGATAAAAAGCATAAACATTAGGATGTTAATAGACCCTCATAAAAATTGATAATGGTTGACCAATCTCTTATAGATTATCCTCCATCTACATTATTCAATGGAAAAGTGGTGTGAAAATCCATAGAGGGTGACGAGGAATGGAGAGTCTCTAATGTCAATGGAAGTATATTGGGAGGAGGAGGCATTGACCAGTGTGCAAACCCAGGAGGGGGAGTTATGGGTAAGAACCCTCTCTCTGGGTTCAAAACACTTTCATTGTCTCCTAATGATGACATGGTAAGAGTCATTAATTCTAAACGCTCTTGGTTGAGTAATGTGGCCATATTTTTTGTTTGCATGGATTTTAAATTTATCCCTGCTAGGAAATTTCTTGATGACTAGTTTAGCAATGCCCTGAGAAAGAAATTGGGCATAGTTGTTAATTTTAGCAATATGATTCAAAGGGGATTATTTGTGGTTTTCTTAAAAAAATCATATAATGCAAGAAAGGGTGCTTAAGAAATCCTTTTGGAATGTGGGTGAAACATTGTTTATGGAATTCCCATGGTCGTCGAATGTCAATTTTGAGAATCTAATTGCAAGAAATTCTCCTCATTGGGGTGAAATTAGAAATGTGTAGCCTAAGTTTTGGTCATTTATCTCCCAAATTCTTAAACCCTTGGGGTTAGTTTTCCAAGTGGAGGAATCAAGGGTCACCCTTTTGCATCTTAATGCCAAGGTTCTCATTGCCCTTGAGACCCGGAAGTGGATTTTCTTGATATAATTTCATTAGATTTTGATGGCTCCTCTTATTCTTGGTAAATTTCCCTCCTTGGTAATCTTGGAGCCTATTTCCACTGTAAACTTAATGGCCATAATAGGAAAGATTGTCTTGCCCTAAAAAATATCCAAAAGAACTTTGAAGTTTTTGTTAATGCTAACAATGCTAATGGAAAAAATAATTTGAATGGTGAAATGGGAAGTAAAAGAAATGATAAAGCTTATGGCTCTTCTATTATTGAAAAATTCAATAATGATTGTAATTCTTATAGGTTTCATGATAAGATCAATGGTAAGTTTTCTACTATGACTAATCCTCTATTTGAAGATGACTTTGAAGTCATTCCTACTAAAAGTAACAACCCATCTCTTAGTGTGCTCCCTAATGGATCCTAGGCTGTTAATCCTTTGATATGTTAGTCTAATCAACATAATGAGGCTCCTACGAGGAAAACTGCCCAATAGATTGCCCTAGATATCATTAAAAATAAAGACAAGAAAGTTAGGAGGCTCAAACAAGATTTACAGTAATAGAGCCCTATCTCACCTGAAGGCTAGACACCCATAATTGAAGCAAGTGAGAAACATATTATACCTTTTGAAAAACCCGAGGAAATGTATGTGGAATCAGGGGAAGAATTTATAGAGGTTCTTAGTAAAATTTCTAAAAAGAAAAGAAAACTCATTGAGAGACAAGCGGTAGCCAAAATTAAAGATATTGGTAATAAAAATGAACACTTTGATATACCAGAGTGTTTTATGAGGTTGTGTAAGAACAAGAACACACCAAACAATTAATTTGTCATGTAGTTGAACATACCCAGTTGGAATGTATGAGGACTTGGGATGCTTGATAGGAAGTACATTGTGAGGAAATGGTACAATGGGCTCACTAATAAAGATATTATCTATCTACAGGAGATTAAGTTGGTTGGATATCATCATTTCAACACTTTAAAATTCATGTAGGATAAGGCTACCTATCTATACACTAATCATGATAAAGGTAAGGGTGGGGTTGCATTTCTTATTAGCCCTTACTGGTCTGATAAATTGAGAAGGAAGGTGTGTCTCCTTGCTAGAGAGCTTAATGGATTCTTATTAATAACAAAGATGCATGCTTTGGGATATGCAATATTTATGCTACTAATGACTATAGAGATAGAACCATTTTGTGGGATTGGTTGGCTAACAACTTACCTGATGGTTGGTGGATATTTATAGGGTATTTTAATATGATAGAAATTGGAATAGATAAGTGGGGTGATGCTAACCAGACTTGGAAAGGTAATACATATTTTCTTTGGGCTAGTTTCAAAAGAAAGTTTATATTGATTGATCTCATGGAAAATAAAAGGAATGTTGGTAAGGGCATTTGGTTTACCTAGTGTAATAATTATAGGGGGAGACAAAGAGTATATTGTAGATTGGATAAAATATATATTGATTCCTCTGCTTTTGTTTCCCATCATGAGGGGAGTTGTCTTCCTGTGAATGTGACCCCTATGAGCATTTTTGAAAACTCTCCCATTTATACTTTTATTGCTTTTGAGGAACCTCCTATGGTGAATAGGTGCTCTAGAAAAAATAACCAGTTCAAGCTGAATGTTTCTCTTTTGCAAGATCAGGATGTTAATGAGGCTATTAGGATGGCTACATGTTTGTCTAAATTTGGCACTCAGAGGGGCAATCCAAGTGAGCAGTGGGATCAATTGGTAGAGGTGTGGAAGAATATATTCCAAATCATTACTAGGAGGAAGGCATTTGATAGAAGAGCTAATGAATCTTACTAGAAGAATGATCTCAATGAAACTAAAAGGCAACTACAAGAGAAAGGTCATAATAAGGACTTGGAAGAAAATTTGATTAGAGTCAAATTAGAGCTCAAAAGAATGAAAAATTATGTCATCTAGGGTAAAAATATTAGGGCCAAGATTAATTGGCTTAAAGAGGGTGATGGGGGGTCTAAATATTTCTTTAATATCACCAAATCTAAACAAAAAAGGGAGGTTATTGAAGAAAATCAAGTTGATGGGGGATTATTAAGTGATAATCAGGAGAACCTTGGAACATTTTATAATTTTTATAAGGACTTATTTGATTTAGAACATAGAAATATTAACTAGAAAGCCTTAGAGAAGTGTGTTAGATGAACCCTAGGAAAATCTTTGAAGAAGATGCCAGGAAGCTTAATATAGAGATCCAAGTTGTCGAGATAGAGGAGGCTATCATATCTATGGAAAATGGTAGGTAACCTAGGATGGATGGGCTCCCCATTGAGTTTTATAAATAGAACATTGAGTGGATTACATTGGAATTGCTCAATTTATATGAGCATGCTTTTAATAGAGACTCTCTTAGAGAAAACATAAATGGGGTATTATTAAGTTGCTACCCAAGAATGGTGGCAAGACTCGAGTGAGGAACTAGAGACCTTTTACTCTCCTCAATTTGTCTTACAAAATCATTGCAAAATTCCTTGCAAGGAGAATTATCAACATCCTAGACAAAATCATTTTAGTAAATCAAACTAGATTCATTAAAGGGAGGTATATTCTAGAGAATCATATAACCAGTTGGGAAGCCATGTATTGGGCCAAGCGTAGTGGACAAAATGTGGGCATAATTTTGTTGTATTTTGAGTAGGCTTATGACAGGATTGAATGGCCTTTTGTTTTAGGTGTTCTCAAGGCATTTGGATTTCCCCCATACTATTGCAAATGGATATCTATTTTATTTAAAGACTCTTCTACACTTGTTGAAGTTAATGGTGCACTCTCTAATATTATTCCCCTTAAGAGATCCATTAGGAAGGGTTTCCCTATTGCCCCTACCTTATTTTTTATTGTAGCTAATGCTCTATATTATGTTCTAAGAAACACGAATCTGGATCCCCCAATTAAAGGTATCTCTTTTCCCAATAATGATGAGTTGATTAATCAATAGTTTGTTGATGACACTTCTTTGTTTCTTGATCTTTCTAAGAATAATTTTGAGAATGTACTATAGAAGATTTAGTTTGTTTGTCTAGCCTCAAGTGCCAAGGTTGCTCCCCATAAATCTAAAGTGCTTGGGTGGTCCAATATTGCCCCTGTTTGCATTATGAATATGGGGTGGAGTTGGAATAGTCCCAATAATATTGTTTGATATCTTTGGATCCCTTTTGCTTTAGATCCTTAAATCAAGGATATGTGGTGGTGGGTATTCTCTAAGATTGAGAAAAAAACACATCAAATGGAAGAATTGTTTGTTGTCATTGGTTGGTAGGTCTCAAGTGGTGCAGAAAGTAATATCTTCTCATGCTATATATTATGCCTCCTCTTGGTTATTTGCTAATCATTAGAATAATAAGCTAGAAACAATATTGAGGGACTTCTTATGGTTAGATGGGATTTGGTAATAATAACAGACATTGTATAAAGTGAGAATGGTGTTGTATGCCTAGGAGTACAGGGGGGTTAGGCCTCAAAGACCTAAGGAATCATGGGGTTTCCCTTGCTTTTAAATGGATTTTCAAGAGTCTCCAGGGTGATGCACCATGGAAAGTATTGATTAGAAATAATATTTTGAGATCAAGCATCAAGAAAGGTAAACATTGGAAAGATATTTCTATCTTTGACATTGTTCTTGGTCAGTTTGATATGAAGGTGTTGTTGGAAACTGCAATTGAAGCAATTATTGTATTATCATTGATGTCAAACCTTAACTAGTAAGACTGTTGCTACTTAAGAAAGTACTATATCTATTGTGAGAAGGGAAAGAAAGGATGGTAACAATAGCACCTAAGGAAAGGTTGAGTTATCTTGATACTGCAAAGTGTACTTGACTATGTTGTACAATGATGGGACAATGTATTATTTATCTTAGTAAGATTGACGACTAAATTGGTAGGTTTAACCAAGCAAAAATGAAGAAATCATGTTTAAGCCGAGTTATGTTAGTGTCGACCGAGTTAGTGTATGCCGAGAAAAAATCTGGTGTCGACCGAGCATCAATTAATTGCCGAGGAAGACAGTATATGCCGAGGAAATAGTTTTAGTAGTGACCGAGCATTTTACATGAAGACTGAGTGGATGATCACAGTATTGACCGAGCATCAGCATTTTTATATTTAAAGAGAATTCAGATTTGGAGTCGACATTGTTGAATTCTTGGATTATGTAAAACGTGTTGACTTTATTTATTAATTGTATGGAAGCATTTAATGCTTTGTAAAACATTTTATTATAAATCTTTATGAGATTTGAGATGATTCTAGAAGAGGAGATGAAGAACATGAAGCGGGTAGATTCAATGAATCTGACCTAACCCTAAGATCTACAAAGGAGATTAAGCAGCAAAAGATAAGTTAACCTAACAGAGAAAAGTATTAAGGGAACCTAAATAGTAGGTATGAGAAGGCATGGGTGAAGGAGATGTTGGAAGAACAATAAGTTTTATTGACTGTATAAGTGAAAAGGCTAAAGGAGGAGTGTGGTGATTGCTTGAAGAAAAGTTCTGAGCAGATCAGAGATGGAAATGGCAAAGTTTCAAAGTCAGTAAACCAGCATTTATGTATGGAATTGGATCTGATATTTGCAAAGTAAGTTGTATGTTTTTCAGATCAATACTACTGCTACTCTCTAACCATTGTAACAGTAAAAATCCTTTTAATAGAGGTTGATCTAACAGTCATATGTTAAATCCTTTGAACAGGGTTGCATTCTAATGGAGTGTATGTAAGTCCTGCAACTAGGCTCACTTTTAACAGGGTGATTGAAATCCTTTAACCAGGTCACACCTTACAGTGTGTATTGTAACCTTTGACAGGGTTGGCTTTTAACCGAGCTCACTTTAGAAGAGTGAAAATAATAGTAGCATGTTACAAAGTGGTTTTTCCCATATTGGGTTTCCACTATAAATCATGGTGTCAATACTTGTGTGAATTTTTTGGTTTGAATATTTTTATGTTTTACAAGTTAGTTACAGCTGGGTAGTGAGCTGCATTGTTATATGTTTCTATTATTGAATAAGTGATGACCGAGTTTGTTTTGGTTGCTTGATCTGATTTAAGGAAAAGCTTTTGAAGTTATTTTATACATTAGGACTTGAGAACAACTAATTCACCCCCCCTCTCTGTTGTTCTAAATCATATTAACAGGTGTTTGGATCTAGTATATTTGCTTCAATACAAAGGAACTGGATCCAAGTGAGATATCTCCTTTGTTCTAATGAAGTTGCGGGTGGGCCTCCCACCTACTCATTTATGTACATATTAGTTTGTTTGGGCATTTACCTCAATGGTAAACCTTTGTCACTTACTCAATGATGTTTTGGTAAGGCCTAGAATGCTAAAGGTACTAAACTAATTAGTGATATTGTGGTTGATAACAACCTAGCAAGTTGGGATCACCTCAGAGATAAGTTTAATTTATCTTTATCTCAAAAGAAGACATATGCACTGATTTCTAAGGTCACTAGTCTATTTTTCCCAATGAATATTTTTTATAGTAATCATTTTATGAATCAATTAAAGTGGGCAGATGGTACTTCTTTTTTTGATGTGTTTACTAAATTTTTTATAATATGCTTAAGAATGATGATTTTATACTTAAGCGGATTAATCAAAGTTGGAATTCCAGTTGGTCTATTCCTAGATCACATTTTGTGATTGAGTTGTTTTGGTATTAACTTGTGGAGCCCAAGAAAGCCTCCTTTAGATGGATTTTGTTGCTTAAAAAGCTTGTTGTCGGGTCTGTGCTTTCTTCTACTAGCATTAATCCTATGATGTGCTCTATTTGTAACTGTCCTGAGACTTTTGAACATTTATTTTTTGAATACAAGTTTACTTTGAGTATTTGGTCCATTTTCCTTAGTAACCCCATTGTCTGGAATATCAAACGTGACTTATCTTGGTATGAAATTATTGTTGGTTTTGTTGAACCCTTTGATATGTTTATGAACAAATTTTGGTTTGTGCTTACCATGGAAATTTTGTGGATGATTTGGAAACAAATAAATTAAGATTTTTTTCAACAAAGAAAGAGGGTCCTTACTAGGTTTAAATTTAAATTCATACATTTTCGCATAGTGACATAAGTATATGTAGTTATCGAGGTATCTAAAGATAGATTTATGACATTAGTAAGAGATGGGGTAATGATTTTGTACAAAAAGGAGATCCTCTCTTCCAACTATTTTGATGATCATGCTGACATGTTGAGCTAGAAAGAGCTAGAGGGCTTGAAACAACACATTAATGATGATAAAGATAAATATGACCAAAGGACCAGAGAAATGAGAAGGTCAGTGAACAGATTTGACAAAACCACATGCAACAATAGTCAATTGTTTATACCCATTATGAAGTAGATATAATTCATTATATTACTAGTAGTGGAAGTCAATGGAATGATAAGTGGTAGCCTATTTATACTTTTAAAAATCCCAAACTTTGTGTTTTTAATTGTATTATATGGGTAGGAAGCATTTTTAGACTATTAAAGTGTCTTGTTTAAGTACTCTAATAGACTCTTAATCTATGTTGTGTGCACAGATGTGTGATCACACTTCTATGAGTCTTTGTATGCGAGAGTGCTCAACAGTGAGTTCTCACAAAATGACCCATAGCTCTCTATCTGAGAAGAGCATGGTTTGAATGTGGCCCTCAGATCAGCCTATTTTACCCATGCAAATACAACTCAGAATGAGAGATTCGAGTTGATCTAAATGAAACTATTCTAAATGATTTGCCATGCAAACTAAGCCAAACTAATTTATTGAAAATGAAATTAAGCTATATGTAATGGATTTAAACTAAAATGATTTGCAATTAATCTAAAATGTAAATTAATCTAAAATGTGAATGTGCAAGTTGAAATGCTAAATGATTACAAGCTATGAAATTCTGCAGCATAAGTTCGATATCAAAATTTGGGATCATTGAATGAGCATGAGAGGTCTCCTTTTATAGGAAAAGTTGGATTCGAATGTGAAAGTAGAAGCAATGTGGAATAAATGAAAAAGAGGAAACAATCATCATTTTTAGAAGGTTTGTAATAAAATGGAATTACATTTTATTTTCTTTTATTTTTATTTAATTTGTTTCCTTTTTCATCACAGGAGATCTTTTGAGAGAATATTTCATTTATTTAATTTTAAAGAATAATATCTCTTTTAATTAAATAAGGTAATATTATATAATTTAGAAATGAATATTAATTCAATAAAATAAAACTATTTAATTAAAAGAGGATTTTAATTAAATAACATTATTTCATTCAAAGAATATTAATTTCAATTAAATAATATTATTTTATTTATTAAAAAGGGATATATTTCTTTTAATTAAAAATTGATGGGATATTCAAACTTTAGGAAAAATTGAAATATTTATGATTTGATCAATAAATTTGATTTGAATGTATGACAAATATTGATTCAGGAATTGATATCGATAGATTAAATAAATGGGGCCCAAAGTCTAGGCGACCATTTTATGGTGCATACATTTGCCCCTCTTTGACTAATGTGTGATCGATTTGGGAACACATGTAGTCAAAGAAGAATTGAAATGTGAGATCGATCTGGGATCACAAAACAACTTAGATGTGTGTTCGACGGATGGGAACACATCAGGACAAACATAAACTAAAGGTCTTTGAACATGAGGTCGATTTGGGATCATATCCAAAGTGAGAGATAAGAATCTCAATCAATGTTGCCCCAAGAGGAGCAATTGATAATTTGATAAAACTGAATCAAGGTTTGAAATTTGATAGGTACTGCCCCCTCGTGATCGAAATCGAAATGAGATAGAGGAGAAACAGTAAATTGATAAATTTGATCAAATCAAATGAAAGATAAGGTTCACAGCAAGAAAGATTATGCCCCAAGATTGAATTAGAAGAAAAGAAGTGGGGTGAATAGTGAATGGAAGATAGAAGTTTAGAAGAAATGGAAAGAAATGGAGAGAAGAAATAGAATCAATCAACTGTTTAAGATAGAGAATTTCGATTGAGATCACGAAAGAAAGTAAGGAAATGAAGATCAGATCGTGACCACAGTTGACGGAAAAATCCACAAGAAAGATGAGGAAAACTCTCTCAAACTCATAATGCAGCCTAAAAGTGCAAATGCTAACATGAAGCCTAAATAATGCAAGCTACATGAAAATGCAAAGATGTACTTGCATGGGTAACATAGGTATTTTGTGTTCATCATTCATTAGAGAATGTAAGAAAGCTTATTTTCATCACTGGGCCATTATTATCGGACATCGGACAATCACACAACCATCACTAGTCACAAATGCAACTATGAAGATATGAATGTGATTTATATCGGTTTGGAATGTGGAAAGATTCTAACATGAGCATCAAAGACATAAAGGTCAAGATGACTACAATGTTAGCTTACCCAATTTAATTTAGCAAAACCATGCTCGCATCAAGGCATAAATGCCAGGAAAACCATGAGGACAGTTGTGCAAGAAACAGTCAAGGATGATGTCTCAAATATCCTAAGTGTGTCAAGGAGACAACAAAAAACACTCAAGAGGTTCAAGACAAACACCCACAAGCAGAAAGCAAATAAAAACATGCCCCATGCCCCAAGTCCTGTAGCTATGCATCACGGTGAGACCTGTTTAGGCAAGGACACTCAACGAAAATCAATAACAGTCAGCACACAAAGAAAAGATCATGACATATCTCAGGTTGAAGTGTTTTAAAAAGTTTAAGTGTGTAAACTGATACTGAGTTTCGAGGGTAAAGGTCGAATGCTTGCTAATGGGTAAGATCACATGACCGAATTGGATAAGACCAAACTGATAAGTGTTGAGAAACACTCGATGTCGGGGGTTTTGTGTTGAAAAGCACAGTTGGGTTGGTGTTGAAAAACACCATTTGTGAGGTGTCCTAAAGACAGGCATATCCAAGAGACCAAAGCTAACACAATGATGGCCCCCCTAGACACAGACAAAGACTAATTCCAAACCAAGGCAACAAGGACAAGGCATGATGGAGAATGGCTAAGTGTCGAGAGCGCATGCTAAGAAATAGGGGTGCAGAGGCCTCAAGTAGCGCCTATTTCTAGGTTTTCACCACTTGGAAGTTTTTTTTTTTTTTTTTTTTTTTTTTTTCAGGACTTTTTATATTTTTTTTGTACTTTTGCTACCAAGGCGCCTGTTTCCAGGTTTTCACCGAGGCACATTTTCTATTTTTTTTTTGTATTTTTTGAATTTTTTATTTTTTTGTATTTTTTTCAGGATCATATATCAATTTTTTGGATTTTTTCAGGACCATAATTATATACAAAGGATGCCCCCAGACAGAACGGGCATCAAGGATAGAACTTCTTCAGGTGCTGAACATTGATAGGCGTAGGGAGCTACTCCCCCTCTTCAGTAGATAGTAGATATGCACCTGAACCAAAAGCTGCTGTGATAATATAGGGTCCAAGCCAGTTAGGTTCGAATTTGCCCTTTTGTTCTCTGTGTTGTTGGTTCTTAGGATTCTCTCGCAGGACAAGATCTCCTACTTGGAATTCTCTAGGGCGAACCTTTTTGTTGAATGCTTTGGACATCCGCTTTTGGTAGACCCTCATATGGTCAAATGAAGCTTTACGCTTTTCATCCAGAAGTTCTAATTCCTGTAATCTCATGGCACGATAATCTTCATCTATAATCAGACCTTTGAGAGAGACTCTCAGTGATGGAATCTCAACCTCTAAAGGTAACACTGCTTCAGTGCCATATGTGAGGGCAAAAGGAGTAGCCCCCGTTGGAGTACGAATACTCGTTCTATAGGCCCACAAGGCCGGATTTATCTGTAGGTGCCAGTCTCTACCATTCTTGTGAACTGTTCTGTGTAGAATCTTGAGAATGGTTTTATTTGAAGCCTCTACCTGACCATTTCCTTGCGGGAAGTAAATGGAGGACCAATGTTGTTTTATCCTGAATCTTTGGCAGAGTTGTGTAAGGTCCTTGTTATTGAACTGACCTCCATTGTCAGTGATGATTTCAGATGGAACTCCATATCGACAGATGATATGGTTTAAGATGAATAGAGATACTATCTTTCCTGAGGCAACAGAAAGTGGGACAGCCTCTACCCATTTTGTGAAATAGTCAGTAGCAGTGATAATGAATTTGTGCCCACCTGATGAGTTGGGATGAATCTGCCCAACAAGGTCAAAGGCCCATCGCTGAAATGGCCAGTGAGAGATAGAAGGAATTAACTCCCTACCTGGAGCATGTATCAGGTGTCCATGTTTCTGACATTTTTCACAAGATTTGGCAAATTTTATCGCGTCCATCTGCATTGTAGGCCAATAGTATCCTGCCCTAAGCAACCTTCTAGCCATGGAAAGACCATTAGAATGTCCCCCACATATGCCCTCGTGGATGTCAACTAGCGCTTGATCTGATTCCTCCTTTTCTAAACACCTAAAAAGTGTCCCATCTAGACCCCTCCTATACAAATCACCAGAGATGAGGGAATGGCGAGAGGCATTATGGATGAGGTTTCTTCTTTCAGACCGGTTGAAAGTGTCAGGGATGATGCCATCACGGAGATAGGAGTAAATGGCACCATAGCGGGAGGATTCATGGTTGATTATGGTACATATGACATGGCTTTCGGGTGAGTCAAATATGGGATAACGTAGCTCTTCCACTAGGAACTCATATCTGAACTCGTGTTCTGTTAACTGCAGAAGTGAAGCAAGGGTGGCCATAGCATCGGCCGCTTTATTCTCAGCTCTGGGGATTTGTTGAAAAGTGACAAAGGTAAAATACCGTCTTAATGAATCAACCATTTTTTTATAAGGTATCAACTTGTTATCTTTTGTTTGGTATTGCTCATTAACCTGATTAATGATTAGCTGAGAATCCCCATAGATATGTAGCTCTTTGATATTCCACTCTATAGCCATTTTGAGTCCATTTGTTAAAGCCTCATATTCAGCTATGTTGTTTGTGCATGGAAATAGTAACTTGTAGGATTTGGGAATAGTATACCCATGAGGAGAGACAAACAACACGCCAGCTCCAGAACCATTGTGCATGTAGGAACCATCAAAGAATAGCTTCCAGGATCTCTCAGTCATGTACATGAGATGTTCGTCTGGGAAGTTGACTTGAACCGGCATATTATCTTCAATTGGAAAGTTAGCCAGTTGATCTGCAATAGCCTGGCCTTTGATTGCCTTGCGTTCGATATACTCTATGTCAAATTCAGAAAGAATCATCATCCATTTAGCAAGTCTACCCGTGAGAGCAGCTTTACCGAGCAAGTATTTGAGGGGATCAATTTTTGCTATAAGATGAATGGTATGCGCAAGCATATAGTGTCGCAGCTTTTGAGAGGCAAACACTACTGCAAGGCAAGCTTTTTCAATACTCGTGTAATTGATCTCATAAGCCACTAGAGTGCGGCTAATATAGTATATGGCCCTTTCTTTCCCTTGTTCATCTAATTGAGCCAACAGTGCCCCCAATGAAGATTCAGTAGCTGAGACATACAAAATAAGGGGTTTTCCTGGAATGGGAGGCATTAAGATAGGAGGATGTGCCAAATATTCCTTAATCTGATCCATGCTTTTCTGGCAATCTTCATTCCAGACACATTGAACCCCTTTATGCAGATTTTTGTTAAAGGGTTGTGCCCTATCAGCTAATTGTGAAATAAACCTCCTTATGGATTGAAGGCGTCCTTGAAGACTCCTCATTTGACTGACATTTTTAGGGGGTGGCATGTTTATAATGGCCTGAACCTTTTCAGGGTCCACTTCTATCCCTTTAGCTGAAATGATGAACCCCAATAGTTTGCCAGAAGTAACACCAAATGCACACTTTTTTGGATTTAACCTCAGTTGAAATTGTTCCATACGATCTAGAATTGCTTCTAAATCAGCCAGGTGTGTTCCTCTTTTCTTGGACTTAACGAGGGTGTCATCCACATAATCTTCCATATTTTTATGCATCATGTCATGGAAGATGGTTGTCATAGCTCTTTGATAAGTAGCTCCTGCATTTTTTAATCCAAAGGGCATGACGTTCCAACAGTAAGTACCCCATGCACATGTGAATGCAGTCTTTTCTTGATCCTCAGGAGCAATCTTGATCTGATTATACCCAGAAAAACCATCCATCAAAGAGTAGATCTCATAGCCCGCCGTCATGTCCACTATCATGTCTATGTTAGGAAGTGGAAAATCGTCCTTTGGGCATGCTCTATTAAGATCTCTAAAATCTATGCAGATTCAGATGGATTTATCGTGTTTGGAAACAGGTACAATGTTGGAAATCCAGTCAGCATAGTCTACTGCTCTAATGAATCCTGCACCAAGGAGCTTTTCTAATTCAGCTTTTACTAAAAGAGCTATATGAGGGTGCATTTTTCGTAACTTTTGTTTGACTGGTTTCACACCCGGAGCTATGGACAAATGATGCATAATGAGATTAGTGTCCAACCCTGGCATGTCTGAATATGTCCATGCAAAATTAATTTGTTTCTTTTGGAGGAACTCAGTGTAGGCTTTCTTTTCTTGAGGTGATAAAGATTTAGCCAAGTGTACAAGTTTTGGAGCCTCTTCTGTGGCCAAATTAACAGCATCTGTAGGCTCCACCAAGACTGATGATCTGTCATGAAAATAACTTGGGAGACTATCAAGTACCTCATTCGTAGGTGCCTCAGAGAGGTTTTCACCTTTGGATACGTCTTTTATTTTTACTTTTTTTGGTTCTGACACCGCCACATAGTGGTTTTCGCCATCAGAACTCTTATTCTTTTTTTCTTTTCTTTTTATCTTGTGACTAAGGTACTTGATGTCTGATTCTGTCATGCTGGTAGCTGGTTCACTGGTGGAAGAGACTATAGGTTCAACAGCATTTAGGTAGCAAGTGATCTCATAGTCATTGGAAAATGTCAAGAGTTGAGGCTCTTGATGACGTTGAGACCAATCAATAAGGTTAGGATTAATGAGGGGTAGATTGATGTCTGGTTCAATATTAAGGATATAGGGGATGTCATCTCTGGTGACCGCAGAATCGGAGTCTGTCAAGTATCCCTCTAAGGTGTCTAAATCAAGATTCATCCCATCAAGTGAAGAATCATCTACTAATGCGACATGTGGGTTCGAATCTTCTAATCTAACACATGACTCATTAGCTACGTTGGGTTGAGTACTATAAGCATGAACAACATCCATATCCAAATCAACTGTTGCATCTGAGAGTGAATCCCATTCATACTCATTTGAGTCTGTGTTTGAATCCTTGCTAGGATGTTTACACCAGCTGGGTTTCCTAAGCCTCGAGGTAGAAGCCTGGACATCTTCGAGAGTCACACCTTCTCGGATGAAATTTTCAGCATGTCCTTCAGTAGTGATTTGGTGTGTACTGGTAGTCATATTTTCTGAATCTCCCCAAAGGAGATTTGTTGAAGGAACCCAATCATCTGTCATGTCTTGTTGATTGGTCAAGTCTGGTACATATTCTGTGTCAGCTTTGCTATCCCGCTTATCAGGAATGGGGATAGCGTGCTTGTTTTTCTTCATAAAGCCTAGGCCAACCGGTTTCTTAGACTTACGTGCAAAAAGATCATGATTAAGTGGTTTGGCTCTAGCATCTAATCTGTGGTTAAGAGGGCCATATCCTGGATAACCCATCTTTTTGACAAGAGTATATCCTCTCCCATAAGGCTTAGGAGAGGGGGAGAAATTTTCATTGTGCTGGTATTTCTCCTCTTTGTACATCCAATCTCGAATAGCTACTTCTTCTTTTTCATCTTGTATTGGTACTGAGGATTCAACAAATGTGTCAAATAGTGTCATCACTGAAGAAGACAGTTTCATTTCCTGTGAAGGTTTTCCATATGACCGAGGGGAAATTGGCATCTTTGCAAAAGAGTCAAGTTGATACCCCCCCATGCCAAGGTCTACTGATTTAAATTTGTTTTGACAGTCTGTTAAAGTTTCTTGATAATCCTCTGCATCTCGATTAAGAGGGACATGAACATTAGCTGAGATTGAATTAATTGATAAAGTGTTATCCCCTGGTATGCAAATTTCAACTCCATTGTAGGGGAACTTAACACATTGGTGGTAGGTAGACGGCACTGCCTGCATGTCATGAATCCATGGTCTACCTAGTAAAATATTGTATGCAAGGGGTCCAGTATCAACAATTTGGAACAAGATGTCTTTTTCAACTGGGCCAATCCTGACAGGAAGGACAGCTAACCCCTTGGAACTTCATTCTGCCTCATCATAGGCCTTTATAGTGATCTTCTTTTTACTGTCGATCACCTCCTCTGAATAGCCCAAGGTTTTTAACAAACTTAATGTACAAATATTTAGCCCAGCACCCCCATCTATCAACACGCGCCTGACACGAGTTTTATGAATCATTACTTCAATGTGAAGGGCGAGATTGTGTGGGTGGCTTAGGGATTTGTCATCATCTTCTGAGAAAGAGAGGTAATGTGGGCTGGAAATGTGGTTAACCATGCCTTGAAATTGGTCTGTATCTATGTCGTTAGGGACATTTGCTGTGCGCAAAGCATCCTCAAGGATCTGCTTATGTCTAGGGGACAACTCTAGAAGCTCCAGTATTGATATTTGCGCTGGAGTTTTTTGTAGCTGATCTACAAGATTATAGTTTGGTTTGGGAGCAATGGTGGACTTAGTGACATTCTTGGATGCCACTTGCTTGGGTTTATTGGATGGACCTGAATTAGGACCTCTAAGAATGATAGGACCTTGACTCCTAGTAACAGCATTCAGGGCTTGGGAAGATGACCTAGAATGAGGACCTCTCAGCACCACAACAGGTTCTTTGTCAAAGATAGGGGGAGAGTCATAACCATGTGGGTCCTTACTCCTCATCATGTTAACACTTGGCTCCACAACTTCAAGCATGTTTATCACATTTTCTGCCGCTGTATACGTGTAGTTGATAGCAGCCTTGCCATCCTTTTGTTTAGAGGTTTCCCCCTTGTCATACTTAGGCAATGGTTCTTTAAATGCTTTGTGATCAGCATTGGTATTTAGTCCATCCACCTTAAGTTTTCCACTCTCAATGAGGTCTTGGATAATGTGCTTGAGTTTCCAACAATTTTCAATGGTATGCCCAATGCCATTATGAAATATGCAGAAAGCCTTCTCATCCCACCAATGTGGCTTAATGTCAGGGATGTAATGTTTTGCTGGATCTTGTGGATGCACAAGATTATTGGCAATGAGCATTTTGAAAACATCCTCGTAAGAATCACCAAGCTTGGCAAATTGACATTTTTCCTTTTTAGGCTTCTCTTGATACCGTGGCTTGCTCTCTTGTTGAGGAGGTGCATTGAGCTTCATAGCTTGAACTGCACTGGACAAGTGAAGAACGACTTGATCTTTAGGTTGGGGAGCGTCTACAACTCCGTCATTGACAACTTGTTTGTTTTTGTTCCAGTAGGTGTTCTTCCCTTTATCCTTGTTGTTGTGCTGACCATTGTTGCCATTGTTGCTATGTTTGGTCAAAATGCCTTGTTCTTTGAGAACATCTTCAATTCGACATGCAGTTTCAATCATGGTATCGAAGGAATTGAAGACTATCTTTTTGATCTCATATCTCATTTCAGGCACCAAGTTATTAACAAGGATGTCAATCTTTTCATCCTCATGGATGGTCCTAGGATACTGAGAGCACTTTCTCCTCCACCTTTGCAAGAAGGTAACAAAGGGTTCTCCCTGATTTTGTTTCAAGTTGCATAGGTCCAACATAGTAACTGATCTTGATAGATTGTACGAGAAGTGTTGGACAAATCTATGAACAAGTTCTCTAAAAGTCTTGACAGGGGGAGTGATGTTGGTGAACCATTCCATTGCTTGTCCTTTAAGACTTCTAGGGAACAACCTCATCAAATAGGAATCATCCTGATGGAATTCAAAGCTCATGGTATAGAATTGACGCACATGGTCATGTGGGTCACCACTGCCATCATATTTATCATATTGTGGGAATTCCACCCTCTTTGGAAAATCTTTCATACTCACACTTTTGTCAAATGGATTAGGACAAATAGAGTCTAGTGAGAATGAGCTCTTAGGTTGCATCATTTTTTCCATCATGTGCTTCATTTGACGGATTTCTTCCTCTTGAGAGGGACTTTGTTTTTGTATCTTGTTGTCTACATCAAAGTCATAAGGGACTCTGGCACCCTTGTTGATTAGACTTTCCAAGAACTTATCTTTGTTTTGTTCCAAATACCTATCTACATACTGTTGGAAAATAGGCTCTTGTTGCATTCGCATAAAGTCTTGAGTATCAAGGTCATAATGTGAGCTACCACCTCCGTGTTGGGAACCATGATGTGCATGTTGGGAGTGTGGTCTTGAGTTTCTAGGAGGGGTTTGCCTCCTATAGTGAGCATACTGAGAGGCCCTTCTTCCTCTAGGACTAGGAGATCTAGAAGGGGTTCGTGACCGCCTTCTACTTCGTGGTGTTCTAGAAGGGGTGGAGGGAGGAGAATTATTTCCACTGTTAGCACCCCTGTTTTTGAATTGAGTGTTTAATTGTTGGGCTAACAGCCTATCTTGCTCCTCTTGGAATGCTTTTCTCTCTATGTCCAACAATGCTCGTTGTTCCTCTTCGAGAAGCCTAAGTTTTTCCTCTTTTGCAGCTCGTTCATTTTGTGCAACTTGTTTTTCCTTCTCAATTCTTTTTAGCCTCTCACTTGTATGCCTTGAGGCTGTTCGGAGTGGAGAGTTTGGTCTTGAATGTTTGTACAAATCATTGGTATACGTTGCATTGACATGAGCATCACCAGGTTCATTGTCTTGGTCTTCATGTTGTGACCATTGGTCTGGGTGAGCTCGTCTCTCATGCCTGTCAGCTCGTTGATGTGCATCTAGGTACCTAGTGCTGATGAGGGGTGAACTAGGTTGAGCATCATGAGAGGAATTACCAAACAAAATCTTGTCTCTGTGTCTTTCATAGATATCATCAAGGGTTTGATCCATAGCTTCCCTCTCCCGTCGAGTCATGGTATAACTCATATCCATACCTGAGTGTGAAGGTGCTGAGGGGGTACTCAAATCACTAAAATGGCTCTTTGGGTCAAACCAGGTGTCAGACTTACTCCTAGGTGACTGGTCAAATATTGGTTCCTTTTCCTTTCTCTTTTGACGAGTTTGAACTGGGGGTAGTTGGTTGAAGACTATCTGGGGTCGCTTTCCTTGGCTCACTTGATATCTTGTTGTTACTGACATGAAAGGGAGAGTTCAGGCAAATAGACAATTCTAAGAAACGTCAATACCAAACTAGGATAGTCACAGTTTTCTCTTGTCCAAGAGAGATGGTGAAAAGAAGTATTTGTAGATAAGTGCAAACCAACACTGCCACAGAGGTGCTCAATTCCTTTTGGGTGAATACCCTAGCACGTATGGATCAGGAGGATGACTTTGCACAAAGTGTATTTGAGTTTGATTGTATGAAAATGAGTGGACAAAGAGACTACTAACACTCTCCAAGTGTGTTATCAAAAGAGTCTAAAAATTTATCTATTTGACATAAACGATTCCTAACTTGCCAATCTCAAGCAAAATTGCTTATGAGATCAAGGATTACTATCTCAAAAAGGTCAAAGACACAAGGACCCTAAATACAGGACAAGTCAATCTTCTGGCTCAAGGTTGATGTAATGACGGTTTACTCGGAATCGATAAGCAAACTGTTTAATTCTTGCGTTATGGGCAATGTTCTCAAGTCTGGTTTGCTGTTTCTCTTCGGCTTGGGTTGCTTGGATGGTGGATTGATAGCTCTTGAGGTTTCTTTTGGAAACTTTTTGCTCTTGGTAAACTTTTGATTTGGGTAACTTTGCTTTGGGATGCTTGAGTTGATTGGGCATCACTTGGAAAAGGCTTTGCACCTTAGTAGTCTAAAATCAGAAAACTTGAGTGAAAACAGGCTTCTAGGGCAAGGTAAGTCACTGATTTTATGACCAAATACGTTAAAAAGGCTTATGAAACACCTGAAACTGGGCATGCAACAAAATGATCTCAGGCGATAATATTCAGGCAAGCCGTGCGATGCTTGTTCTGGTGAAGGCAAGCGACACTGTTACCAGATTATGTCCGTGGGTTGCAAATTTTGGTGTTTTTGAGTTGTTTTAAGCACATGTGAAGCAAGCAACAGTCATTAACAGACCTATCAAGGACAAAGCAACTTGATAGTATTAGGGGAGTCTTGTTTGAAGATGTTTTGGACAATGTTTAAGACTCAAAAAAAAAAAACAAGCACATAGTTATCCCTACCAAAGAAAATGGTGAGAAGTCAAAATCTTTGCCCCATTGCTTATGTGCATACGTGCACCTCACACAGCCGTGTCACCCCCTAGAGGGCGCCCGTGTTTTTGGTGTTTCCAAGGACTCAACAGTGTATGTTCAAAGGTTACCCTTGTAGCAGGGGCCAGTGTCGCAACCGCCTCCAAACGTCCAGGTGTATGCCTATGATGGGAATCTGTGTATGATAAACATACGGAGAGATTCTTCCCCCTCCTTGTGCAAAGATTATGACTCCTTTCGGAGATGAACTGGGTAGGCCACTAACTAAGAGGTTTTTACTTGGCTTCCATTCACAATAACCTTCAGTGCCTCTGATACAGAGCTGGGGCCTCGCAGCCACACCAACACCTGAAAGTCACACACCCCCGCAAGCAGGGCTCGGAGCGGCGCCGCTCAGTGCAACAAACAGAGCCTTTCCATGATGATAGTCAAAGTCATGAAAAGGAAGTTACTATGGTTTTGGAGTCTTTAGACTCAACAAAACTTGCTTTATTATAGTGAGGTGGAATCACCGGCAATAGGTGTGTACTCACTTAGGTCGTTCCCGGAGGTTCAACTTCCGGCAGGCCCTCTAAAGGTGACTCAGGACTTGGCTCAGATTCGGGTTTCTGATTTTCTGATTCTCCCAAAGGGAGAAGAGCATACTTCTCTAGCCCGTTTCTTTACCCAGACACACAAGACAAACTTAATCACCGAGTTAGTTTCACTCCACCAAATCCACACGCTTTTGGGTTTCTGGTTCTCTCTCAAGGAGAGAAGAGCATAATCCCCTGGCGAATAGAAATGCTAAAGATTCTCTAACTTTCTCCGCTTCCCTACGGATTCGTCATATTAGTAAGATCATTAGAATTCTAGGTTCATTCATGGTCATCACCTCCATGTAATGAAGAGCCAAAATTCCTACTCACTATCGAAATCCACAAGAAATTTTAACGGAGCCCTAATTAAACTATGTGAATAAAGCAGGAAAGCAAACACAATGTTTTAATGATCTTCGGCAAACGTCCTGCATTCACACCATTAGTATGTTTTTTTTATGTCTTTGTCAAATCGTCCTGCAGAAAACTGTTATGCTGCAGAAAACAAAATTATTTTATGCAACAGAAAACAGAAAACTTGTTAGGAAAATGAAACTGTAAAACAGAAAGCAGGAAATTTTAGTTCACTGCCCCAGAATCTCGCGCGAGGAAGTACCTTGAGCGCGCGAGAAAACACAGGGTCCGCGCGAGAAAACAACAGTCCCGCGCGAGGAAACGCCAGTCCCACGCGAGAAAACACACAGTATCGCGCGAGAAAACACAGAACCAGGGGTGAAATTTGGTACAGTCTCGCGCGAAGAAACGCTATAGGAGCAGAATCTCGTGCGGATATCTCTGTACTCTCGCGCAAAAATCTGTACACAGACAGTACAGACTCGTAGAAAAAAAAAGATTTTGTTGTTTAGAGAACCTGTAAAAATTTTCTTGAAAACCTGTAAAAAAAACAAAAAAAGGCCAAAATTTTTAACGTCCTGTAGAGTATACCAGGACCCTTGAAACCCTTAGACTCAGAGCTAGATAATTAATGAAAATGAAAGGAAACCCATTTTCAGGGCCCCACGGTGGGCGCCAAAAATGTGTGCACAGATGTGTGATCACACTTCTATGAGTCTTTGTGGTCGTGGGTTCGAGCCCCACGGTGGGCGCCAAAAATGTGTGCACAGATGTGTGATCACACTTCTATGAGTCTTTGTATGCGAGAGTGCTCAACAGTGAGTTCTCACAAAATGACCCATAGCTCTCTATCTGAGAAGAGCATGGTTTGAATGTGGCCCTCAGATCAGCCTATTTTACCCATGCAAATACAACTCAGAATGAGAGATTCGAGTTGATCTAAATGAAACTATTCTAAATGATTTGCCATGCAAACTAAGCCAAACTAATTTATTGAAAATGAAATTAAGCTATATGTAATGGATTTAAACTAAAATGATTTGCAATTAATCTAAAATGTAAATTAATCTAAAATGTGAATGTGCAAGTTGAAATGCTAAATGATTACAAGCTATGAAATTCTGCAGCATAAGTTCGATATCAAAATTCGGGATCATTGAATGAGCATGAGAGGTCTCCTTTTATAGGAAAAGTTGGATTCGAATGTGAAAGTAGAAGCAATGTGGGATAAATGAAAAAGAGGAAACAATCATCATTTTTAGAAGGTTTGTAATAAAATGGAATTACATTTTATTTTCTTTTATTTTTATTTAATTTGTTTCCTTTTTCATCACAGGAGATCTTTTGAGAGAATATTTCATTTATTTAATTTTAAAGAATAATATCTCTTTTAATTAAATAAGGTAATATTATATAATTTAGAAATGAATATTAATTCAATAAAATAAAACTATTTAATTAAAAGAGGATTTTAATTAAATAACATTATTTCATTCAAAGAATATTAATTTCAATTAAATAATATTATTTTATTTATTAAAAAGGGATATATTTCTTTTAATTAAAAATTGATGGGATATTCAAACTTTAGGAAAAATTGAAATATTTATGATTTGATCAATAAATTTGATTTGAATGTATGACAAATATTGATTCAGGAATTGATATCGATAGATTAAATAAATGGGGCCCAAAGTCTAGGCGACCATTTTATGGTGCATACATATGTCATGCCAAAAATTTAGGGAAAAATCACACTGATTTTTTTTAAAACACACAAAGACTACTAGGGTTGCAAGATACAAAAGAGTTAAACACCAATGTCACTAAGAAAAGACACAAGTTTATCCTCAAAGGGAATCATGACAAGGGTTGGCTTGTCAACATCCCTTGATTAAAACTAAAAATATTTATTAATAGTTCTTACTAGGTCACACAACTAACCTAGTGAGGTTTGATTTAAGTTAATTAACTTTAATTAACAAGGATTAAGGGTAATAAATCTATAAGCTTAATTAAAATGGGTTGCATGCATTAGGTTTATTTAAACCATTTAATTTAACCATTAAAATATTTAAATTTATTTTAAAAAAAATTAAACTCAACCACGTTATCCCCTAAGAAAACCACTAGGTTGCATGGTTAAATAATGTTCACAAGGGTACATTAGATCTTAATTAAATTCGTAATTAAAGATACACAAAGGATTTCGATATAATTTATCTTAAAATAATATAATGCTCTAATGTACCTTATAATTAGAGCTAATATAATTATATCAAAATTATATAATGCTCTACAAAATTCTCAGATTTTGTCCTTTTTTACCCAAGAGTGTTTCAATTAAACCCTTATTTTAACTTGGTTTGATAACCAATCGTTAGCTCTTCTGAAGCCTACATATAGATCGTGGATAGACCAGGTTGAGGCTTACAGATTCCTATCCTAAGATCTTTACATTTTCCATTATATTGTACTGACTTCAAGAAAAGATGTCTTTAGGAGATCTCTACAATGATTTTGGTCCAATAGTCATTCTTATAGTAAATATGCCAGTTGATAGAGATGCCTATATCCTTTGTCAGAAAAATTTACTTTGCATAGAGTCTGATTCTATTGGAGCATAGTCTCTCTGAAGGATACCTCTCTAGAGATATTATATTTTGTCATTCTACTTTTAACCGAAGCTATATTTTGAAAACCTAATACTAGAACTAGCCATGAGTTTTCTATATTAATTCCTACCTTATTAGATACTGAATTCTATACAGTTTGGTACATACATACCTTACTTGTTCTAGTTGGTTATTATCTCTTATTGGGCCAAAGCCTTTAGGTCCCACTACCTTAAGTGGCTATTGTCAAACTGTTGCATATCTTCTATTACTTCCTAATGAGTTTATCCTATTCCAGAAAATTGATTATTTTGATGAGTTTAATCTCCTTGAGGGTCCTTAAAATATAAATAGCCCGATTCTCATTAATAGGTCTAAGTAACAAACTAATAATTGAGAGCCTTCGACTGGCCTGCTCTATTACTTATTATTATATTTCTAAGTGTTAGTCCATGTATACAAATAACAATGTTCCTACAAGGAAAATCTCTACATATTCGTTATGAAGATTAGAAAATCTTTTTTTAAAATGTAATAGAGAAAAGGAGATAAAGGAAATTGCAGGTCTTTGTTCATCTATTCATGTTTATTCCACTTAGATCTGATTGTCTGATTCTCTAGATAGACTTCCATTAAGGCATAATATGTTTGTACAAAGTTCTCCATAATTTAAGACAATATATCCCTGATCATATGATTTTGTAGCTTTGGTTATTTCCTTCTTGGTAGGTCTTTTAAGTTCCTATTGGATGGGCATACCCATATTTTAGCATAGATCCCTTATACAAACAAATACCATATTTAACACAGAAAATTGACACAGTAAGTTCCTTGTTCAGATCCTTAAAACACTTTGGCCTAAGAATATAATAATGTTAGGGTTCCCTGTATTTCAAAACTTTGTTACAACAAATTTATATTGAGTAATTACTTGTTATTATTCTTCCAAATAAATGGTCCTTCTAAAATTCCTAAGGTAAGGCTTAGTAAGGCTTTTATAATTTACTTCTAAAAATTTGCCTGTATCCTATCTTAAAGGGGTTTCGGTTAGATTTTTTATACACTATTTTTTAATACTTTCATGCATCTATTCCAGATTTATTAATGAGGATTCTACCTTTTGCCAAGATTTTATCAAGGAAATAATTTAGAAATAACTTTGATAGATTTATTGTTAAGGGTATTACAATTGTCACAACTAAATTCCTCTAATCAAACATGAAACATATTTTAGATCTCACATACATAGCAAAGGTTTAATTTTATCATTGACTGCTCCTACTTTCCTTCGAATCTACCTTTGTTGGAGGGTCTAAAGAGAGTCTTTGTCTTTTCTTGATCCTTGTCCTATTTCTTCCTTCCTCCAACCATACCTCCACTAAATCCTTTGACCCTGAATCACTGAAACATTCTCTATCTACTTCCCCTACCTCATCCTGATTCTAATATAAATAAAACCAATTGTCTTGCTTAGGTGAACTTACGTGCATAAAGTTTGTAAGAAAGTCAACATTCCTTTTTATGATTGGAAGTCTTGAACACAACATATTAACATCATCTATTACCAGAACAAGGGAGGAGGGAACTGGCTTTCCATCTAGCATGGGCATGCCATAGAATCTAGGCTTTGGAATCATCAAATCCTTTGTGATGTTTTGGATAACCTTATCCAAGTTACCAAGGTTTTTTCACTTGAAGATATAGGAACATAACCTACCAACGTCCTCCTTCTCTGAGTCACCTAAATTGAGAATGCAATGAACATTGAGGGTATCTATGTGTTGACTATGTACCTATCATCTTTAGAGAGGAATTCCATGCCCAGTATACGATAGACTACTCATAGAATTAAAGGATGTGTATTCAACAAAGTGGTTTTTAGTCTCCTTACTAAAATTCCTCCCCTAAAGGATATTTGGGACCTGGTTCTCACTAGTTTAATAGGGGTTGACATTTTCAGTAGAGAGACCTCTATACAGAGATTGGTAGGTAGACTCACTTACTAAGTTGTTAAATAGGATTCCCATGTCTTTCTATATTCGTGTATTGGGAGCTGAGTGTTTGGAGAGTTTCTTAGGAAAGAATCCTAATCGTTGGCATAGTAAGCACCATATCAATTTCTAAAAATTCTCTTTAGGAGGGAATAGTCTTAGTAAGTAGGTATTTCTTGAGTGAGGAAAATGCCTTCTAAAAAGGGGCAGAGGCTTAGACCAAGAAAGATACCTATAATGCCCAACTCTTGGTCTACCAGAACAGGTTTCCTAAACTCTTCTAGAAGATTCCTAATTTATTTAATTCTTAATTCCTGGCCAGAATCTTTCATTAGTGTAATTTCCTCTTATCCCAATTCTTACTACTAGTTGTTACATTTTCTTGAACTATTTGAATAAAACCTTTAATGTACGGAATACCAAAAGAAGAAAGATAAGAATAAAATCACAATACCCATCATCTATTTCTATAGAGCTTTTTTTCTAAATAACCATGAATAAGCTAATTCATATCATTTATCCAAAAACATTGTTTTCCTTAGTTTTACCTTAATACTAAATATATCCAGTGGCTCTTAATAACGAGATTAAACACTATACTTTAAATTCAAAGTTTGTTAATAGTTTCTAAGATACTATACTAAAAAGGAAAGCTACCCAGAAGCCAACATATCTCCATTATTGAATTCCATCAACATATTTACTCCTTATCTATTATGCTACAGCTCCATGCTTCACCATTACATCTTAGAATGACAATGGTCTCCTCATCCACTGCATTTTCACCCATGTGACGAGAGTTCTTTTTTACTAACGGAGCTACAATCCTCACATTGTTTAGTTCATCTTCATCAAACTCCTCAGGGATATTATATCCTTCAACTCTCTAGTAGTCCAACACCCATTCCAGCTCCACCGGTTCTTTGAGAATAGTTTTTATCAAAAATTCTAAATTCCTCCTCATCTCTAGCCAGTGCTCGTCAAAGCTATCTTCATCTTTAAAAACCAACATGGGCATTCACTAGGAGCTGGGAATTGAGGGTAAGTCCGTTGTTTCAGTTCTCATATATATTTCTAGAAATGGAATAGTCAAATCTTCATCTATACCATATACTACCTTCTTTAAGCCAGCCAAACATTCCTCCTTAAATATTTTTTTAGCTGCTGAGATGATATCTTCTTTCCCAGCCCCATTAAAGGTGGTGAGCGCAATGAAGAGTCATACTATATGGCCGTTAACCCAAATTGAAAATTCATTATCAAAATTGTAATCACCTAAACCTTTTTCAAGTGCTCTTCAGGATGCATCTGATAGGGGGTTGAGGATTCCATTCCACCTTTCTGGTTTAATCATCCCCCTAAATGCCATTTGTCTATTATCTTTAAGAGGGAAGGTTAATATCCTCGACTCCATTCTTGACACTCGAAGATTACTGGACATGCCTCAATACTTGTTTGTGAGTTGAAGACTAGTTATTATGCTTTTATGTATAATTAAGTACTTTTAAGTTCCTTAGTGATGTAATGTCTAGCAAATCCTAGCCTTAATTACTCAATATTCTTACATCAGGCATAGTACTAGGTGATTTGAGGAGAGCATGCAAACACTAAAGTTAATGACCCAAAGGGACACCTCTTGATATGACAACTAACTTGGTGAATCTTCTAATTTAGCGGGGAGAAAGATTTGTGTATTAGTCATGGTTCCTAAAAAATCTCAACTAATGTCATATTGGTTTTCCACATCATGGTTGGAAAAGATGAATTTTAAAGGTTTCTTAGGAATTACAAAGATTTAGGAAATAACTCCAAGATCCTTATAAATAATAGTGTTACTATCAACTTAATTATTGTACTTTCTCTTATAGTGCCGATTAAATTTTAAGGGGTGTTTTTATTAGATGTCCTCTAATGATCAAAGAAGGGACAATATCTTTCCTAGTTCATCATTACTAGATCTACCTTAATAATTTCTAAGGAAATTTAGATAGTTCTCGAGCTTTTTAACACATTTAGTGGCTTTTAATTAAAAGCCTACATTCTATTTAGAGAATTGAGCTTTACTAAAGGGATAAAATACTAATTTCCTTTTCTCTCCCTAATAGTATATAATGAATTTTTACTATTTTTATTATTTTGACTGTTAATTCTTAATTTCCTATTTTATTTTATCTTCTAAATATCTTCTTTATATACTTATCTTGCTTATTGCTTCTCCTTTATGATTGTTGTTTTCATAAGAGCTTCTATTAATAGCTAATAATTTGTTATTAGTAGTCCTCTTTTCTTATCTGGTTTCATTTTCAAAGGGATCTTTTTCATTAACTAGTATGTTTGGCCTAATCCAAAAGTCCTCTTCATACACCTATGCTTGGCTAAGGGTTTCCTTACCAATGCCATTCACTCCTTTATTTTCCAATTGATCCGCTATTTTATTACCTTCTTTGTATACATGATTAATTTTATAGTGTGGAATAGTTGGTAAAATTTCCATTATTTTTTCTACCAATCCATTAAGAAACCAATTAGGAGTTTCTCCTTTTCTTACCGCATCTACAACTAAAGTTGAATCTCCTTCAATTTCTATTTTTTTTAATTTAAGCTTTTTGCATAGCCTTAACCCTTCTAATAGTGCATAAAGTTCTACAAAATTATTTGATTCTTTCCCAAGGTACATAGATCTGCTCACTATCTTGCTTCCATTCCAGTTAAAGATGCAACATCCTACTTCTTCTTCTCTTGGGTTACCTCTCAATGCTCCATCAAAATTAAGTTTGAACCAACCATCCAATGGTGGTTTCCAGACACAACATGCCCTTTTCATTTTTGCTTCCTTGCAATTATTTCCCATGAAGGGAGGAATCTTTAATCCATACCATTTTTTCCTTAGGAAGTTATCACTTAGTGAGAAGTTCTTATCCTTTCTTCCTAACAAATTTCTACTATTAACTACTTCCACTATATAGACTTCTAGTTTAGTAAAATAAATTTTAATGCTTAACCTCGAATATTTGAAAATTCTTCTATTTCTTTCCTTCCAAATCTCCCAAATTAGCATCTAGGGAGAAATTTTCCATATTTTTTCATATAGGTCATTATTTGTCTTCCTTAGCCAGCTCTGCAACAAGCCTAATAAGTCATTTTGAAGCACAGATTGTCAATTTAGTTTAGCCAAAATCCATTTCCAACAGTTGTTCGAAAACTCACATCCTATTAGTAAATGATCCACATCTTCAGTCTCCTTCTCACAAAAAGCACATCTTGATAGTCCATTAAAAATTATTTTGGTAAACCAGTCTGCTCTAAGAATCCTCTTTTGTAAGGCTGCCCATGTGAACATCCCATCTTTAGGTAAAAAATCTTTGTGCCAACAAAGGTCTATCGAGAGATCTATTTTCCTTGATAAATTCTTTTGGAGATAATCATAACCTTCCTTAGAACTATATTTCCAATTTTTATCTTTTGTCCAAATAATTGAATCTTCCCCTCTCCTTGGAGTTATATACATTGAACATTCAATCTTCTTGCATGGAAATAAAAAGAAAACAACATATATTTTTACTTTATTTCTTTTTGAATTATAAAAGGAAACTAGTGCTAAACTATAACTTTTCTTTAGACATGAATAATGCAAGTAATATACACTTATACTTATACTTATTATTATTTAACACAAGCAAGATAAATAAGAGGAGTAGAAACAACATCATATATGTCTCATTTTTTTATTATTTCTTTAAACACAACTAAATACAATTTACTATTCCTTTTTTTTTGTATTTCCAACAATAACATATCAATAAGAATTTTAAATAACATTACATTTCAATCTTTACAAATGAATATTTCTTACAAGGAAAGTAAGCACATAGGCTATTCTTTTTTTTTCTTTACAAAAAAACTTCAAGACAATATGTCTTTTACATAATAAAATTCTGCATCTTTAAATTGCTACAAATTCCAATCTTTCTTATTCCTTCTAAGAAAACAAGCCTTTCTTTCAAGCACAAAACCTGCAATAAAAATCTGCATTTGACCATGGAGGCTCAACTCCCAACCTAGGCTTTTATAAGGCCACCCTCAAGCTTGGGGAACCAAAAATAGATGGGTTAACAAACACTCAAAAACACATATAAAAACCAACAACATATCAACACATAAAACTCCCAAAACCCTTGATTTCACAATGGGTCACCTTGGACCCATGAAGAGGGGTGAAGGTGTAAATGAACCCAAATAGGAGAATCCATAACACAAGCATACAATGCCTTAAACAAGACTCAATAGATCAACTAGAAATGCCTTCGCAAGGCCAAATAATACAACCCTTCCTTCAAATACTCATACAAAATTTATCCCCTTATGGCCCCCAATAGTGTAGAAAAATATGGTGGCAACATGGAGCCCATACTCCATGCCATATCCCCTTCCTCCATGGGGAAGGACTCTACACTATTTGGGCATTCAAAAATTCCCTTCACCCTCAAGGCTCTCTTCCCTCCCAAGGGTGAGTATAGCCTTCCACACCCCAAACAAAACATGGACCAATAAGGAGAAAAAAAACAAGAAAATCCTTGAAACAAAGCTTGAAGCTACACAAAAACAACATAAAACAACATTACATTTTAACACACTTAACATAAAATAAATACACTATTCTTCCATAATAGGAGCACCAACCTTTTTCTGGTAGATGATTTATGGTTGATACTTGTATGCATATGACTCATAAATACATCATGTCTCCTACTATCAAATTATCCTAACCACTACGATATTCTCCCAAGCCCACATGAGTATAAGTGTAACACCGAGCCCCATCTTCCTTTTTGTCCTATATGCACACACATGTAGGTTATAATAGAGATGGCCTGGTATAGTGTACCCTCATCTGTATACTATGCCCTCCTGCTCCTCTAGTATCATACTAAGGAAGCTCACCCATCCCTGTGTAAATCTATGACCTACATGACTGGGTATCATTCACCCTCCAATAATCCCTACTAGGTAGAGGGATAGTCTCGGTAGTTGTGCCTCCATCACCTCTCTCCATGGTACCCACTATCCTATCCCTGGTATTTAGTCTTCTTTCCACTTGAAGCAATCCTCCATATAGAGCTCTACTCTATTTGACTAGTACTCTATAGTCATCCCTTTGATAGGAACTTGAACAATCCTCCACACATTGTACAACGTGATGGTGGCCTCTCTTGTCGGTAAATAAAAACTCAAGGGGTTTGAGTGCCACCTCTCAATAAGTGTGATCATGAGAACATTATGTTCTCTAATCCTAGGTCACTTGTGGGTGTGATGTAGTCCACATAGTGTCACCTAGCCCCACTCCTCCACCATCAGCTAGTCCCTCAACTCCATTGTGTTAAGCCAAAACTCCTTTGATTTGAAGGGTTCTATCTTTACCTACATTCAAGTTCATTTACATCATTTAGGTTTATTCTAAGATGATATCCCTTCCCAACCCAGTCCTGATTAGGGTATGATACCCCTATCACCCTCTAGTTAGTTCCCATCCCCCTCGGGAGGCACTTTGTGGCTTCCTTTCTTACCCATTTGGATAATTTGTGTAGATGGCCTTCTACCTACACAAACGTCGATCGACGTAGTTTCCAATCAGTGGAGATGTCAGTCCATGCAGACTAACCTCAGTTAATGGGTTGACCAAGTCAACCCTTAGTTTTTTTTCCTTGACTTGTCCAATCACTGTCTTTGTGCCGATTGGTGCATCTTTGCAAATGTTGATCTGTCGATAAATATCTATGTAGGCACCAGTCCATCAATTGGAATCTATAGAGATATTAATTGATCAATCGAAGCCTTTGCCCTAATCCCTTTACCCCTCATTAAATGCCCCTAAAAAGTAATAAATGCTAAATCTAAAAATGAAAGTACAAGATTAGTTATTCATACTCACTAGGGCTCGCATGTCCACATGCCTCTGGTATGATTGTACTCGCTTCCCCAGTTGTAGTTTCTCCCTCTCACTAGCCAATTTATCTCCTCTCTCTCTCAATTTCTTCTAGGATTGTGATGGAGAATGACCCTTTTGGGCCCCTTAGGTCCTATTTTTAGGCCCCCCTGTGGGCTCATTTTTTGTTCCAGTCTCTATTTTTCATCCTATCTCCTACAAAATTATGCAAATCGTCATTTTTCTCCATTTTCTTTCTTTCTTGTGAGACCTTTCTTTCAAGAAAATTTCCCAAAATTTATTTTTGTACTAGATTTTCTCGAGGGAGCACACTCTCCCTTTGTCGTCGCTTCGACATGACTCTTGGGGCATCTTCCTTTTCTTTTCTTTGATGCGATGCCGATTTCGACACCGCATCAAAGAGGGGAAAAATGTAGACACCCAAAATTGTCCTTTACACTCTTATATTAATTTAATTAATATTTCCCATAACATTATAGTTTATTTTAATAAATTAACTATATTTATTATATCGACTATTTATTTAATTAAATAAATTTATCACCTTGATATTTAAATTTAATTTAAATATATTCCCTAATGTGTTAAAATTATTTTAATACATGTTTCCCCCATATTTCCTTTTAAAATAATTTTTTTAAATTTAAATCCCTCCATTTGCTAAAATTCTTCTAAACTTGTTTAAATTTAATTTAATATAATTTAAACCTTGCCTCACTTGCTAAACTTACTTTTCTAGCTAAATTCCCCTCTAATCACACTTAAAAGGGGATTACATCTATTTTAATCTTAATGATATGCTCACACATGTGACTTCTCTCTTCCCAAGAAATCCACCTATTCTTCCTTAAATTCTCTCCAATCATTTCACTTGTCTCACATTCCACTTCTAATGCTAATCACATTGATCCTCTAAAAGGTGGTTGACTTTTGCATAGTTTTTTCCTTTGCCTTTTTGGCTCTTATGTGACTCTTATGTGGATTCCACCTCAACCATCTCAAATCCTAATCCTACCTATCCTTTTCTTTTACCTCTTTAAAAATCTATAAAAAGGAGGCCTCACTCCTCATTTGTACAATTACACTCCTTTGCATTCTTAGAGTACTTGCACATCTTGCACATTTGAGCACTTAAGTACACTGTACTCTTCATGTTAGTTTAGATTTGAGTATTTTGCATTGTTGAATCTAGATATTACATGTTAGGTAATGAAATCAATCTTAGTTAGTTTTGATCTTGCATCTTCATTTTTAGCTTAATCTTGCATTGTCATCTTCATTTGGTGAAGCTTGGGGTAAGTTCCTCGTAATTGTTCTCAAATCCTTCACTTATCCATTATTTTTCATTGTAACATTCATTTCCATTTGCATGCAAGTTTTATAGTGAGATTTTTGTATTGTGTTGTGAGAGCACACCGACAATTTCTCTAAGAGAAAATCAAACAAGGTTCTTGGGCACCCTTGTTTCATCTCATCAAAGTTTGTGCTGGAAGCCATTGTGTGTTACAAATTTTATTTGAACATGCTTTGTGTAGTTTGAATGCTTTATTTTCCTAACATTTACATGACCTAGTTTTTTCACACACATAGGGTTTTTATCGCATACAATTACTGCAATAGATTTTTTATATGATTTTAGGTGTAGATGAAACTCAACATGATTTTGAAAGAAACAAGTTTCACGTACCTTATTTATGTGTACAAAACAAGTATGCAATCTCTCAAACATCATTGGACAAAAATTCACATCTAGTAATTATTTTTTAATGTTTCAAAAAGTTCACCTTGTGTTGTATCTATAAAATGTTTTAGATGTAAAATTTTTATACCATCTTCATCTATCATCTATATAGTGTCCTTTCTAATGGAAGAAACATGAGAGTTGATGGTCTAATATTCAATGACCTATTTTTTTACATCTTTATAAATTCTATCTTTTCAAAGAAGCCTACAAATGTTTACCCTATTATTTTCAATGTTTTCATCTAACATATTTCTCCTCCTAATATATTTTTGAATATTTCTTCTAGATACATTTAGTAATTGAGAAATTGTTTGAACTTTTTTTCTTCAGGATAATTTTTTGCTAGAAATCGTAGTCATAAATGTTGTACATGCATCACTTAAATCAACACCTTGACTTGTGTTATCAATATATTTTTATGGTTTTTGCAAATTTTTAATTATTGTTTGTTTTACATCTATTGACCTTTTCTTATTATCAACACCTAAAACATGGGTCATTTCTCTTTTCTTGAATAACCTAGGAAATAATTTTTCTCTTCCAAATAGAGATTTATTTTGAAAATAATCATCCCATTTTTTTTACAATGTGCATTTCAATATTCTTTAAGGTATCATATCTTCAAATGAAATTTCATTGAAAAGAGAATCTTTATTCATCTCCATCAAATTATCTATACCAGAGAAAATTTTTCTAGATTGACTAGTACCAATTTTTCCCCCTACCCAAGTTGTAGCTTCTTGAACATTGACAGGTTATTCTTGAACATAGGTAGATTTCTCTTGACTACATTTTGTATGACATTTCATTTTATCATCCCTTTTTCGGTCATTCAACCTTGATTTAGTCCTTTTATTCTCCATTGCACAAGCTGTTTAGATTGAGTTTCAATTCACCTACATAGAAAACCACATATACCTAATAAAAAATTCATATATAATATTTATAAGTTCATGAAGCTTACTAATTTAAAATATAAAAAAGTACAAAAATAATTAAAAACTAAAAAATATAAAGTTTAAAATGCAAAAATTGAAGCCTTTTTCACAATTTATGTGAAAAATTGTACTTAACGTATAAAGTTGATTTTCTCCATAAAAAATTGCAAAAAAATAATTTTATCCAAAAATGAATTAAATAATTCACCTACCTTTTTTTGTTTTTCTTACAATTAGAAATAAAAAAATTATTTCTTCTTATATGAGGCTCTTCTTGCATGGTTGATAATGTGACCATGTGAATTGAGCTTAATGATTTCGACCAAAAGAGTTCCAAGGCCGAAACCATTTTAGTCAAAAGGTTTCAAACTAGAAATATTTTAGCCAGAATCCTTTTGGGTGAAATGTCCTAAGTGGCAGCCACATCACCAAATTTCTCATATTACCATAAATTCTCAAATTTGCAACAAATTTCTCCTTCAAAATTCAATTTATTCAAAAATCTAAAAGTACTCTTTTATAGAGCTTGAAGTCAAGAATGTGTTCATAGAATTTTAATAGTATTTTGATTAGATTTAATAGGAATTAATTAAAAAATACTACAAGTAGGTATTCTATTATTCGAAAAAAGAAAAAAATATTGAATCATATTAATTTTTAAAAAAAATATATGAATCACTAGAGGAGAGTCTTCTTTAGGAATGCATATATAATTTTTTATTAAGACACATTTCATAGCAAAAATATGGTGGAAGATGAAAATCGTCAAATTCAGGTATGTTAGACTTTAAAATGTTATAAAGAAGAAAATATACATTGAAATCTTTTTTTTAATGCACCGGTTATGTTAGAATGATTTAGAATAACTGAGAGGGGGGGGGGGGGGGGGGGGGTGAATCAGTTGTCCTCGGGTCCAAATGTACCAATTGAACTTTTCAATACTTCAACAATCTCTGATCTAATCAACTATTCAACTCGATCTCTATAACATATATCAAAAATATATAACATGTGATCCACTGTCCAAAAGTAATTAACTTGCAGAATATAACAACATTCACACAAGTATAACACCATAATTTATAGTGGAAACCCAATTTGGGAAAAACCACTTTGTAACATGCTACTAATTTTCACTCTTCTGAAGTGATCTTTATGAGAAGCCAACCCTGTTAAAGGTTTACAAACACACTGTTAGGTGTGACGCTGTTATAGGATTTAAAACACTCTGTCAAAAGTGGCCTGGTTAGAGGACTTAAAAACATCCCATTAGAATGTCACCTTGATTAAAGGATTTATACAATGACTGTTAGATCAACCTTGATTAAAGGATTTAGACTAATACAATGGTTAGAAAGTAATAGTAGTTTCTGATTTGAAAAACATACAACTCACTTTGCAAATAAAGATCCACTTCACACATATATGTTGATTTACTGACTGATCTCCATTTCTATCTCTATCTCTAATCTTCTCAGAATTCACTTCAAGCAATCACAACTTTGTTTAGCTCTTCACAATTTCACCTTTAGCCTTCTGCTTAGACTTATCAGTCAATAACATCAACCTCTTCTTCTCTCTATCATAACATCAGAATTAGGTTTTCCTTTGTACCTCTTCGATTAGGTAGATCCATCTTTTGCCACTTAATCTCCTATGTAGATCTTAGGTTTAGGTTAGATTCATCAAATACTTCCATCATTATGTTCTTCATCTTTCCTTCTAGATACATCTCCAAACTTCCCTTTGAATTCATAAGAAAATGATTTACCATGCATTAAATGCTCCATACAATTCATTAATAATTTCAATACATTTTACATATCCCAAGAATTCAACTATGTCGACTAGGAATCTTAATTCTTTCTCCAAATGTAAATTACTAACACTCGATCAATACTCACAGTTCATCTTCTTGGTCATCACTATGTATCTCGGTCATCACTACAAATTGTCTTCCTCGACAAACACTGTCTTTTCTTGGTAATTTCCTATCGCTCATCAATTACTAATGTCCGATCAACACTAGATTTACTTGGCATATAGTAGCACTTGGTCGATGCTAACATCACTCGACTTAAACTAGATTTATTCACTTTTTCTCGATTAAGCCTACCTCTTCAGTCTTTCTTCTTACTTAGATAAACAATACATTATCTTATCAATGTGCCAACTAATCAAGTACCCATTGAAGTATCAAATAACTTAACCTTTCCTTAAGTTCTCTTGTTATCTCCTTTCCCACATCATCTTCATCAATCAATAGATATGGTACTAAGCTAGATAGCAGCTATCTTACCAATTAGGTTTGACATTAATGACAATATAATAATTGTTTCAATTGTAGCTTCCAATAATCTCCCTCTTTGGCATTGATGGCAACACCATATGAATAACACATGATTTACCAAACAATCCCAAATCTATGTGCATCAGATTTTTATAATATCCCTAGCTTCATTCTGATTCACAACTTTTGCCTTGTCTAACCGCTTGCTCAATTAATTCCTCTAAATCTTTTATGTATCTCTTTCTCAGGTTTTATTGAATCTTCTCCCTCTGTGTTGTATCACAACTCTTCATGTATGTCATCTAAATCTCGATTTCTATGTTTTTATCTGAATCTCTCCCTCTTTGACAACAATGCCAAAGCTTACATCTTATCATGTAGATGTCTTCATGTCAGCTATGCATGTTGTATTCTCCCTTTTCCATCTTGCTTATGACTGATTATCATCTCTATTTCACTTTTCACAACTCTAGGAAACTCCTAAAGTGTGACCTTTTCTGCATCAATTTGTCAAATATTATGTTTAGCACATTTGATACAGTGCTCCTAGTTGACTAGGAAGCCTTTGTTATGGGAATCACCCCTAGTTTACCTCTAAGATATTCATGAGAATCCTTAGGTAAAGCTTTTGTGAATATATCTATTAATTGTTCCTTTGTATTCACATATTCCATTCTCACTTCTTTGTCTTGAAGCAGCTCTCTCAAGTAATGATACTTGATAGCAATATGCTTAGTCTTAGTGTGCATCACTGGATTCTTTGATATATTAATAGCACTTGTGTTATCACAGAAAATAACAACTGGCTCAGTGGTTTCCTCCTTCGTTCCTTTTAACAATTGCTTAATCCATACTAAATAATAATTCACTATGACTACTACATACTCAGCTTCTGTTGTAGATTGGGAAATGCAATTCTATTTCTTGCTTGTCGAGGAGACTAATCTCTTTCCTAGAAAGAATGCTCCACCACTTGTACTTTTTCTATCATCAACATTTCTAGCCCAATTTGCATCAATGTAAACTCTCAGTTCAAATTTGTCATTCTTCTTGTAGTATAATCCATAATCCTCAGTTCCTTTAAGATATCTCAAGATTCTTTTCACAACCATCATATGATTCTCCTTAGGATTGGCAAAAAATCTTGCCACAATCCCAACTGCTAGGGAAATATCTAGTTTGCTATGGACAACATATTGTAGCTTTCCAATCATAGATCTATACAAGGTTTGATCCACTTTCGCAGTATCATCAGTTTTAGATAGTTTCTATCCTATAGCCATAGGAGTACTCAGTGGTCTTGAATCCTCCATACCAAAAATTTTCAGTATCTCCTTAATATATTTAGATTGAGTAATGTAGATACATTTCTCCATCTGATAAACTTGCAAACCAACAAATAATTTGATCTCACCAAATATAGACATTTCAAACTTAGTTTGCATCTCATTTGAAAATTTCTGACATAGGGCATCTTGTCCTCCAAATATGATATCATCAATAAAAATTACAGCTAACAAAATCCCTTTACCTTTTTTTGTCTTCATATACAGATTATTATTGCCATTTGTCCTTGCAAATCCAATCTTTATCAAATAATTATGTAGTCTCTCATACCATGCTATGGGGGCTTGCTTCAATCCATACATTGCCTTGTTCAACTTGCAAACCATAATTTTCTTGCTCAGGTCAACAAATCTTTTAGGTTTTTCAATGCATACCTCTTCTTCCAATATATCATTAAAAAAAGTAGATTTGACATCCATCTAATATACTTTGAAACCTTTATATGCTACATATGCAAGTAGAGTCCTTACTCCCTCTAATCTTGTAATAGGGGAAAATGTCTCTCCATGGTCAATTTCTTCTTCTTGTGCATACCCCTTGCATACCAATCTTGCCTTGTTTCTTGCGACCTCTCCATGTTCATTTAGCTTGTTTCTGAATACCCATTTTTTTCCAATAACATTCTTGTCTTTTGGTCTCAGCACTAGAGTCTAGGTATCATTATTTTCTATCTGATCAATCTCTTCATTCATGGCTTATATCCAATCATCATTCTCTAAAGCATGTTTTATAGTTTTAGGCTCAAATTCACATAATAAGCATGTATGATCTTTCAACTTACTTCTTGTCATGATTCCAGACTCTTTATCTCCAATGTTTTGTTCAGGCTTGTGATGTCTTCTTACATATCGTGCCAATGTAGGTTCAAATTCCTTTTCTCCTTGTTCTGGATCTTCAGGTTCATTATGAAAATTATCTGCTTCTTCTTCTGATTGCTTGACAACACCCTTCTGATGCTCGACATTCCCTTCCTGATTCTCGAGAACATCCTCTTGATGCTCGACATTACTTATTCATGACTCTGCATCTAGTTCAGGTGTGTTACTTGCCTCTCCTTCTTCCATGTATACAAAAGATCTGTAATCTTCAGGTTCTTACTTGCACTCCAATTCATTCTTTTCTGCATATTTATCAACTCTAACATTTTCACTTTCCACAATTTTGTTAGTGTTAGAATTCAAACACTTATAAGCTTTTCTCTTAGTAGAATAACCTAGGAATATGCCTTCATCACTTTTTTTTATCAAATTTTCCATTCCTATTGTCTTTCAGTATATAGCATTTACTCCCAAAGACTCTAAAATACTTCACATTAGGTGCTTAACCATACCATAACTCAAAAGGTGTAACATTTGTACCTTTCTTGATTTGTACTTGATTTAAGATATAAATAGTTGTACTTACAACTTCTCTCTAGTATTTTTGTGCAACATTCTTTTCAATCATCAGTGTTCTTGCACAATCCATAATTGGCATGTTTCTTCTCTCTACTATGCCATTCTGTGGAGGTGTTCTTGGTACAGACATCTTTCCCTTGATTCCTCTATCATTACAAAACAGATTGAACTCATGTGATATAAAATCTCCACCTCGGTTAGATCTCAAACATTTCAAGCTTCTACCTGTTTCTTTTTCAAAATTTTCCAAATACCACTTAAACAACTGCAATGCATTAGATTTTTCTTTCAAAAACATTATAGTCATCATCCTAGTATAGTCATCAATAAACAGAATAAAATACCTATCATCACAATAACTTTGTACACCCATAGGTCCACAAAGGTCTGTATGAACCAATTCCAAAATATTTTTAGAAGTATATGTCTTTCTCTTAAAACTAGACTTTGTCATTTTTCCCAATTGATATTGTTTACACATCACATTATCAAGTTTCTTCAATCTTGAAAAACCTCTAACTTTCTTCTTTTTACTAATAGTTACCAGATTGTCAAAATTCACATGACACAACCTCTTATGCCATAACCATACATCATCAAATTGTGCAAACAAACATGTTTCTTCAGATAAGTCTAGATAGAACAAGTTACCTCTTGTCTATTCTCCACTTCCAATTAGCTCACCAGTGGCATTAAATATTTTAGCCTTTCTATAATGAAATTCCACTCAGTAACCAGTACTGTTCAACTATGCAACACTCAAAAAATTATAGTTAAGACCTTCAACCCAATAAGCATTTTCACATGTGATCTTATCAGTTAGCTTAATTGATCCTTTACCTCTCACAGGACATGGTGCATCATTACCAAACTTAACACTTCTACCTTTGGAATGATTTAGGGTTTCAAATTTACTTTTGTCACCAGTCATGTGATGTGAGAAACCACTATCAATAATCCATTTATCACCTTTACTCACATAAGAAATAAGTGCAATTTTCTCATCTTCCTCAGAATCATCTTTCATAACAACATAGACAACTTCAATATCACATTCATTAGATTCACTAGTGTCACTGTCAGTTTCCTCTTCAAAAATATAGTAGGATTTCTTACCTTTGTCTTTTTAGTCTCTGTATCTTCAGGGATCTCTATCATTTATCTTCTCTATGTACTTGCTTTTCATTCTCTCATCCTTATTAGTCCTCTCAGGGCATCTTGTTGCAATATGGCCAACTTTGTTACATGAAAAACAAATTATAGGAAGTTTATCTTTATATTTCCCTTTTCCTCTTTGTATCCATCTAGCCATGAGTGCCTCAAAATCATCTAGTTCCTCATCAGATGTGTCACTATCACTATCACTATCACTATCACTATCACTATCACTTTTCACACACTTTTATTTTTCCTTCTTAGACTTATGCAACACCATTTTTGACTTGAATGCAAATTCAACATTAGGAACAATGAAGTTATCATAGTTAGATATCTCAAAAGCAGTATGCTTGCCAACAAGACTTTCCAGAGTTAGAACATTACCAAGGTTACATCTTGACTCTTGTATTATAGAAGTTTTGATAGCATAGATAGGAAGAAAAGTTCTCAATACTTTACCAATAACGATCTCATCATCAATATTTCCATTAGCTCCTCTAATCACATTCACTACCTCCTTAATTCTACCACAGTATTGAGCAATATTTTCACCTTCTTGCATTTTCATTTCATCAAAACCTCTCAAACTTTCAGATTTTTCTCTTAGTACATTTATATCTCCAGCATAGATAGTTGCAAGAGTATCCCACATTTTCTTTGTAGTGGTGCAGTCTTTGATATCTTCAAATTTAGGATAGCTTAGGGTAGATGCAATCTCCAACATTGCTTGATTGTGTTATTGTTTTGCTTTCATCTCCTCACTAGTCAAAGGTGCAATAGGTATAACATAGTCATGTTCCACATAGTACTTCGCTGAATCACCAATACTAACTAGATGCAATTTCATCAGACTTTTCCATGCAGGGAAGTTCTCTTTGTTTAGCTTTGGTACCTCCTTTTTGTACATCTTGATCATTTGCTTCAAGTACCTTTAAAATTTTCTATGTAAGCACCAACAGCTCTGATACTAATTGTTAGAATGATTTAGAATAATTGAGAGGGGGGGGGGGGTGAATCAGTTATCCTTAGGTCCAGATGTACCAATTGAACTTTTCAATACTTCAACAATCTCAGATCTAATCATCTATTCAAATCTGTCTCTATAACATATATCAGAAATATATAACATGCAGTCCACTGTCCAAAAGTAATTAACTTGCAGAATATAACAACATTCACATCAAAACATTCACACAAGTATAACACTAGGAATTATAGTGGAAACCCAATTTGGAAAAAAACTACTTTGTAACATGCTACTGATTTTCACTCTTCTGAAGTGAGCTATGTGAGAAGCCAACCCTATTAAAGGTTTACAAACACACTATCAAGTGTGACCATGTTAAAGGATTTAAAACACTATGTCAAAAGTGGCCTGGTTAGAGGACTTAAAAACATCCCATTAGAATGTCACCTTGATTAAAGGATTTATACAATGACTGTTAGGTCAACCTTGATTAAAGGATTTAGACTGATACAATGGTTAGAAAGTAACAGTAGTTTCTGATCTAAAAAATATACAACTCACTTTGCAAATACAGATCCACTTCGCATATATATGTTGATTTACTGACTGATCTCCATTTCCATCTCCATCTCTGATATGCTCAGAATTCTCTTCAAGCAATCAAAACTCTGTTCAGCTCTTCACAATTTCACCTTTAGCCTTCTGCTTTGACTTATTAGTGAATAACATCAACCTTTTCTTCTCTCTATTATAACCTCACAATTAGGTTTTCCTTTATACCTCTTCGATTAGGTAGATCCATCTTTTTCCGCTTAATCTCCTCCGTAGATCATAGGTTTAGGTCAGATTCATCAAATCCTTCCATCATTATGTTCTTCATCTTTCCTTCTAGATACATCTCCAAAATTCTCTTTGAATTCATAATAAAATGATTTACCCATGCATTAAATGCTCCATAGAATTAATTAATAATGTCAACACATTTTACATATCCCAAGAATTCAACTATGTCAGCTGGGAATCTTAATTCTTTCTCCAAATGTAAATGACTGACACTTGGTCAATTATGTGTTCATCTTCTCGGTCATCATTGTGTATCTAGGTTATCACTACAAACTGTCTTCCTCAGAAAACACTATTTTTTCTCAGTAATTTCTTATCGCTTGACAATTACTGATGTTCGGTCAACACTATATTTACTCGGCATATACTAGCGCTCGGTCGACACTAACATCACTTGTCTTAAACTAGATTTCTTCACTTTTGCTTGGTTAAGCCTACCTCTTCAGTCTTTCTTCTTACTTAGATAAACAATACATTATCGTATCAATGTGCCAACTAATCAAGAACCCATTGAAGTATCAAATAACTCAACATTTCCTTAGGTTCTCTTGTTATCTTCTTTCCCAAATCCTCTTCATCAATTAATAGATATGGTACTATCCTAGATAGAAACTCTCTTACCAATTAAGGTTTGACATTAATGACAATATAATAATTGTTTCAATTGTAGTTTCCAACAGGTTATGTATGTCATCTATTTGCGATGTTTAAATAAGAAAAAAATATGTTCATTTACATTTTATTTTTTGGTGGGAACTAGAGCCCTTAATTATTAGCATTTTTTAGCAATAGAAAAGTTGGCTTTAAAAATTTGTAAAATATATCAATTTTTGCTTATTATTTTTAAAAAATTTAATAGGCATAAACTTCATCAATTTTTACACATTTCATCAATTTACATCATCTTCTAATTCAAAACAGAAATGCCACTTTTATGCTATCAAAATTGAATAGTTTTGGGCATGTTAACCTTTTCCTTTATGAAGGTGTGACATAGATTTGTACTTTTATCCAGTCAATGTAATTCCATTTTGAATTCCCTAATCTTGATGTATAGAAACCCTATTAGCCCACTCTTCCTTTGGTGTTTGTTCACCTCCTCGTTTTGTACATAAGATGGTGTGAGCTAGTTCTTGGTTGGTCTATTGACATTTCAGCTTTCTATTTTACATCTACTCCTATATGGTTCTTTTTTTCATGGTCATATATAAAATTGAATTACTTAACATTATAATTTTTTCACCTAATTTGTTTTCTCTACATGGATATTTTGACTTTTTCTCTCACATATATTTTAATTTCTAAATTTGCATTCAAGCACTATTGTGTGTTAATTCTCTATTTATTCACCTACTTGGTATTTGCATTCATCTACACATGTTTTCTTTTATTTAATATTTTCCCAACCACTATTCTAGACCAACAATATCCTTTCATACTTTTCATTCTCTTCAAAAACCTTACTGATCGAATCATCACGACCATTTGAACTAGAAAGTCTCCAATCTTGTCTAAGATGATCTTTCATGGGACCATAACTTTTAATTTAAAATTGTTTATGATTAAATATATTTGTAACCTTTCTATTTATCTTTATTTTGATATTATTGTGAACTATTTCGATAACCTTCACAATGATACAATAATGCCAATGTAACAACAAGCCTAGATAATATCTTCTTTATTTTAAAATATCATAGCTCAGTTGATGTATATCATTTTTTAATCATGAGTAGATATTTTTCATCCCTCTTTATTAATTTTTCCCCTACAAGCCTCCCAACTAAGATTCTTAAAAAAATAAAGACCAAAGGATTTGTATTCACTAACGACTTGAAAGGAACTTCCTTGAAACTAAAAAATTATTTGTTTATTTTTTCTTCTCAAAGTAAAGAACATGACCTTAGTTTACACTCTTAGCACTTGAAAAAATATTTATAAGGTTATTAGATGATCTTGTAGACAGTGACTCATTTTTTTCACCAGGATGATGTTGTATGCATAGACCATTAACTTTAACATAGACAAGGGTAGGTGAACAACCCCATCACCTAAGTTGTATATCACTTCTCTATCTTGTCTATATACAACCAAAACAGAGTGGGGGAAATAGACAACCTTGTTTGATTCCACTGATACTCTTAAATCATTCGAATAGGCTTTCATTTATTCTAGTTTTACTTGAGCTTGATTATAAAGCTTGTTGACTATCACTTTATATTCTTTTGACATTCCCAACGATTCCATTATGCCCCAAACTTTATTTCTAGGACCATGCTAGATACCTTTTGTTGTTTATTATTTTATTTTTTGTATAAGTCATTAAGGTTTAGATGATTAGTTTTTATGATTGGAATAAAATAAGTGACTACTAAGGATTTGATTTTATTATGTACACACATAATATTAAGATGATTTTATAATAATAATATAATAATAAAAAAAATAGTTATAATTATATTTATTATATATTTATCAAATAATTATATTTTAAAATACTAAAGTTATTCAAATATTTTTAATTTTAATTTATAATCAATAATTATTTATAAAATTACATATAAATCAACAAGTTGGAACTATTTAAGAGAACACACACATATAGAAAATTGTATATTTATGTCATTTGTAATAAAAAAATTCTTCATTTTATTCAAAATTTTAAAATAAAATAAAATTTAATTATTATTTAATTATTTTACCTTAGATTTCTTTATAAAAAATTGATTCCCTCTTTGAATCATAAAATAATGCAAATAAAATTTTTAATTAAAAAATTATTTTAAAGATATAAATTATCTATATACATTTATTTTATTAATAAATTTAATTAATTTTTTAAAATACAAATATTTAATTTCTAAGTTCAAATCTCTTCAATATAAATATATATGATAGTAAATGGGTAGAATTAAACTAAATGCAACTAATGTACTTTAGTTTAGATCTAATGTCATTTTGACTATGATAAATGATACAAAATAATTCAAGAGACAACTATTTCCAAACTGAAAATTCATGTGTTTCAAGTTTTGAATCAATTTGATGTTGTGAAATGAACATAGGCGAAAAATGAATAATATAATCAATTTTTGTACATATCAACACTTTTTAAATGTATGTTGCGTGATCTAAAAACTAGCTTGCATTGATATCCAAACCTCAAATGAATGAATTTCCAATGTTTTTGGATGCCTCTAAGAGCTTGCTAGATAGGAATTCTTTATTTTTCCTATCGTTATCTTATTGTCATGGTGTGAAACCATGTAAACTTCTCTTACTCTTTTTTACATCAAAGTCTTTCAATAATTTAGTCAATTTTCTTTGATTTCTTATCTTCTAAAATAAGAGAATAATTTACGTTAAGTATACTTTGCATTTTTTTAATTAATTATTTAAAAACAAGAGTGAAATTTAAAGTGTAGTTTATCACTTATGTGTTTTTTAAATATCTACATTTTTTATTATTTATAATATTGATTTATATAAATGTAATAATATTTTCTATAATTATAATTTTTAAATTATAATATTTTGTCAATGAACTTGTGGTCTACTGACAAAGTTGAATGGTCCTTAATGAGCCTATTAATGTTCAAGTCTTGCTCGGTGAAAGGCCTCAACATCATAAGGGATGAGTCCAGGATTGTGCCTGAGGAGGTTCAACCTATGACTCATGTTCTTGTATCAGGGGGCTACATGTCTATGGGTTTGTATGTTGAAAAAAGTGAAGTGTATTGTTCTTTCAAATGGGTGAGGATTATTAGATCTAAATTATCCATAATGCCATGTTATGTTGGATTGCTAGTTTATGTTGTCCAAATTATAGATTGGTGAAGACAAATTGTTAAAATGTATTGATTCTATTTTCCTTTTGAACAACACATGAACAATTTTTTCTACAAAAATAAAAATAAAATCAATGACAGGATGTGATCTAGAGATCATTCTTTTCAACCAAAGCCCCATCACTTTTAAGCTTATACATTTTTAAAAATGCCATGAACACATTTTTTTATAAAAATATTGCATCAAAAACATTGAGGTATTGTCCACATCATCAAAAAAAAAAAAAGATTTAAAATCAGATCCACACTATTCTCACTAGTTAGGTTGTTTAGAAGATTCTTTTGATTGCTCTCGCCACTTCCTTTCATTGAAAATTTAGAAATCAAGTTTTCTATGCCCATAAGGACACATAATATGTTTTATTTAGAGAGTTTCTTTCATGTTTCTTGCAAGTTTGAGAATGATAGCCCTCGAGATTCACAAACAAAAACCTTTATTAGTAAACTTCATGATTAAATCAAAATAGCTAATGCCTATTAAGTAAAAGAGTCATATATTCAAGTCTTCTTATACCAACTTAAGGTAGGAGGTAAAGAATTCTTAAAATCCATGCAAATTATATAATTTTGGATCATAGATCAAATCATTTAAGACTGTGGCTAGGAGCCTTTCCTAGACTATTACAAGCTTATAATTCAAGTTCAATATGAATTGCACTTGAATGACATTGTGCACTACAACAATATATTGATGTGTTTAGTAGTTAAATTATCTAATAAAATTTACTATCCTACAATGTCTATTTAGAATTTCACAATGTAATGTATTTTGTATATACTTATATTTTCGTAGAACTTTCATAAGAATAGTTAAACTACCTTAACAAAAATTAACTGCAAACTAATTATTTATTTATTCTAATACTAAATGACTGTTAGAATATGTATTTGGGTGGCTGATAGCTTGATGATTAAATGTTAAGCTAGAAATTCAATGATACTGTGTAAATGATTGAATGTAGTACAGTGTAAAATTTAATTGTTTGACAAGGTAAAACTCATACCATACTCTATATGTTAAATGGAGTAACAACAATAAAAGGAAATCAAACAAAATCCCATTGTTCTTTTTAGATCTTGCTGGCCTGTTGTATATATGTGTCTCTGCGTGTTCATCTTTGTTTTGATTTTAGCAGTTGATCAATACTCTATATAAACCATTGGATTTGTTTACTTTCTTCATTCAATTAAAAAAAAACACAAAATAGACGTTTGCACACACTTGTTGGAAGTCAATCATTTATTAAGAATCCCACAAACCTAGAAACTCTTAAACATAAGAAAACATTAAGATTTTGAAACATATAATTTTTTCATTCTATATTTGTAGATTCTACAAAGCTACCATTGTGCGAAATTCCTCTATCTAATTACATGGAAATATATGTACAATGATACAATCATGTATACAAAAGATGGTCTTTCTTATTTTGAGATTCAGAAGAAGCAATGTAATAGCAAGTGAGAAGCCAAATGCAAAACATAATCCAACACCTAATCCCCACCACTCCATCTCAAATCCTGAATCCTCTTCACTCCCCTCTCCATCTTCACCATTACAAGAATAGTTGCAAGCTCTATTTGTGATTTGATTTATGAAACCATATTACAATACCTAGTGTGATACCTACAGTATTGTAGAATTCAACATGAAAATTGAGAAGATCAACAACAAGATTGCAAACCAAAAAGTGCTCCATTCTATTTGAATATTGGAGTTTATACAAATATGACAGATCCCAAGGGTCATCAGAATCCCTTGGAAATGAAATGAAGATCCCTCATAATATTTATTACAAATAAACTATTCGAACTATAAAAAATTATCAAAAAAACTATATATAAAATTTAGGTCCACTTGGAGAAGGCATAACTTTCTAGTCCTAGCTCAAAATTGCAAACCATTTGATGCATTGAAAAGGTATCCAAGCCCAGAAATGCACCAAAGACCCTCAAAAATGCAGTTTACTAAAACATAGGAAAATTTGAAAAATTAGATTTCAGAATTTTCCTAATTTAATCCTGAGCACTTTGTCCAGGGAGTATGTCTGAAAGATTTGCTTTTCCAATGAAGGATGACTCCTCAAAAGATAAGAACTTCCCTCCCCAAGGTACTTTTCCTTCAAGCATGTTGTATGAGATATTAAAGACCTGCAAATAACTAAGAGATTGGAGTTCCATTGGAAATTTTCCACTCTAGAATGGGTCCTTCTAGATTGTTATTTCCTATATAAACTACTTTAAGAAAAGCACACTTTGCTAAACATAATGCAATAGCCCCTTGGAAAAGACTGCCATTCAAATTTAGTGTCTCAAGCTTTGTGGCATTTTGGAATCCTGGCATAAGACTGATGAAGGGTGCTCCCCTTAATACCACAAACACATAACAGAAATAGAGAAACAACAACAATAATATGCAAGAACATAAAATTGGCTTCTTATTATCTCCACAAATGTGGAATTACAAACTTTCAGAATTACAATATGCAAAGCCACATGGGCATTCCCTTACAATATTCTATAGGACAAAGCCTCAAATCAATACCCAGATCTACTACCCAGAACTGCCCTAGACAACACTACGGGCCTTCTTTATATAGGCAATTTCCACCGCCCGAGAAGGTTCTAGAAATTTAGCCCTAAGGGTCGACCAAGCTTAGAAATATTTTATTTTTCAATTTATTACATCAAAGTCGGCTCAAAATAAATTTTGAAACCCGAATAGAAATTTTGAAGGAAAATTATTTTCCACCATTTTAGGTGACCCGACTTCCGGAGACCATAAGTCATCACCAGTTGACCCGATTGACTATTATAACCCCATTTCAGAAATGCCACGAAGTACTCTATAGGCTTGACCCATGCAAAGCACCCGTTACCCAATTTTTTGACCTCATCCAAGGCCTCTAAAGCCTTCAAAACTGAGTTCAAAGTTTCTGTACCCTACTGCCAATACCGAAAATCTTCAATATCTTCAAAACTAGACCTGATCTAGCCATGAAACTTTGCTGGCAGGTTGATATGACTGAGATGAACCTCCACATGTAAAATTAGAACATTCCGAGATCGTAAGACCAACTTACTAAAAATAGCAAGTTTCCATAAATAGAAGCTCTACACAAGATAGCCCTTATTGAATACAAAAATAGAAATATTTTTTTTTGGGTGATGCAAGATTGCTCTTACACCCAGGATGCTCCTGCATCAGACACCCAAGGTAATTTGAGAAGTGACCCTGTCACGACTCAAGTGTGTAGAGGAAAACCAAGACAGTTAACCTCCTCCTTTGTTAGCCATGATGAATCTTCAACAGGTCATCCTTTTCATTTGACCAAATACTCTTCATATGTCCTATTCCTTGTGCTTCTACCAACATGACTGTCCAGTATGTCTTCTATCTCCTTGATATCTGAACTGGTTGCTGGAATACTCCACTGTGCTGCTGCAACCTCATCTTCAACACCTCCATGATACTCTGTCAAATCTGAAATGTTAAACACTGATGAAATATTCAACTCACTAGGCAAGTCTACCTCATATGCATTTCCTGAATCATGCTTCTTCAGTATCTTACATGGCCCAAACTTCTTCATTTTCAACTTGTTATATGTACCAACTAGAAATTGCTCCTACCGCAAATGAACCATGACTTCATCTCCAACCTGAAATTCCTTATGCCTCCTTTTCTCATCTGTCTTAGCCTTATACTGTGCATTCATCTTGGTAATATGCTTCCTCACCTCCTCATGGATGTTCTTCAAGTGCTCTACAAAATCCTCAGCTTCAGCACTACTTATTTCTCCTTTATCTATCTTTCTCAATTTAGATGCACTTCTTGGACTACTTCCATATACAATCTGGAATGGTGATTTACCAGTGCTCTTGTTGATAGAATTATTATATGCAAATTCTGCCTGTGGTAAAATCATATCCCATCCTGTTGGCTTATCTCCAACCAAACATCTCAGCAGATTTCTCAAACTTCTATTCACCACCTCTGTCTGTCCATCAGTCTGTGGATGATGTGATGAATTGAAATTCAAATCTGTCTTCAACTTCTTCCACAATGTACGCCAGAAATATCCAACAAACTTGGTGTCTCTATCCGAAACTATGGTCTTTGGCAAACCATGTAGTCTCACTACTTCTCTGAAAAACAATTCTGCTATATGAACAACATCATTAGTTTTCTTGTAGGGAATGAAATGTGCCATCTTCGAAAATCTGTCAACTACCACAAAAATTGAATCATGTCCCCGTTGTGTCCTCGGTAAACCAAGAACAAAGTCCATACTAATATCCTCCCAAGGCTTCTTTGGTACAGGTAATGACTAATACAACCCTGTATTCTGCTTCACTCCTTTCACCATCTGACATGCTCTGCAACTTTGTACAAACTTCTTCACATCTTGCTGCAATTGTGGCCAATAATAATTCTCACCAACCAAAGCAAGGGTTTTATCACGACCAAAATGTCTAGCCAATCCTCCACTATGCTTCTCCTTGATGAGATTCTCCCTCATGGAACTTCATGGAATTCACAACTACCTCCCTCTGAATAGCATATCATCCTGGATGATAAAATCTAGCCACTTCATCCTATCTAGAGTAATAGGTTCTGTACAAGCTTTCCAAGCTTCACCAAAGTCAAGATCCTCTGGATACAAATTCTTGAGTTCCTTGAACCCAACCACCTCAATCTGCATCTCTATCAGCAATAGTTGCCTTCTACTAAGAGCATCTGCAACCCTTTTAGACTTTCCACTTCTGTGTTTCAAAACAAATGTATAACTCTGCAAAAACTCAACCCATTTCAAATGCCTTTGATTCAACTTTCCTTGACTATTCAAATATTGCAAAGCTTGATGATCAGTATACAAAACAAACTCCTTAGGAAGCAGATAATGTCTCCACTTCTTTAATGCCTGAACTATAGCATAAAATTCCTGATCATAAATAGAATACTTCCTCTTGGCATCATTTAACTTTTCACTGAAATAAGCAACAGGTTTACCTTCTTGGCTCATAACAGCTCCTATTGCAGTACCACTAGCATCACAATCTACTTGAAACACCTTATTAAAATTTGGAAGTGCTAAAATAGGTTGTTCCGTAACTTTTTGTTTCAACAATTGAAAACTCTTTTCTGCCCCATTAGTCCACTTAAACTCTTTTCTATCCCTTCTCATTGTTTCAGTCAAGGGACCACAAATACTGCTAAATTTTTTGATAAAATTTCTGTAAAAACTAGCTAGACCATGAAAAGATCTTACCTCAGTAGCACTCCTTGGAGTAGGCCATTCAAGGATAGCCTGTACCTTCTCTGGGTCCATTTTTAGACCTTCTGCTGAAACTACAAATCCCAAATACACTAACTCTTTCTTCACAAAACTGCACTTCTTCAAATTAATCAACAATTTCTCATCTCTCAACTTCTCAAACACCATACGAATATGCATCATATGTTTCTCCAATGTCTTGCTAAAAATCAAAATATCATCTAGGTAAACAATGACAAACTTACCCAAAAATTCTTTTAGAACCTCGTTCATGAGCCGCATGAAAGTGCTCGGTGCATTGGTTAGCCCAAAAGGCATGACTAACCACTCATATAGTCCTTCTTTTGTCTTGAAGGTAGTCTTCCATTCATCTCCTTCTCTGATCCAAATTTGGTGATATCCACTCTTCAGATCTATCTTTGAGAAATACACAGCTCCACTCAAACAATCCATAATATCATCCATTCGTGGCAATGAAAACCTATACTTGATTGTGATCTTGTTTATTGCTCTGGAATCTATACACATCCTCCATTCTCCATTCTTTTTTGGTGCTAATACTGCTGGTACAACACATGGACTCAGACTCTCCCGAATCAATCTCTTCTGTAACAACTCATGTACTTGTCTGTTCAACTCTTCACTTTCTGCTGGTGTCATTCTGTGTGTTGCCTTGTTTGGCAAACTGGCTCCTAGAATCAAATCCATCTGATGACTGATCATCCTTACAGGTGGTAATCCATCAGGTACATTATCAGATACAATATCGTGAAACTCATTCAACAAATCTGCAACCTCTACAGGTACATCCTCTACTTCTTCTTTACTAGCTTTTGGAATTAAATCAAAACACACATGCTCATGCCTCATACCATCTAGGAATTTTCTTCCATCAATAAATGTTATTCTTGCATTACCACATACCTTTTCTTCTGTCTCCTTCAATGGCTTTAGCTTATGTCGCACTCCATCCTTTGTCAGGGAATAGGTATTCACACGACCATCATGTACAACACATCTGTCAAACTGCCATGGTCTACCCAACAACATATGACATGCATCCATAGATATTATATCACATAGTACCTCATCTTGGTACCCACCGATCTTGAACTTTACTAGGCACTGTTCATTGACCATGACCTTGTGGTCATCCTACACCCAGGCAATCTGATATAGATGTGGGTGTTTCTGTCTCTTGAGCTTCAACTTTGTCACCATATCTTCTGACACCAAATTGTCAGTGCTTCCACTATCGATAATCACATCACAACATTTATCCTCACACTTGCATCTAGTGCAAAACAAGCTCCTCCTTTGTTCAAGTTCATTCTCACCACTCAGCAAGACTCTTCTGTTAATTAGCGTTTCTCCTCTTTCAACATCTTCAAAATTTGATGATCTAGCATCTTCATCTACATGTGCAACTCTGGTCTGGCCTTCATTTCTCCTGTCTATTCTACCTTGGCGCTGAGGACATTCAAATGCCCTATGACCTTCTTCTCCACAGTGAAAACATGTTCCACGGAAGCCTCCTCTTCCTGAACCTTGTCCTCTTCCTCTTCCTCTCTGATCTCTATTATTCTAATCTTGGAAATGATTGGAATTGTTTCCTCTCTGATTCTGGCTGCTACTGGCCTCATCCTTCTTTTTTGGATCTTCATTTCAGCCACCATATGACCGTCCACCAGATCTTCCACCACGACCTCTTCCATTTTGTCTGCTCTCAAACTTCTTGTTCAACTTTTCCTCTACTTTTAGAGCAAACTGGTATGCCTCCTCAATACTATTCATTCGAACCGGATTCAACTCCTCCTGAATACTTGGCCTTAACCCATTAAGGTATCGGGCAACTTTCTCCTTATCAGCTATTGCATGGCCTGTTCTGATGAGGAGTCGATAGAACTCCTCTGTATACTCCTGAACAGATCTTCTGACTTGCTTCAAACTTTGCATTTTCTTCAGTAGGTCAAGCTCATAATCAACAAGAATGAACTGTCGCTTCAATTTATCCACCATCTGATCCCATCTTGTGATTTTATCTTTCCCTCTTCTATTTCGCTCCAATTGAATTTCTTGCCACTAGATCTTTGCATGACCTTTCAGTCTGGCCTTCGCAAATTTGACCCTATCAAGATCCTCAACATCTTCATACTCAAAATATTCCTCACATTCATTGATCCAGTCAATCAATTCCTCTGGGTTAAGATTTTCAGAAAATGTAGGAACCTCAATCTTAGGTCTTTTCCCAATCTTGGAAATCGCCCGAAAAAGTCTTTCTTCCTCCTGGTTCACAATTTCAGCTTCTCCTTCTTGATATTCTTCTTCGGCTTCATCCTCACTTTCATCTGTAACATTAAGATTCATTCTTCTACGAATCTCTTCTTACAATGCTCACACTTGTCTCTGCAGCTCTCTAACCTCAGGTGTCACAACACCAGCTCTTCCGCCACGTTCTCTTTGTGGAGGCATTTTCATGATGCGCGCTAAAACCCTAACCATGGTCCTGGTGCAAACTACCTCATAGTCGGTGATCTATTTACAGACTCAAGAACTCCTGCTCTGATACCACTTGATGAAGGGTGCTCCCCTTAATACCACAAACACATAACAGAAATAGAGAAACAACAACAATAATATGCAAGAACATAAAATTGGCTTCTTATTATCTCCACAAATGTGGAATTACAAACTTTCAAAATTACAATATGCAAAGCCACATGGGCATTCCCTTACAATATTCTATAGGACAAAGCCTCGAATCAATACCCAAATCTACTACCCAGAACTGCCCTAGACAACACTACGGGCCTTCTTTATATAGGCAATTTCCACCGCCTGAGAAGGTTCTAGAAATTTAGCCCTAAGGGCCGACCAAGCTTAGAATTATTTTATTTTTCAATTTATTACATCAAAGTCGGCTCAAAATAACTTTTGAAACCCGAACATAAATTTTGAAGGAAAATTATTTTTCGCCATTTCAGGTGACCCGACTTCTGGAGATCATAAGTCATCACCAGTTGACTCGATTGACTATTATAACCCCATTTCAGAAATGCCACGAAGAACTCTATAGGCTTGACCCACACAAAGCACCGTCACCCAATTTTTTGACCTCATCCGAGGCCTCTAAAGCCTTCAAAACTGAGTTCAAAGTTTCTGTACCCTGCTGCCAATATCGAAAATCTTCAATATCTTCAAAACTAGACCTGATCTAGCCATGAAACTTTGCTGGCAGGCTGATATGACTGAGATGAACCTCCACATGTAAAATTAGAACATTCCGAGATCGTAAGACCAACTTACTAAAAATAGCAAGTTTCCATAAATAGAAGCTCTGCACAAGATAGCCCTTATTGAATACAAAAATAGAAATATTTTTTTTTGGGTGATGCAAGATTGCTCTTACACCCAGGATGCTCCTGCATCAAAGACCTTCCAGACTATTATTACCCAAATTCAGAACCCTTAGAATTAAACAGTTGGCTGTAAGATCAAGATAAATATTACCGCTGAGCATGTTGTTTGAAAAGTCTAGAATTTCCACATTTTTGCTGGAAATAGAAGTTGGGATCTTTCATGTAATACTATTCCCAAAAAAAGAGAGGAACAATGCACCTTGTAGATATTCTCTAAAACCTGAAGGAATGGAGAATGTAAACTAGTTATGTGATAGGTCCAGTTCCACCAATGTAATGTTTACAAACAAGTCATTTGAGCCTTTTGAACTTTGAATTAAATGTTGTAAATATTCAAGTTTGAATAGAGAGGAATGGATCTCCCCTGGCAAGCCCAAATTTGTGAAATCCAATTATCTGACATGGTTTGGTAAATCATGGCTGCAACTCACACCACTCCAATGACAACAATTGAATCCTGGTTGCGACTCTAAGCTGATGTTGTTATATTTTCTTTTAAAGTATAAGAGATTATTTATTTCATGATTTGGACATGCAATTGAAACTCCAGTAGAGCTCGGCTATATGAGCAACAAGAAAAGCATTTCCTTTGCAATGACATTTATATTTCCCCACTTTTTCTTTTTCTCAAATAAGTAGTTGAATGCTTGAAAATATTGTTTAATATTTGTTTTACGACAATCTTGTTGAACACAACCAATTGTGCATCTCTCTCAATGTGACACCGCTAACTAATATTTCTGTATACACCTAAAAATGGTCAAGCTAAATTGAGGTTAGAAATCAAAGTTAAATTAGGGATTAATTGAAAATTAAAGTCAGAGAGAATTAATTAAAATAAAAAAAGGTCAATTAATTGTGCAATTGATTTAAATCAAATTAATTGTATAGTTAAATTAAATCAAATCCAACCCATTCAAGGGGTACACATGGATTAAAAAAATCCATTTAATCAATTTATTAATTCCTATTTTTCTCACCAACCACACGAGGACAAAATTGAATCAACTAATGGAAATTAGGGATTGAACTTACATGGATTAAAACAAAATCGATTCTCCACCACACATCTTGAGAATGAATCTTGACCATTCATTTTGTCTCTTGTCCCAACCTTTGAGAACAAAAGATTTAAATTATCTCATCATTTGAAACAACCAACTTGACTCAAATCTAACCATGGTTAATCTTACCCTGCCCCTAAGCTTTGGGAAAATCTACAAAAGGAGGTTAAAATCAGGAGATTTAAAGGATCCACTTTCATGCATCCATATTATAGACATTTTCATAGTGAATTCATAGCATAATTTTAGCATGTTTAGCATAATTGAACTAATATAGACATAATTTCATCATAGATCATTCAATTTCAATTAGCATTGCATTGGCTTCTTTAAATAGAGAGCTATGCGATGTTTATTGTTCTTGATTTCAATTCAATAGGATTAAATGTTGTATTAGCATAATTGAATTGATATCTTAGCAAAATAATCTCATGAAGGTATTTCTTATACACAAAATGACACCCACCATGGGGCTCAAGGCCTCTGCTAACAAAATTTGATATTTATTTGTTAAAATTGTATGAATTTGTGTTGCAGATTTATGTTTTACAGATGAAATAGTACATCTGAGTAGAGAATTAGCATGTATCAAGTAAATATTGACGTCTTTCCATGAAGAAGTATCACGCGTACACAAAATATCAATGCCTTTTCACTGAGTGTCGACGCGTACATGATCCTTCTATCTTTTGGTTACTCTTCTTTCAGCGCTTACACCCTAACCTCGCAACACATTTAATCATTATTTTAACACATTTAATTTGTCTCATTTTTTTATGATGCAGAACAAGAAATAAATAAGTGCTTTCAAAGGTTTCTGTAGCACGTAGAAATAACAAAATAGCGCATTTAATAGTTTTGTAGCGCATAGAATAAACATAGTAGCGCGTATGCAATTTTCTGTAGTGCGTAACTCTGTTATTTTAAGAAGTTTAAATTCTATCAGTTTGATGATTTTGACTTGCTATTTTTTTAATGACAGAGCACAAAAAATTCTGAAAACTAGAATCCAGAATTTATAAAGAGGAGAAACAAGCAAAAAGAAAATTTAAGGAGAGTTAAATTCATTTGAACAACCTTTTGGAAGATTCAAAACAAGAAGGAGAAGCATATGAAAGGTATTTGGAGGTAATTCAAGCTTATAAGTCCAAATATATATCTCTTAATTGCATCTTTGTTGTTTGAATTAACAAATTTTTAATCAATTGTGGAATAAGGAAGGTAATTATTTTTGGATTTTCTTCACTTTGCATTGGTTGTGTTAAATTAACATTTGTGAAAACGTGATGTTAAGGAGCTAGAATGATTGCCACTAGGTAAGTAAAAAAATTACAAAAATGAAATAAAAAATGTGCCTAGCCTTTGCTAGCTTCGAATAAGGTAATCCTAACACCTATCTATTTTTGCTTAAATTGTGGCTTATCAATTCAAAACTTAGCATGATTAGAAGAAAATTTGGATCTTGAGTAAGACATTAGGGATATGATCTTCACTTTTATAAGTGGATCAAACTCCTATAAGTGCTAAACTTGAGAGAAGAAAGAGATAAGGAATGAACAAACACACTAAATAAAGGCTATTTGTTTGTGGATGAAAGTATTAGGTGATTATTCTCTACACATTTTAGGTGAATCAAAAAGCTAGAAATACTCAAATCCCTCCTAGATTAAAAGAGGCTTGGAAATTGAACCTTGTTAATCGTGTTTGGAAATGAAAAGGTAGTAGGGAAATGCTCTTCACCTTTGGTGAATAAAAATCCTAGATCTACTTGTTCATTTCATTTCATTTCTTTCATGAACATGCTAGAAATCTAGAGGGCTCACTTCCTGAGAACATGCCTTAACGAGGTCGGTGAGAGGGACAACCCAAAGTGGGATACAATTGATTTTTCCATGATAATCCACCCACTATAAAATAAAATGCATTCATCCTTAATGGGGTGAATGACAAGAGAAAATAAAGAATTGTATCTCCTATGGTAGTCCTTTGGGATTGTGCAAAACTCTAACATACCGGTGGTGGGAGGTCTCTATAATGGAGGACAAAACTTGATTTTCTTTTGAATGGAATCCATACTAGCACCTAGATAAATTAGCAAGCCTACCTAATTAGATTCATGTTTAAAAGCCAAATTTGACCATAAGTAGATTGCATGAATTGATTTCTTGTGAAAATGTTCTCAAATACATAAACTTTTATATTTAGAGGTCAAAGTTAAAGACAACTATTTTTGAGCTTGTTGTGTTTGATGATACATGTTACAAGAAATAAATATCCATTAAAATTTGATAAAACTTTTAAAAATATTTCTAATTCAAAAGAGCTATCATCAAAGGGAAATAAATTCAATCAAAATAACTTTTGTTAATGTCGGTTTACACTAGATCTCATCATTTAAAGATATCTTTTCAACAAGACAAAATGTGCATTAGACAAGAAATTCCCTATGAAGTCAATATTTTCCAATCTCCATTTAATGAAGAACAAGAACAAGAGGATATAATTCCTAATCGATTTGAAGAAAGAGTTAATCATGTGAAGATAAATAATGATTATCATGACCTTAATCAAGATCAAAACCATGAAAATCAAAATGATAATCATCCTAGAAGTTGAAGGAATGAAGAATCAACCTAATAAAGGGCTAATGAGGAGGCCCAAGATCTCCTATTCCTGAAGGTTATGGATAAACTTTTAGAAAGGGATAAAGAAAGACACTTCCTCAATTTAGCTCGATTAGGAGTTAAATTTCCTCATGACTATGACACATCGACCTTGAAGAAGGATGAGGAAGAATTAAATTCATTAGGGGATATTAATAGACAACTCAAATTATTTCAAGCCCAAATTGATAGCATGAAAAAGGCATCAAAACCTAAACCATTTTCAATTGAAGCAATATGCCCTTTTCCTTTCGATAAAAAATTGATCATGGTTCCTTTTCCTCCAAATGTGGTTTTTCCAAGATATGATAAATACATGGGTAAATTAGACCCACAAGACCACTTAAGAGAATTTTGTTCTCTAAGAATTGAATTCATGCATGATATCGGGTACCTAATGACATTATTTCCAAGAAGCCTTGGAGGGAAAGCTATGGAATGGTTTTCAAAACTATCCCCAAGTATTAAAACTTTGAAGAATTGGCCTCCAAGTTTGTAACTCATTATTTATACAATATTGAACATGAAATCAACATGTTGAATCTATGTGGTACTAAAAAAAAAGATGGTGAATCTTTTATTAGCTTCCTCCAAAGATGGAGAGTCATTTTTTCTCGATACCCAAGAAGCATGCCTAAAAATGAAAAGATGAAAATTTTCATGAATAATTTAAATAAGGAAATGAATTATTGGCTAAAACTTCAATGCCCCTACTTTTGAGAACATTATTGAAAATGGGATTAAAATTAAAGAAGTGTTAGTAAAGGAAGGAGAGATAAAACATTTTAAATAAAACAAAGGTTTTTCTAACACTAATAATAACTTTAACAACAATAGAGGTGGTAATAACAAAAATGAAAAACCTAGGTTTTGGCTAAAGAATACCAACAAGGATTACAAGAACCTTGTGAATGATGGTTTTGTGGAATCCAACAACCTTAGAGCCACTCCCTTTAATTTATCAAGTGGGTCTAATCAAACCAATAATGTTAATCAAACATCCAAGGCCCCTTTTAATAATAACAACAATTCTTTCAATAATCAATGAGCTAATAAGCCAAGAAATTTCTTTAACTCAACATAAAGAAGGAAGTTTACACCCTTGGGAGAACCTTTGGAGAAAGATTTTAGAACTCTCATTGCTAATAAAATCATTATATTTCAGGAATCAAGACCTTATGAACCACAAGTCAAACCATCATGGTGAAATGATGACCATCATTGTGAATACCATAGAAATAAAGGTCATAAGACAAATGAGTGCATGATACTCAAACATGTAGTTCAAGAATTAATAGATGATGGAACAATCAAAGTGGATGGTTCCCAAAATAACGAAGATCATGCGATCTTCAAGACTCCATTCTTAAGTTATGAGAAATGAGAAACATCAAATCAAAACAACAAAAAGGGAAATGATAAAGTTTATTTTTCTCATACTTATGACAACACTATAAGTTCTTTATCAGGATATGAAAATACCATTAATGTCATAGTGGTGAAAGATAAACAATAAAAAGAAAACTCTAATATTGTAACTAGGGGGAAAGCATAAAAAATCACCTTGCAAGGGACTACCCCTAAAATCATTTTACCAATTAAAAACATGGTTGGAAACCTCATTGCACCACATTGTTTATCTTTTTCTAAACAATATGACATGTCTTTGAATCATCCTCAAAATCTTCACTGCATATAAAAGTCTTGATACACAAACATCATGCCAAAAGAGTCCTTATTGATTGAGGGGCTGACCTAAATATTTGTACCTTGAGTCTTGTGAAAGCTTTAGGATATTTTGAAGAATCCATTGATCCTAAAAGGAAAATTACTATAAATATTATGATGATGAAGAAAGATCTTCCAAAGGAATAGTGATTCTTCCTATTTGAGTTTGTCCTATCCAAAAAGAAATAGTTTGTCAGGTGCTTGATCTAAAATTGACATATAATATTTTGTTAGGGAGGCCATGGATCCATGGATCCATGAAATGCAAGTGGTGCCTTCAACATATCATCAATATCTAAAATTTCCTTATATGGTCCAAAAAATCATGGTGAGTGGATATTTGAATCCATTCCAATATTGTAATAACATTGAACCCTTGAATGGATCATTGGTTCCCTATGATAGTGAATGCATTACATCAAGAAAAATAATTCAAGGTCAAAGTTCAAATGATGGCTCCCTAGAAAAAGGAAAAAGAAAGATGGAAGAAGAAGACATCCTTAATAGTTTGAATCAAGACCAAACTAACGTATCTAGATCGACTAAAGGAAAATAGAAAGTTATTTGGGTAGATTCCAAGGGAAAAGAAGAAGAAAACGTCTTACACCAGAAGAGGAAAATTTAAAATCTCCTCAAACTAAAGCCAAAGAAACACACTATCAAAAGATGGATACAATGATGAAGAATTTTTTAAAATAATGCAAAATCAAGAAAAGAGGTGTGGGAAAATATTCTTTATCAATGATGGATTTACCTATCTCCCCTAGATCTCATGGAAAACCATCTAGTTCCAATCTTCCTAAAAAGTACAATGAACATTTTGTACGAGATAGTACTCCCATAAAAGAAAATGATAATGAAATATTAAAATGGCTTTATAACGATGAAGAAGCATCAAGTTCAAATCAGATATCAAATGAAGAAAGGATTCAAAATATTAGCATCCCAACACATCAATATGGCAAGGGATATAAAATCATGCAAAAGATGGGATACAAAGGAAAAGGACCCTTGGGAAATATAAAGGAAGGATGAGTGGGTTTAGAATGATTTTAGAATAACTGAGGGGGGGGGGGGGGGGGGGTGGGTGAATCAGCTATCCTTAGGTCCAAATGTACAAATTCAACTTTTAAACACTTCAAAAAAATTAGATCTATTCAACAATTCACTCGGTCTCTATAGAATATATCAGTAACATAAAACTTGCAGTCCATTGTCCAAAAGTAATCAAATTATAGAATATAAAACTTTCAACAACATAACACATCAAATAACATTCACACAAGTATGACACTAGGATTTAATGTGGAAAACCAATATGGGAAATACCACCAGTAACATGCTACCAAATTTTCACTCTTCTGAAGTGAGCTATGTGAGAAGCCAACCCTATTAAAGGTTACAATACACACTGTTAGGTGTGACCCTGTTAAATGATTTAATCACCCTGTTAGGAGTGGCCTAGTTAGAGGTCTTAGGAACATTCCATTATAATGTCACCTTGATTAAATGGTTTACAAAATGATTTTTAGGTCAACCTTGATTAAAGGATTTTAACTGGTACAATAGTTAGAAAGTAACAGTAGGTTCTGATTTGAAATATACAACTCACTTTGCAAATATAGATCCAATACACTCATATGATGATTTACTGACTGACCTTCATCACCATCTCCATATTTGATCTACTAAAAAATCCCTTCAAGAAATCACCTCAACTCTGTTCATCTCTTCACAACTCTTCTTATCCTTTTGCTTAGATTTGCCAGTCAATAACATCAACCTCTTCCACACTCTTCATAACCTATAATTAGGTCACCCTTATACCTCCTTGATTAGGTATATTAATCTTTTGTCACTTAATCATCTCTATAGATATAAGGTCTAGGCCAGATTCATCGAATCCTTCCATCATTTTGTTCTCCTCCTTATCCTTCTAGATACTTCTCAAAACTTCTCCTTGATTCCATAAGAAAATGGTTTACCATGTATTAAATACTCTAGGTCATTCATCTTTAATGTCAAACATGTTTTACATATCCCAATAATTAAAATATGTTGGCTGGGACTCTTAATTCCTTCATAAACTGTAAATTACTAACACTCGGTCAATACTGTGTTCATATACTCGGTCATCACTGAATAAATCGATCATCACTAAAATTGTTCTACTCAGAAAACACTATATTCGCTCGATTAATTATTTGATACTCAACAATTATTGATGCTTGATCGACACTAAAATTTTTTTGGCTTATACTGGTGCTCAGTCGACACTAACATCACTCGGCTTAAATTGAATTTCTTCTCTTTTGCTCGGTTAAGACTATGCTTCAAATCAATTGACTTCTTTACTTAGTGTTAAAGATAAACAACTCATTACCTTGCCAATGTGCCAACTAATCAAGTACCCATTGTAGTATCTCATAACTCAACATTTCCTTAGGTCCTCTTGTTATCTCCTCTTTTCAAATCCTCTTCATCAATCAAAAGATATGGTACTCTACTACATAGAAACTTCCTTACATCAATGTCAATATAACGATTGTTTTAATTCTAGTTTCCTTTGGAATTGATGGCAACACTTACATTTTCTACCATAAATTCCATATGCATAGTCACCATACAATCCAAAAGTTCTCTTTAGGTTGTTCAATAGTTTACCGAATCTCTCCCTCTTTGCTTAGGGTAACTTCTTTTTTGTCTTACCAAATCTCTCCCTCTTTGACAACAATGCCAAAGATATTCATCTTCACCATGTAGATATCTTCATGTTAGTTCTTTGTTATTCCCTCTATCATCTTGCTTATGATTGATCAACATTTTGTTCTTGACTCTTCACAACTCTAGGAAACTCCTAAAGTGTGAACTTTGCATCAATTTTTCAGATATTCTATTTTAATATATTTGATACAATGCTCCTATATGATTCTAGGTAGCCTCAGTTAGGGGAATCACCCCTAACTCTTTGATATTCATGAGCATCCTTAGGTAATGCCTTAGTGAATATATCTATTAACCATTCCTTTGTATTCACATACTCCAATCTCACTTCTTTGTCTTGAACTAGCTCTCTCAAGTAATGATACTTGATAGAAATATGCTTAGTCTTAGTGTGCATTACAAGATTATTTGATATATTGATAGCACTTGTGTTATCACAAAAAATAATAACTGGCTCAGTAATTTCTTCCTTCATACCTTTTAACAATTGCTTGATCCACACTAAATTTAAACAATTCACTGTTGCTACTACATATTCAGCTTATGTTGTAGATTGGGAAATGCAATTTTGTTTATTGCTTGTCCAAGAGACTAATTTCTTTCCTAGAAATAATGTGCCACCAATTGTACTCTTTCTATTATCCACATTTCCTACCCAATCTACATCAATGTAAACTTTCAGTTCAAACTTGTCATTCTTCTTGTAATATAGTCCATAGTCCTCTATTCATTTTAGATATCTCAATATCATTTTCACTACCATCATGTGACTCTCCTTAGGATTTGTAGAAAATCTTGCAACAATCCCAACAACTAGGGCAATATCTAGTCTTCTATGAACAACATATTGTAACTTTCCAATCATAGACCTATATAAGGTTTGATTCACTTCATCTGTATAATCATTCTTTGATAGTTTTTGTCAAGTAGCCATGGGTGTACTTCCTTTTCTAGAATCCTCCATACCAAAATTTTTCAGTATCTCCTTGACATGCTTAGATTGTGTAATATAGATACCTTTGTTCATCTGATAAATTTGCAAACCAACAAATAATTTTATCTCTCCAAACATAGACATTTCAAATTCAGTTTGCATCTCATTTGAAAATGTTTGACATAGGGCATCTTGTCCTTCAAGTATGATATCATCAACAAATATTTTAGCTAACAATATCCCTTTACCTTTTTCAGTCTTTAAATATAGAGTACTGTTGTCATTTGTTCTTACAAATCCAATCTTTATCAAGTAGTTGTGCAATCTCTCATACCATGCTCTAGGGGCTTGTTTCAATCCATATAGTGCTTTGTGTAGTTTAAAATTCATGTTCTTCTTGCTTGGATCAAAAAATCCTTCTGGTTGTTCAATGTATACTTATTCTTCCAATATTCCATTAAAAAAAGTAGATTTGACATCCATTTGATACACTTTAAATCCTTTGAAAGCTACATATGCAAGTAGATTTATCACTCCTTCCAATATCGCAACTAGGGAAAAATTCTCCCCATATTCAATTCCTTCTTCTTGTGCATATCCCTTTCATACCAATCTATCTTTTTTCCTAGTGACTTCTCCATGTTCATTTAGCTTATTTCTAAATACCCACTTTGTTCCAATAACATTCTTATCTTTTGGTCTCAGCACTAGTGTCTAGGTTTTGTTCTTTTCTATTTACTCAATTTCTTCATTCATGGCTTGAATCCAATATTCTTTCTCCAAAGCATATTTTACTATCTTAGGCTCAAACTAACATAACAAACATGTTTGATCCTTCAACTTACTTCTTATCATGACTCTAGAATCTATAGCTCCAATGATTTGTTTTGGATTATGATGTCTTCTAACATATTGTGCTAATGTAGGCTCAGATCTCCTTTCTTCTTTTTATTGATCTTTAAGTTCATCTTGTAGATTCTCTACCTCTCCTGCTTTCTCGAAAGCATCTTCCTGATGCTCGACATTTTCTTGCTGTGACTCAGCAAGTTCATTTGTTGCTTGACATCTTTTTTTTCTAGTTTAGGTATATTACTACCCTCTCCTTCCATGCATACAAAAGATCTGTAATCTTTAGGTTCTTGCTTTCACTCAACTTGATGCAGGAGCATCCTGGGTGTAAGAGCAATCTTGCATCACCCAAAAATATTTCTATTATTGTATTCAATAAGGGCTATTTTGTGCAGAGCTGCTATTTATGGAAAGTTACTATTTTTGGTAATTTTTGTATGTGCTCAGAATGATCTGATTTCTTTCTTGGAGGTTCATTTTGGTCATATAAGTCTGCCAGTAAAGTTTCATTGCCAGATCAAGTGTATATTGGAAGATATTAAAGATTTTCGGTATTGGCAGCAGGGTACAAAAACCTTGAACTCAGTTTTGAAGGCTTTAGAGGCCCCGGATGAGGTCAAAAATTTGAGTGACAGGCGCTTGCGCGGGTCAAGCCTGTAGAGCGCTTCGTGGCATTTTCGAAATGGGGTTATAATAGCCGATCGGGTCAACTGGTGATGACTTATGGTCTTCGGAAGTTGGGCCACCTAAAATGGCAGAAAATAATTTTCTTCAAAATTTTTGTTCGGGTTTCAAAGGTTATCTTGAGCCGACTATGATGTAATGAAATGTAAAATAAAAATAATTTTAAGTTTGGTCGGCCTTATTGGCTAAAATTATGGAACCTTCCCAGGCGGTGGAAAATTGCCTATATAAGGAAGGCTGTATTATTGTCTTAGGCAGTTTAGAATAGTTCTGGGCAGTAGATCTGGGTATTGATTCGAGGCTTTGTCCTACAGAATATTGTAAGGGAATGCCATGTGGCTTTGCATATTGTAATTCTGAAAGTTTGTAATTCCACATTTGTGGAGATAATAAGAAGCCAATTTTCTGTTCTTGCATATGGTTGTTATTTCTCTATTTCTGTTATGTGTTTGTGGTATTAAGGGGAGCACCCTTCATCAAGTGGTATCAGAGCCAAGTTTTCTTGAGTGTGTAAATAAATCGCCGACTATGAGGCAGTTTGCACCAGGATCGTGGCTAGGGTTTCAGCGCGCATCGCGAAAATGCCTCCACGAAGGGAATGTGGCGGAAGAGCTGGTGTTGTAACACCTGAGGTTAGAGAGTTGCAGAGACAAGTGCGAGCATTGCAAGAAGAGATTCGTAGAGGAATGAATCTTAATGTTAGAGATGAAAGCGAGGATGAAGCCGAAGAAGAATATCAAGAAGGAGAAGTTGAAATTGTGAACCAGGAGGAAGAAAGACTTTTTCGGGCGATTTCCAAGATTGGGAAAAGACCTAAGATTGAGGTTCCTACATTTTATGGAAATCTTAACCCAGAGGAATTGATCAACTGGATCAATGAATGTGAGGAATATTTTGAGTACGAAGATGTTGAGGATCCTGATAGGGTCAAATTTGCGAAGGCCAGATTGAAAGGTCATGCGAAGATCTGGTGGCAAGAAATTCAATTAGAGCGAAATAGAAGAGGGAAAGATAAAATCACAAGATGGGATCGGATGGTGGATAAATTGAAGTGACAGTTCATTCCTGTTGATTATGAGCTTGACCTACTGAAGAAAATACAGAGTTTGAAGCAAGCAGGAAGATCTGTTCAGGAGTATACAGAGGAGTTCTACCGACTTCTCATCAGAACAGGCCATGCAGAAGCTGATAAGGAGAAAGTTGCCCGATACCTTAATGGCTTAAGGCCAAGCATTCAGGAGGAGCTGAATCTGGTTCGAATGAACAGTATTGAAGAGGCATACCAGTTTGCCCTAAAAGTAGAGGAAAAGCTGAACAAGAAGTTTGAGAGTAGACAAAACGGAAGAGGTCGTGGTGGACGATCTGGTGGACAGTCATATGGTGGCCGAAATGAAGATTCGAAAAATAAGGATGAGGCCAGTAGCAGTCAGAATCAGTGAGGAAATAATTTCAATCGCTTCCAAGATCAGAATAATAGAGATCAAAGAGGAAGAGAAAGAGGACAAGGATCTGGAAGAGGTGGCTTCCGTGGAACATGTTTTCACTGTGGAGAAGAAGGTCATAGGGCATTTGAATGTCCTCAGCGCCAAGGCAGAACAGATAGGAGAAATGAAGGCCAGGCCAGAGTTGCACATGTAGATGAAGATGCTAGATCATCAAATTCTGAAGATGCTGAAAGAGGAGAAACACTAATTAACAGAAGAGTCTTGCTGAGTGGTGAGAATGAACTTGAACAAAGGAGGAGCCTGTTTCGCACCAGGTGCAAGTGTGAAGGTAAATGTTGTGATGTGATTATTGATAGTGGAAGCACTAACAATTTGGTGTCAGAAGAGATGGTGACAAAGTTGAAGCTCAAGAGACAGAAACACCCACATCCATATCGGATTGCCTGGGTATAGGATGACCACAAGGTCATGGTCAATGAACAATGCCTTGTGAAGTTCAAGATTGGCGGATACCAAGATGAGGTACTGTGTGATATCATATCTATGGATGCATGTCATATGTTGTTGGGTAGACCATGGCAATTTGACAGATGTGCCGTACATGATGGTCGTGCGAATACCTATTCCCTGACAAAGGATGGAGTGCGACATAAGCTAAAACCATTGAAGGAGACTGAAGAAAAGGTATGTGGTAATGCAAGGATAACTTTTGTTGATGGAAGAAATTTCCTAGATGATATGAGGCATGAGCATGTATGTTTTGCTTTAATTCCAAAAGCTAGTAAAGAGGAAGTAGAAGATGTTCCTGTAGAAGTTGCAGATTTGTTGAATGAGTTTCAGGATATTGTATCCGATAACTTGCCTGATGGATTACCACCAGTCAGGAAGATCAGTCATCAGATGGACTTGATCCCAAGAGCGAGTTTGCTGAATAAGGCAGCACACAGAATGACACCTGCAGAAAGTGAGGAGTTGAACAGACAAGTACATGAACTGTTACAGAAAGGATTGATCCGTGAGAGTCTGAGTCCCTATGCTGTACCAGCGGTATTAGCACCAAAGAAGAATGGAGAATGGAGGATGTGTATAGATTCTAGGGCAATAAACAAGATCACAATCAAGTATAAGTTTCCATTGCCATGAATGGATGATATTATGGACTGTTTGAGTGGAGCTGTGTATTTCTCAAAGATAGATTTGAAGAGTGGATATCATCAGATTCAGATCAGAGAAGGAGATGAATGGAAGACTGCCTTCAAGACAAAGGAAGGACTATATGAGTGGTTAGTCATGCCTTTTGGGCTAACCAATGCACCGAGCACTTTCATGCGGCTCATGAACGAGGTTCTGAAAGAATTTCTGGGTAAGTTTGTCATTGTTTACCTAGATGATATTTTGATCTTTAGTAAGACATTGGAGGAGCATATGATGCATATTCGTATGGTATTTGAGAAGCTGAGAGAAGAGAAATTATTGATTAATTTGAAGAAGTGCAGTTTTGTGAAGAAAGAGTTAGTGTATTTGGGATTTGTAGTTTCAGCAAAAGGTCTAAAAATGGACCCAGAGAAGGTACAAGCTATCCTTGAATGGCCTACTCCAAGGAGTGCTACTGAGGTAAGATCTTTTCATGGTTTGGCTAGCTTTTACAGAAAGTTTATCCAAAATTTTAGCAGTATTTGTGGACCCTTGACTGAAACAATGAGAGGGGATAGAAAAGAGTTTAAGTGGACTAATGGGGCAGAAAAGAGTTTTCAATTATTGAAACAAAAAGTTACAGAACAACCAGTTTTAGCACTTCCAAATTTTAATAAGGTGTTTCAAGTAGATTGTGATGCTAGTGGTACTGCAATAGGAGCTGTTATGAGCCAAGAAGGTAAACCTGTTGCTTATTTCAGTGAGAAATTAAATGATGCCAAGAGAAAATATTCTGTTTATGATCAAGAATTTTATGCTATAGTTCAGGCATTGAAAAAGTGGAGGCACTATCTGCTTCCTAAGGAGTTTGTTTTGTATACTGATCATCAAGCTTTGCAATATTTGAATAGTCAAGGAAAGTTGAATCAAAGGCATTTGAAATGGGTTGAGTTTTTGCAGAGTTATACATTTGTTTTGAAACACAGGAGTGGAAAGTCTAATAGGGTTGCAGATGCTCTTAGCAGAAGGCAAATATTACTGACAGAAATGCAGATTGAAGTGGTTGGGTTCAAGGAACTCAAGAATTTGTATCCAGAGGATCCTGATTTTGGTGAAGCTTGGAAAGCTTGTACAGAATCTGTTACTCTAGACAGGATGAAATGGTTGGATTTCATCATCCGGGATGATATGCTATTCAGAGGAAGTCAGTTGTGCATTCCATGAAGTTCTATGAGGGAGAATCTCATCAAGGAGAAGCATAGCGGAGGATTGGCTGGACATTTTGGTCGTGACAAAACCCTTTCTTTGGTTAGTGAAAATTATTATTGGCCACAATTGCAGCAAGATGTGAAGAAGTTTGTACAGAGTTGCAGAGTATGTCAGATGGCGAAAGGAGTGAAGCAGAATACAGGGTTGTATTAACCATTACCTGTACCAGAGAAGCCTTGGGAGGATATCAACATGGACTTTGTTCTTGGTTTACCGAGGACTCAGCGGGGACATGATTCAATTTTTGTGGTGGTTGACAGATTTTTGAAGATGGCACATTTCATTCCCTGCAAGAAGACTAATGATGCTGTTCATGTAGCAGAATTATTTTTCAGAGAAGTAGTGAGACTTCATGGTTTGCCAAAGACCATAGTTTCAGATCGGGACACTAAGTTTGTTGGATATTTCTGGCGTACATTGTGGAAGAAGTTGAAGACAGATTTGAAGTTCAGTTCATCACATCATCCACAGACTGATGGACAGACAGAGGTGGTGAATAGGAGTTTGGGAAATTTGCTGAGATGCTTGGTTGGAGATAAGCCAATAGGATGGGATTTGATTTTACCACAGGCAGAATTTGCATACAATAATTCTATCAATAGGAGCACTGGTAAATCACCATTCCAGATTGTATATGGAAGTAGTCCAAGAAATGCATCTGAATTAAGGAAGATAGATAAAGGAGAAATAAGTAGTGCTGAAGCTGAGGATTTTGCAGAACACTTGAAGAACATCCATGGGGAGGTGAGGAAGCATATTACCAAGATGAACGCATAGTATAAGGCTAAGGCAGATGAGAAAAGGAGGGATAAGGAATTTCAGGTTGGTGATGAAGTCATGGTTCATTTGCAGAAGGAGCGGTTTCCAGTTGGTACATATAACAAGCTGAAAATGAAAAAGTTTGGACCATGCAGGATATTGAAGAAACATGATTCAGGAAATGCATATGAGGTAGAATTACCTACTGAGCTAAATATTTCACCAGTGTTTAACATTTCAGATCTGACAGAGTATCATGAGGGAGGTGTTGAAGATGAGATCATAGCAGCACAGTGGAGTATTCCAACAACTAGTTCAGACACTAAGGAGATCGAAGATATACTGGACAGTCATGTTGGTAGAAGCACAAGGAACAAGACATATGAAGAATATCTGGTCAAGTGGAAAGGATGACCTGTTGAAGATTCATCATGGCTGACAAAGGAGGAGGTTAGTCGTCTTGGTTTTCCTCTGCACACCTGAATCGTGACAGGGTCACTTCTCAAATTACCCCGGGTGTCTGATGCAGGAGCATCCTGGGTGTAAGAGCAATCTTGCATCACCCAAAAATATTTCTATTTTTGTATTCAATAAGGGCTATTTTGTGCAGAGTTGCTATTTATGGAAAGTTACTATTTTTGGTAATTTTTGTATGTGCTCAGAATGATCTGATTTCTTTCTTGGAGGTTCATTTTGGTCATATAAGTCTGCCAGTAAAGTTTCATTGCCAGATCAAGTGTATATTGGAAGATATTGAAGATTTTCGGTATTGGCAGCAGGGTACAGAAACTTTGAACTCAGTTTTGAAAGCTTTAGAGGCCCCGGATGAGGTCAAAAATTTGAGTGACAGGCGCTTGCGCGGGTCAAGCCTGTAGAGCACTTCGTGGCATTTTCAAAATGGGGTTATAATAGCCGATCGGGTCAACTGGTGATGACTTATGGTCTTCGGAAGTTGGGCCACCTGAAATGGCGGAAAATAATTTTCTTCAAAATTTCTGTTTGGGTTTCAAAGGTTATCTTGAGCCGACTATGATGTAATGAAATGTAAAATAAAAATAATTTTAAGTTTGGTCGGCCTTATTGGCTAAAATTCTGGAACCTTCCCAGGCGGTGGAAAATTGCCTATAAAAGGAAGGCTGTATTATTATCTTAGGCAGTTCAGAATAGTTCTGGGCAGTAGATCTGGGTATTGATTCGAGGCTTTGTCCTACAAAATATTGTAAGGGAATGCCATGTGGCTTTGCATATTGTAATTCTGAAAGTTTGTAATTCCACATTTGTGGAGATAATAAGAAGCCAATTTTCTGTTCTTGCATATGGTTGTTGTTTCTCTATTTCTGTTATGTGTTTGTGGTATTAAGGGGAGCACCCTTCATCACAACTTCATTCTTTTCTTCATATTCATCAACTCTAAAATTTGCACTTTCCACAACTTTGTTAGTATTATAATTCAAACACTTTTAAGCTTTTCTCTTAGTGGAATATCCTAGGAATATGCCTTCATCACTTTTAGCATCAAGTTTTCTATTCCTATTGTCCTTCAGTATATAACATTTGCTTTCAAAAACTTTAAAGCATTTTACATTAAGTGCATAACCATGCCATAATTCAAAAGGTGTAACATTTGTACCTTTCTTGATTTGTACTTGATTCAAGGTATAAACAATTGTACTTACAACTTCTCTCCAGTATTTGTGTGCAAAATTCTTCTCTATCATTAGTGTTCTAGCAAAATTCATAATTGATCTATTTCTTCTCTTTTATATACCATTCTGTGGAGGTGTCCTTGGTGTAAACATTTGTCTTTTTATTTCTCTATCATTGCAAAATAAGTTGAGCTCATTTGATATGAAATCTCCTCCTCTGTCAGATCTCAGACATTTCAAACTTTTACCTGTTTCTTTCTCAACTTTTTCCAAATACCACTTAAACAACTAAAAGGCATCATATTTTTCTTTCAAAAAAATCACATTCATCATTCTAGAGTAGTCATGAACAAACATAATGAATTATTTATCACCACAATAGCTTTGCACACCAATAGGTCCACAAAGGTCAGTATGAATCAATTCCAAATTATTATGAGAAGTATATGTCTTTCTCTTGAAACTAGACTGCCATTTTTCCCAATTGACATTGTTTACACATCACATTATTAGGTTTCTTCAATTTTGGTAAACCTCTAACTTTCTTCATCTTGCTAATCTTTACGAAATTGTCAAAGTTCACATGAAACATCCTCTTATGCCATAACCATACATTATCAAATTGTGTAAAAAAACATTTTTTTTCAGAGAGGTCTATATAGAACAAATTATCTCTTGTATGTTCTCCACTTCCAACTAGTTCACCAGTGGCATCAAATATTTTAGCCGTCTCATGATGAAATTCAACTCGGTAACTAGTATTGTTCAAATGTGAAACACTTAAAAAATTATAGTTAAGACCTTCAACCCAATAAGCATTATCACAACTAATCTTATCAGTCAATCTTATTGATCCTTTTCCTTTCACAAGACATGGTGCATCATTACCAAAATTAACACTCCTACCTTTGTAATGATTTAAGATTTCAAACTTAATTTTGTCACTAGTCATGTGATATGAGAAACCGCTATCAATAATCCATTGATCACCTTTACTCACATATGAAATACGTGCAATTTTCTCATCTTCATCAGAATCATCTTTCATAGCAACATAAACAACTTCTACATCACAATCATAAGATTCACTAGTTTCATTGTCAGTTTCTTCTTCAGCAATATAGCAAGACTTCTTACCTTTATCTTTGTAGTCCTTATACCTTATGTGATCTCTATCATTCCTTTTGTCTTTATAATTTATTTTCCTTCTTTCATCCTTATCATTCATGCTAGGGCATCTTGTTGCAATATGGAAAAATTTATTACATGGAAAACATATTATAGGAAGTTTACCTTTGAATTTTCCTTTTCCTCTTGGTAGCCTTCTAGCCATAACTACCTCAAGATAATCTAGATCATCATCAAAAGTGTCACTATCACTATCACTTCTCACACATCTTTCTTTTCCTTTCTTAGACTTATGAAGAACCATTTGAGACTTGAATGTAGATTCAATATTATGAGAAGTGAAATTATCAAAAAATGATAGCTCAAAAGTTGTAAGCCTACCAACAAGACCTTCCAAAGTTAGGATGTTACCAGGAGAACATTTTGATTCTTGTATTGAAAAAAATCTAATGGCATAGATATGAATTAGGTGTTGGCAATTTGGCTAATGTGGATGCATAGATGTTGTCATTATGGCAACATATGATCTCTACTGAGAGCGCAGAATCTAGAATGCAAGTATGGCAATTTGAAGGAAGAAATTGTCTAAGTATGGATACAGTGATCCTGACAGAGTACCCGATGAAGATTTAGTTGGCGACGTCCACTGGAGAAATATTTTTGTTTGTGTAGTTAACTAAAGCTTCTACAGAGTATGAGGATACCCCATCTTAGTGCGCATAAATTTTGGAGCAGTACGAATGAAGTTATTCAAAGTTTACCGAAGATAGTTTTTGCAGACAGAACAGTTTTGGAGACAGTATTAGCGAAAGAGTTAAGGGATTATTTTTGCTTGTCAAAATAATGACTTAACATTATGAAGGGATGACATCCTTGATGTTTAATCTTGGATAAAGATTTTGGAAGCCAACCATATAAAGTTATTAGCTCTAATAACTCATATATTAGGCATACTTGAAATGTAATGATAAGGATATATGTGATGTGTGAAAAGAAAGAAAAGGATAACTTGCGATAGTTGTATATTGTGATAGCAGCAAAGGCTATTGATGTGAAGTTGTAAGCAGTACCATACTATAGTTAGAAACATTTTGTATTACTTGTTTGGGCAGTGAGCTCAGCTGGTGATCAGATTTTGTAATCTAACTCCTAACAGGGTTAAGGCTTCTAACAAGGCCTAAAGTCCTTTAACCAGGATAGATCTACTGTATATTGTAAATTGACTCTTAACAGGGTCCAATATCCCTAACAAGATACTTTTGATTAGTGATCTTTGTGGGTACCATCCCCACCGAGGTTTTCCCTTGCCCAGGGTTTCCTCAAGAACATATCATGTGTTATGAGTTCTTTCTATTTACTACTATGTTTGTTAATCAGCTTGATAATCTTTGTATGCACTAAAGTAATCTATTATATCCATAAGTGGGAAAAAGTAAAAGTTTGTGAAATACTGATTCACCCCCCCCTCTTAGTATTTCCTATTTCCAACAATTGGTATCAGAGCACAGTTACTTGGAGAAGGAACATTCAAGGAAAGCTTAGTAGCTTGAGTAAGATCTCTATGGATATGGATCAACTTCAGAAGAATCTTGAAGAAGCTCTTGAACAGATTGATATGCTTACTGATGAAAGAAACTCCTTAAGAAGAAAGTATGAAGATGCAAAGAATGCTATTGACAAATTAAAAGGTAAGATTGAAGATCTGAAATCTGAAAAGAAATCTGATATTCTTGTTGAAGATTGTGATGAATTAGAAAAAGAAAACGAGATCCTTAAGCATGAGCTGAAGATAGTAAATCTAAAGCTTAGTATGAAAGAAGGAAATTTGAGATTTGATAATGAAAAATTGAAAATTGAGAATGAAGATGTGAGATCAAGACTTGAAAATGAGACATTCGAATCTGAAAAAGTAAAAGTGCAGTATGTGGAACTTGAGAAGTATAATAAAATTGTGAAAGGTGAATTAACTCAATCTAAATAACAACTTGAAAGGCTATATTCAAATAGTGATAGGACTGAAAAACAAATTTCTTTTGGAGAACCATTCTTTGATAGGACTAGATTTGGATTTAGTATGTTTAGAACAAATCATGAAAGTAAGAAGCCAGATCTGAAGACATCTGAAAGTATGGAGGAAATGAAGCTAGATGAGAACACATTGGAAGATCCACCTAAAGAAGAACCACCTAGAGAGAAAGAAGAATCAAAGCAAGAAGAATCAAAATAGGAAGAATCATCTAAAGGTATGCAAAGAGAATTCAAAGGTAGATGTTTTTCTTGTAATACTATTGGGCACATGAAGAGAGATTGCATAGGTAAGCAATTTAAACCTCTTAATGGACATTGTTATAATTGTCATGGTTTTGGACATAGAGCTAACAAATGTAGAAGACCTAAAGTAATTTTAAATAATTATGATAATAGAATGATTGGGAATACTAATAATGCAGATAAGAGATCTATTGAAGAAATGAATAAAAGAAAAGTGGTAGTATGTTTTAGATGCAACAAAGTAGGACATATTGCTAGAAATTGCAGGTCACAAATTAACCAGCAAGGATAGAGATTTGGAAACAATGGAATCATTTGTTAGATATGCAACAAGTTTGGACACTCAGCAAGAGTTTTCAGAATGAACAATGGAGGTTATCATCATAACCCTAACCCTAGGAACAATGCAAGAAGGAATGAAAATGCAGGAAACAAAGAGAAAGGTTGCTGTAGCAATAAAGATGAAGTAAAATTTGATAAAGGCACATATCAAGGAGGTATATTCAGCATTGAAAGTAGTCAGGAAGGTAATGTAACTAATGGTAAGGATGAATCTTTACCTGACCCTTCTTTAAGTACTTAAATTATGTAAATTTCTATAGTTTAGGACTTAGGATTAGTGTAGATTAGGAATTTGAATGAGTTAAGTTTTGCACAGTTAGATATAGGTTTGTTATGTTGTACTAATGCTATGGTTAAGTGCGTAAAAGAAAATATTGTGTTTTGCGAGGTCGCAAAAAGTTTTATGGTTGCAAGTTTGTAGAATCAGCTTTTTGAGGTTTTAGCGGCAAAATGAATGAATGCAATGTCAGATCAAGTTAATGTGAAGTGTTATAAGGTCGAAATCAAAGTTATCATGATTACAAAGAAATTGAAAAGAGATTTTAAAGAAGAAAAAGTGAGCTCAGGATGATTTGAAGAAGTTTGGAAGCAGTTTGCAGCGCCGATCATACTGAAACCCTAGATTTGCAAAGTTGAGGTATTTTTTGATCTTTAATCAGTTGATAAGATGGATATTTATATGGTTCATAATGTTAAGGATAAGAATAGACCTAAGATTAAGAAAGAACCAATAGAACCAACTGAAATTGATGACAGACTAGCACTATCATCCGTACCAGACGGAGTATTACACATTGAGAATGTTAAAGGATATTTAGGTTGCAAGTTTGAAACTTTGGGAGATGTAGATTTTAGTGATGATTATAGGAAATTGTATAATCAAGACATGTTAGTTAAACCAGCTTATGGGCACCTAGAGAACAATGAAATTATGAATTTAATGATGAGGAATGTACCAAGATCATTTTAAGTAGAATCCACAATGGGAAATTTTGGATGGAGGATAGAGTTGTTGATATAACTGCCGACCTAATTCATGATGTTACTGGATTATCAAAAGTTGGAGAGATTCCACTGAATGAAAAGAACATGAGAAAGATTGTCTTAGACAACACTGGATCTAGTTATAATGGTAGAGGAATTGCGATAAGTAAGATTAAGCAAGATGATGTTAGGTACCTTTGCAAGATCCTAACAACTAAATTTTGTGGTAGTTCAAGGGAAGATGACATGGCTGCAGGAATGGTTCATGTAGCTTATCTTATGTGTATTGAGAAGAAACAAGTAGACCTATGTGAAATTCTAAAAATTCAATTATTTGAGAATTTAGAAAAGATTAAGAAGGCTAAGTACACATAGTTTAGGTTTTCATCTCTGATAACCAATATGTTTTTCCATATTTTGTGAAGATTTCCTTACATAGTTGACTGGAGTGACAATGTGAACACAATGGAAAGAATAAACTCAGTCTACATGAAGCACCTAATTGATAAAGTCAATGATAGTGTGAAGCTTGTATTGAAGACTTTTCAGAATATTATTAAGAACAGATCAAGGATTCCTCAATCTTTAGTTGAAAAGCATAAAGATGACATTTGTTTTATGGTAGACATTGATTTCACCTACATTGAAGCAGTTGAGCCTAGAATGGAATTCATAGACCCTCTTGGCTATGAAATATCTGAAGCAGAAACAGTAGGATATGTGAATGGACTATTAAAGTGTGAGTTGGATGGTCATGCAAATAGGTTTGGAACCTATGAAGAGAATTTCAACTCTGCAATAAGTTTGAAAGAAAAGAAGCAATCTAGTAGGAGAGTTGAATCTACTATGAAGAAAATACTGAAAGAATCAGGTATGTCAAGTCATGAGTTTGACATAGCTAAGAAGACTGCAGAAGCCTTGAAGCAAAGTGAAAATCTTGTAGTTCCACCTGTGGCATCTAGTGCAGACCTTGTTGATCCTATTGCAGTAAAGGTAAAAGTTGAAGTACTTGAAAAAGATGAAGGAGAAAAATATTTTTCTCCTATTTCTAGAAAAAGAGTAAAAGTGAGTGCAACAAGACCCGGCAAGAGACAAAAAGTGATTGTACCACCTGTACCTAGAAAAGTAGCAGTAATGAAAGATGATGATGAAGTTTCAATCAAGAAGAAAACTTGGAAACCAAGAATTGAAAGAGTTAATGAAGATATATTGCAGCATGGAGACTTCACTAAGATAGATAAATTCTATGATCTATATGGATCATTTGACAAATTGAATTTTGAAAATGCAATGATTACACATATGATTGTGACAAATAAGAAACTTAGCACTATTCATGGTAAGATCCTAGAAGATTTGTATAACAGACTTGTGAATAGAAAACAAAGAGCACAAGAAGAGGACATAAAGATGAGAGAACATGTAATCAGATAGTTCTGTGAAGTTGAGGATGAAGATCATTTGAAGAGAATCTTGAAGCCTCTTGGAACTTTATTGATAACTAAGAGAAGAATAATTCTTATAATGGGAGGCAAAAAGGAGGAAGTACAGAAAGAGACTGAGTAAGCAGTAATGCAAGTTCTTGCAGATATATTTACAGGAAAGCATGTTGAATCAGATCCTCAACAGAAGCAATCAGAGGAACCACATGCAGAGGAAGTTGGTATTGAAGAAGTCCCATCTTCTTCACATATCAATATTGGCAAAGAATCAATGGACATTGAAGGAACCAAAGTGACACTAGAGTTAGATGATGCAGTATTTCATGATCTAGGAAACATTGTTGACAATTTGGCTTTAGAAGAGCAAGAGAAGATTACAGAATCATAAAAGGATACAGAGGCAGTGGAAGCACCAACTGTATCAGAATCAGTTCCAGCAGAGTAGACAGTTAAAGGTAAACAAATTTTGACAGAGGTCACTACCCCTAGTGCACCTAATAGTAAGAAGAGACAAATTGGTTCAATTTTTGAAGACCTTGGAAAAGAAGTTGAAGATGATGATCAGCTTGAGTTCATCACATCTCTTAATAAAATTATTGGAAAGAATAAGAAGGTGAAGGACCTTGAGAGAAAAGTTAGAGTTTTGATAGAGAAACTTGAGAGTGTGATTAGCACTAAGGTATTTGAATCAGATTCACTTGAGAAAGCTAAAATGGTAATAAACTCTTTTGACTTTGAATTTTCTAACTTAAAGGATATTGCTAGAATAAAAGTTCAGGAAGCCTTTGAAGCAGTAATGCAACAAAATTTAATTGTAATTATTCAAAATGATATTGGTAATTTGGATGTATGCATAAAGAATTTGAGGAAACATTTTGAGACTAGAAAGAGTTTGTATATACAATGCACAAAATCATAAATCCTAACAGCTGAAGAAGATAAGAAGATCAGAGAGAAGATAGATGCAATTACAGCTGAAACAAACACCTTGACAAGCCCAAATATAAAGATAAGTTTTGTGGAGAAGAACATAAGGAAGTTAAATGATGAAAATAGAATATTAGCAGAGGAGAAGAACATAAAGATGATTAGGATTAACATCTTGAGAGAGCATATTTCAATCAAGACCTCAATTGTTGAAGACCAAATTGAGTAGTGTCTTTCAACAAAGACATCTTTTCAGAAGTTTAGCTTTAATTCCCTGCAAGCTTGTCAGACAGCAGCATACGGATTGAGTACTCTACTCAATGTTGCTAAATCCATCAGGAAGATATGGGAGAAAGATTTTGAATCATGGAAGTCAGAGTTTGGTGACTGTGTTGCAAGCCTACCGGCTTTGCAATAGCTGATAACAAGGTATCAAGTTTTTTATTGAAATTTTTGTACACCCTATCTTTGTCATTGTTGTCAAAGGGGGAGATATAGCAAAAAATTGACAATATGTTGAGGAAGGATACTCATAGGGGGAGCTATTCTATGGAGTACAATATTGTATATGTGTTGTATAACATTTGGCCACAATTTTGTGTAAATGCTTTGAAGTTTTGTTTGCACACTTAGCCAATTTTCCCATATGTTTCCACCAATGAAAAAGGGGGAGATTGTTGGCAATTTGGCTAATGTGGATGCATAGATGTTGTCATTATGGCAACATATGATCTCTACTGAGAGTGCAAAATTTGGAATGCAAGTATGACAAGTTGAAGGAAGAAATTGTCTAAGTATGGATACAGTGATCTTGACAGAGCACCCGATGAAGATTTAGTTGGCGACGTCCACTGGAGAAATATTTTTGTTTTCATAGTTAATTGAAGCTTCTACAGAGTATGAAGATACCCCATCTTAGTGCGCATAAAGTTTGGAGTAGTACAGATGAATTTATTCGAAGACAGTTTTTGTAGACAGAATAGTTTTGGAGACAGTATTAGCGAAAGAGTTAAGGGATTATTTTTGCTTGTCAAAATAATGACTTAACATTATGAAGGGATGACATCCTAGATGTTTACTCTTGGATAAAGATTTTGGAAGCTGACCATATAAATTTATTAGCTCTAATAACTCATATATTAGGCATACTTGAAATGTAATGATAAGGATATATGTGATGTGTGAAAAGAAAGAAAAGGATAACTTGCGATAGTTGTATATTGTGATAGAAAAAAAGGCTATTGATGCGAAGTTGTAAGCAATACCATACTATAGTCAGAAACATTTTTTATTACCTGTTTGGGCAATGAGCTCAGCTGATGATCAGGTTTTGTAATCTAACTCCTAACAGGGTTAAGGCTTCTAACAAGGCCTAAAGTCCTTTAACCAGGAGAGATCTACTGTATATTGTAAATTGACTCTTAACAGGGTCCAATGTCCCTAACATGATACTTTTGATTAGTGATCTTTGTGGGTACCATCCCCACTGGGGTTTTCCCTTGGTGAGGGTTTCCTCAAGAACATATCATGTGTTATGAGTTCTTTCTATCTACTACTATGTTTGTTAATCAGCTTGATAATCTTTGTATGCACTAAAGTAATTTGTTATATCCATAAGTGGGCAAAAGTAATAGTTTGTGAAATAATGATTCACCCCCCCTCTCAGTATTTCCTATTTCTAACATTAGGATTCTCAAAAATTTTCTAATAATAGTTTCATCATCAATGTTTCCATTAGCTCCTCTATTAGTATTTACTACCTCTTTAACTCTGCCACAATATTGAACAATGTTTTAACCTTCTAGCATTTTCATTTTGTCAAACTTACCTCTTAAGCTTTCAGATTGGCTCTCAGCACATTTGTGTCCCCACCATAGATAGCTTCCAGTGTCTACCACATTTTCTTTGTATTAGTACAGCCCTTGATGTCTTCAAATCTGGGATAACTTACCTGGTTGCATTCTTTCTTTTCCTTCATCTCCTTGGCTGTCATAGGTGCAAAAATTGGTACATAGTCATGTTCCACATAGTATTTTGCTAAATCACTAATCCTAGCTAGGTGTAATTTCATCAAGCTCTTCCATGTAGGGAAGTTCTCCTTGTTTAGCTTTGGTACCTCCTTTTTTTACAGCTTGATCATTAGCTTCAAGTACCTTTAAAATTTCTCCATATAAGCACCACAAGATTTGATACCAATTGTTAGAATGATTTTAGAATAATTGAGAGGGGGGGGGGGGTGAATCAGTTATCCTTAGGTTCAGATGTACCAATTCAACTTTTAAACACTTCAAAAAACTTAGATCTATTCAACAATTCACTCAATCTCTATAGAATATATTAGTAACATAAAACTTACAGTCCACAATCCAAAAGTAATCAACTTGTAGAATATAAAACTTTCAACAAAATTAGACATCAAATAACATTCACACAAGTATGACACCAGGATTTAATGTGGAAACCCAATATGGAAAAAACCACCAGTAACATGCTACCAAATTTTCACTCTTCTAAAGTGAGCTCTGTGAGAAGCCAACCTTGTTAAAGGTTACAATACACACTATTAGGTGTGACCTTGTTAAAGGATTTAATCACCTTGTTAGGAGGGGCCTGGTTAGAGGGATTAATAACATTTCATTAGAATGTCACCTTGATTAAAGGGTTTACAAAATGACTATTAGGTCAACCTTGATTAAAGGATTTTAACTAATACAATGGTTAGAAAGTAATAGTAGGTTTTGATTTGAAATATACAACTCACTTTGCAAATACAGATCCAAAACAATCATATGGTGATTTACTGATTGACCTTCATTATCATCTCCATCTTTGATCTGCTTGAAAATACCTTCAAGAAATCACTTCAACTCTATTCAGCTTTTCATAGCTCTTCTTAGCCCTCTTCTTAGATTCTCCAATCAATAACATCAACCTCTTCCACACTCTTCATAACCCACAATTAGATCATCCTTATACCTCCTTGATTAGGTAGATTAATCTTTTTCCTCTTAATCATCTTCGTAGATCTTAGGTCTAGGTTAGATTCATCGTATCCTTCCATCATTTTGTTCTCCTCCTTATCCTTCTAGATACTTCTCAAAACTTCTCCTTGAATCCATAAGAAAATGGTTTACCATGCATTAAATGCTCTAGGTCATTCATCTTTAATGTCAAAACATTTTACATATTCCAAGAATTCAACTATGTTGGCAGGGATTCTCAATTCCTTAATAAACTATAAATTATTGACACTCGGTCAATATTGTGTTCATCTACTCGGTCACCACTGAATAACTTGGTCGTAACTAAAACTATTATACTTGGAAAACATTATCTTCACTCAGTTAATTCTCTGATACTTGGCAATTACTGATGCTCGGTTGACACTAAAATTTTATGAGCTTATACTGGCACTCGGTTGACACTAGCATCACTAGGATTAAACTGAATTTCTTCTATTTTTCTTGATTAAGCCTATGCTTCAAATCAACCGACTTCTTCACTGTGTTAAATATAAACAACACATTACCTTTTCCAATGTGTCAACTAATTAAGTACACATTGTAGTATCTCATAACTCAACCTTTCCTTAGGTCCTCTTGTTATCTCCTCTTTTCAAATCCTCTTCATCAATCAAAAGATATGGTACTCTACTAGATAGCAACTGTCTTACCAGGTAATGGTTTGACATCAATAACAATATAACATTTGTTTCAATTTTAGTTTCCAACAGGTGGAACCCATAGAAATGACTTGGAGAGATAGCAAAGAAAAATTAGGGTTAGGATACCTTGACCCAAGATATACTAAAAATAATCATCCTCAATTTTATGAACAAATTTTACAATTAAATTCTCAAAGTGATGAGATTTCTAATGAATGAGAATGGGATTCTTTATATGATGGAGCTTTTCAAGACAAAGAGGTGGATGCTATTCATACCTATGTTCATATATCTACTTCAAGTAAAATACACGATTCAAACCAGAAGTTAATATCAAGTCAAGCTTTAAGTTCTAATCAAGGGTTAGATTCTACTAAATAACCTACTTCAAGACAAGAAATAGAAGGATATTAATGGATAGGGGAACCTTTTGTACCTTCATGGTTACCAACAATGGAAGAATCTAGTGATAGGTTTAACGCATGATACATTTATCCTTAGGAAACCCAAGATGACTCAAGTGAGAAAATTTTTGATCTGAATTCTATGGAACACCTAGAGCAAGCGCATGTTATAAACTTAAGTAATACAATGTATGAACCCTGAAATGAAGTCATGTCCTTAAATCTAGAAACTTTGAACCTATCCAATGACACCTTATCCATTATATATGTGGAACTAATTGATTGAAATTCTATAGAGCCAAATGACATGCCCATATTTCGAAATGATAATTCCTTGGCCAAATTAAATTGAAACCTCTTCTACCAATGAAATACATAAAATAAAAATAGTGGAAAATGTTCAATCTCTTAGTCATGAAAGAACATAAAAGAATGAAAAAATAAATAAAAAGGTCTAGTGGTGAAAACCACAATGTGATAGTGCTAGACCAAGAAAAAGTAAAAATAAAAGATGCTTGTAAAAGTGAAAACCCAACTGTGACACCTAAAGAAGATATATTGGATACTTTACCCAAGAATTATGAGGAAAGATCATCCATTTTGATTGAACCCATAGAAAAAGTCAACATTGGTACAAAATCAAAACCTAAGATTATACATCTAGTGGCTTCCTTGTCAAAAGAAGAAAGAGAACAATTTATTGAATTTTTTAAAGAAAGGAAAGTTAAATTTTCTTGGTCTTATGAGGACATACGAGGAATGGATCCAAATCTTATTATGCACCATTTAAAAATCAAGCCATGAATCAAACTAGTCAAGAAGAAATTAAGGAAAATGCATCCACATTAATAGTGAAAGTTGAATTGGAGAAATTATTGAAGTTTGGTTTCATTAGAGCCATTGATTATGCCGAATGGATCTCCAACATTGTACCAGTTTCAAAACATGAAAAATCAATCAGATTATGCCTGGATTTTAGGGATCTCAATCTAGCATGCCCTAAAGAAAAATTTCCATTACCAAGCATTGATGAAATGGTAGATTTAACAATAGGTCATTCTATGTTTTCTCTCATGGATGGATTTAGTGGATATAATCAAATTAAAATTTATCTTGAAGATCAGGATAAGATGCCCTTTACATGTACTTGGGGATCATTTTGTTGGAATGTGATGTCCTTTGGTCTCAAAAATACCAGAGAAACCTATCAAAGAGCTATGTCCACCATATTTCATGACATGATGTTCAAATTCCTAGAAGACTATGTAGATGACATCTTAGCCAAATATCACTCAAGAGAAGAACACTTTTCAATTATAGAAATGATTTTTACAAGACTTGAACAATTTAAAGTAAGGTTGAATGCAAAAAAGTGTGCATTTGGGGTACAATATGACAAGTTATTGGGATACATAGTGTTAGAAAAATATATTGAGGTAGACCTTGCAAAAGTTAAAGCAATAATGGAAATGTGGGCACCAAGAAACATAAGCCAAAGGAGATCCCTTCAAGAATGGTTACAATCCATAAGAAGATTCATTTCCCAATTAGCTTAGAAATGGAATTCATTTACTCAACTTCTTCATAAGGAAAGAGTGTTCAAATGGGATGATCAATGTGAAGAAGCCTTTTCACTCAAGAAATATCTTGTGAATCCACCTATATTGATGCCACCAATAAGAGGCAAGCCTTTACTATTGTACATTTCAATAATAGATCATTCCTTAGGTGCATTACTAGCTCAAGAATATGACAATGGCAAGGAGAAATCAATCTATTATATTAGTAGTTTTTTGGTCAAATATGAGTTGAACTATAGCTTCATAGAAAGAGAATGCTTGGTGGTGGCTTTTTCTTCAAAAAATCTACGACATTATATGTTGGCACATAAAATCCAACTTATAGCTAAAATTGATCCTTTGAAGTACCTATTGAGAAAAACAACCCTACCAAGAAGATTGGAAAAGTGGGTCATCGTATTGAGTGAATTCGACATTAAATATGTGGATAGGAAGAAAATAAAAGAATAAGTTATAGTAGATCAACTAGAAGAAGAACCTTTGATAGAATAATATCCTATTAAAGTAGAATTCTCAAATGTAGAAACTATAAATATTGAGGCTAGGACATGGAAACTCTATTTTGATGGGTCCTATATGCAACATGGTTCAGGAGCGGGTATCTTGTTGATCACACCTCAAAGCTCTACTATTGAAAAATCTTGCAAACTTCTCTTTTCATTTACTAATAACATTGTCAAGTATGAATCACTTGTCATGAGCATGAAAATGTCTCTACAATGGAAAGTAATAGAGTTACAAGTATATGGGGATTCACAACTTTTCATTAATCAAATCAATGATGAATATCAAATGAGAGATGATAAGTTGATGCCTTACAAAAGGATGGTAGATGATTTGAAGAAATAAATTTTTTGATAACATTTGAGAAGATAGCAAGAGAAAAGAAAAAAGGAGTAGTTTCCATGGAAACATTATCTTCTCTCCTACAAATTCTAGATCAAAATGCATGATATGAGTTCTTGGTAGAAGAGTTGGAACAACTCACATTTGACCTTCCTAATTCCCAAACTATTTATCTATTAATCAAACATGATTCTCCTTAGTATGGACCTATTTAAACCTACTTAAAATACCAAACCTTTCCCTTGGATCAAACTAGAAATCAAATTTTTTTTATAAGACAAGCTTCTCACTATACCCTTGTGTCAGATACGTTGTATTGTAAAAGTCTTGATGGAATGCTTCTTAGGTTTCTAGAGGATGCAGAATCAAAACTAGCCTTACAAGATGTTCACAAAGGAATATATGGATCACATTCAAATGGTTTTACCTTAGCTAATAAACTTCTTAAAATGGGGTACTATTGGCCAACCATGGAAAAAGATGCATTTCATTTTTCTAAAATTTGCCAAAAATGTCAATAACATGGTAATTTAATTCATTTGCTAGCACAAGAATTACACCCAATGACCACACCTTAGCCATTTTATCAATGGGGGTTAGATTTAATTGGGATGATTTATCCACCATCATCCAATGGTAACAAATTCATAATCACAATAACATAATGTTTCACTAAATGGGTAGAAGTCATGCCTTTGTCTACTGCAACTGGCAAACAAATTCCAATGTTCATTTTGAACCACATAATTTGCATATATGGTATTCCTCATGCCATAATAAAGACAATGAAAAACACTTCAAGAGAAAGGGTATAAATGAATTGTGTAAGAAATTCCACGTCATTCATTATTCATCCTCCATTTACTATCCTTGAGGAAATGGCTAGGTAGAAGCAACAAACAAAAATATCCTTAAGATTTTGAAAAGAATAGTGGATAAATCAGGAAGAGAGTTAGCACATACAATTGAATCCAACCTTATGGCTATACCACACAAGTATAAGAACACCAAATGGAGCCACACCTTTCTCAATAGTCTATGTAACAAAAACAATATTACCTTTAGAAGTGGAGATCTCATCTTTGTAGATTTCATTGCATGGATTGTTAATATAAGAGGATTATAAAGTGGAAAGACTCCAAGAACTATAATTACTTGATGAACGTTAAAAAAAGTATATGAACATCTTAAGGTATATCAAAATATGAACAAGAATATCAAGCCAAGGGAGTTTCAAGTGGGTGATCTAGTGTTAAGAGAGAATCCAAAGAGCCAAGTAGAAAGAGAAAAAAGGGAAAATGAGAAGGAAATTGGCTAGGACCATTCACATCTTCCTTCGGGATAGGAACATATAGATTATCTAATTGTGAAGGGGAAGAGTTATAAGAGCCTATAAATAGCATAAATTTTAAAAATGTCTTATATCTAAGTTAGTTGAAAGAGTATCCGTCAAAAGAGTATCAAATAAGGAAGCATCAACCTTGTACAGTGGAAAGAGTTCCTGAAAAAATCCAAAAATAGTGAAAAAAGTTCCTGAAAAAATACAAAAATAATGAAAAGAGTTCATAAATAAAGTTAAAAAAATGTGAAAAATTGATCATGAAGAAAGAAAAAACATTCGAATATGGGTCTTGAAAAAATGGTTATCTTGGTGAAAACTTGGTAAATAGGCACCTTGGTAATACTAAAAAAAAATCAAAAGTAAAAAAAGAAAAAAGAAAAAAGAGAAAATGTATCTTGGTTAAAACCTAGCAATAGGCACCTTGTTAGAAAAAAAATAAAATAAAAGAGAAAAAGAGAAATAGATTTAAGTGGTAAAAACCTGGTAAACAGGCACCATTTGACCCTTATGTCAAGTCTAGTCTCATCTTCCATCCACATTTCTCCATCATCCTTGTATATATAAATACCCAAGGCTTTCGTCATGATTTGGAAAATTGTCTAAGTCCAACATCACTATGGAGTCAAACTAGGGGCATTTTATCCTAAACCGAAGTGCTTCATCAAATAGGCACCAATTGACACAAATTAATGCATCAAACCACAAAAACTTGACACTTGAAATTTTGATTCTTATCAAATCCCAATCCAAATACATTTTGATCAAAAAAATGATTGACACTTTGATTCTGGATTTACACATTGCCTTATCTTTATCAGGATTAAAAATAGCAAACAAATATTGAAATAGATGGAGTTCTACTTGAAATATGGATTTGAAAATAATAGAATTTTTTTCAAAAGTTTTACTTGATTTGTGGAGTCGTGTCTTTTTAGAAAATTGATGAGCTCTTTTGACTAGAGGAGCGATGATAAAAGCATGATATTTTTCTTGATTTTTGCACGAATGTCTTAAGGTTGAGGCTTCAAAGTATGTAATATTTTTCTTAAGAACATGATCATAAAAGAATTATTGAGGACACATACATATGGAGAGAGTCATATCTTTATCTATTTATGCAACAGGATACCTTGGACATTTTGATCTTTCATATCTTAATGCCAAAATCCACTTACAACATTGAATTTGATGAAAGCGGTATTCATACTATCATGGTTGAAAATTGAACCAGAGAGGGTTGTAAAAATTTCATGCATGCATCTCAAAAGTAAAGTGGTATTTAAATCATCATGGTTGAACCAGTTATGATTGTACCAATTTCATGTTCCAAAACACTCAATGATGAAAAGAAGCATCATTTTTATTGAAAGAGACAACTAGTTGCATTCATATAGATTAAATTTGCATGTGGTTTGCATTTGGATCCTTTTTTCTAAAAAAAAAGAAAAAAGGGTAGATTCTAGTACAATCAAAAGATTCTTCATTAATTCTTTAATTAATCGAATATGTTGGACTAGAAATAAAAAACATAGGAGTTGGTAATTTAGTATCATGTTAAGCTTCATTTCATTAATCATTAGTTTGAATTCATTTAGTTCATTTATTAAGTGCATAATCAATCATGGAATTACCATTGCATTGCATATCCTTTAGGTTCATTAAGTCACATCACATCATAAATCCAATGGTTAAAAGAATATAGAATCTTATTGAAACACATGTACATATCATAGGTGCATCATTAATCATTAAACATTAAAGCATTCATGCATCATTAATAATTAATTCATTAAAACATAAGTATAATAATTAAAGGCATTTCATTAACATTTTGCATCCATCTAAGCTATGCCATATATAATACATCCATCCAAAGCATATAAGATTAAATGCATTCATAACATTTTGCATCAGAAAAATTAAAAAACAAGCATATAGATAAGACATGTAGAGCTTCATATATCATCAAAAATAAAAATTTCAACATATAATGACAACATAAATGACAAGAGTCTATCAAAAGGATAACCAAATAAATGTCCATCAAGTGAAATCAAATGTCCATAAGTACATCAACAAGAGTCCTGATCAAAATGATACATATGATACAAAGGGTGAGACAACCAATCATCTCAACTAGTACCACCTGCACCTGTGTCATCTTGCCCACATGTTCCTATCTCATCTATACCTATACCTGTACCTCTGCTAGAACTAGGTTGTTAACCTTGATGAGCCATAGTAGCCATAAAGCTCTGCATCATAGCACTAAACTAAGATATCTGACCTCTAATCTCTTCCATACTAGTCTATAAAATATCTCACATCTTGTACAAGTGTATTTGGTGCCTTTGAAGCTGGCATTACCTACACTGAAGGAATTTGGGAAACCTATGCTGGTGGAACTGGTGTAACCTAAGGAATAGATACATGTATAAGTACTTGAGGTATATGTCAACCCTAACCTGCAATACCCATTTGATGAAGAGAAACCCATCCACCACCCCTCATCCTCACTCCTCCACTTCTCACTCTCACTCTCCCAATGCCACCACCGTGTACCCTCACATTGCCACCTCTAATACGAATAAGAGCTACAACCTATTTTTCAACCTGACCACCTTTGATTGGTGCTCTCCTACCTCTCCTATCATCATCATCATCATCATCACTATCAAATATATCATCAATATAAGGAATAGGATCAATAGGATATTTAAAATGGGGATAGGAATGCTGAGTGAACCACTACGTGTAATCATTTGTCATGCCTGCATCAACAATATGAGATCTCATATCCCAGTCTAAGTGATGTAAACCAAGAATCTTATCATGAGAAACATGATAGTCTATCTGTGGACCCCACATGGATCTCTATACCTATAAACATGCATACAAGGCCAAACCATGAGGCATACCCTGTACTCAACCAAACTGACAAAGTACCATGTGCAAGAAATCATCCTCTCACCATAGCTCACATCAAATGTAAGGTCACCATCTGACCTAATCAATGTCATCTAGCATACGGTACTAGTAATATAGATTTCTTAGGTGAGGCTAGACAACTACTCTCTTATAAATATAAGCATAAGGCCATCTAGGATCTCTATCTCATGCTAAAATGGGCCTAGTGATAGGAAGATGCTCCCAAATCCAAAACTGTAATAAAATAGCACCTGTAGATAATGTCGCACCATGACGATAAACTACATGGTGTAACACATGATACAAATGAGCCAAGATATAAGAGCCCCAATCAAATTTGTGTGTTTGAGCGATCATGTCCTCAAGGATCCTGCCCCAACCAATGACAAATCCATGGAATCCCTGATATGGTAGCAAGAATCCTCTGATTAATACACTCAGAAGTGCAGGAAGTATAGGAAAATTAAAAAACTAAGCCCAAGGAATGCTCTCATCACCAATAGTTGCATCTCTGGAAACCCATCAACAATTTAATCCATCGTATACCTGATCATAATAAACCAAATCACCCTGAGTAGGAATCCTCAACAATCTATACACATCCTATGGGGTGATTGTCATCTCACCCATTGATATATGGAAGGTATTATGGTCAGAGTGCCAACGTTCTTCCATAGTCATGAGAAGACCTTGATTCACATGGAATCGAGGCATGTCTAAGAGGAAGAAGAGCCCAAAACAAATGATGAGTTGTCACTCCTGAGCACTCAGATGCTCAATCATATCTAATGACCATGGATATAAAACCCAGACATATAACTTCTAGATGTGAACCTCTTGAATCAAGTGATATCATATCAGTAAACAATCATCTAAATTAATCATCACAAGTCAATCAAAGAAACCTATCATCCTATTGCTCACCTAGAGAACAACATCAATTTTTTCCTAATTCTAATATGAGAAGACATAGAAACATCAAATCAATCATACCAATCAATCAAGATTGACAATTAACAATCATCAAAAAATGATCAAACTGACATCACAACACTTGTTTTCATAATAGGAAATATAGTTCATTCATCGATCGATCATGGAAATCAATCAAATTAGACAAGCCAATCAATTAGGTTGAAAATTCAAAAAGACCAACTATGCATCATTTTATCATATCCTATGCATCGAAATGTATAAACATTATTATGTTTATCGTATGCGCTTAGGAAATCATCATACACATTAAACTAACTTGTATGTTTCATTTTACATTGTACATGCTATTCCAAACTAGCCTACATGTTACAAAATCAATAGTTCACGTTGACCTAATCATACATGCTACTCTACCTATTGGACATGCTACATGACAAATAGGGCGTAACATTGTACATGCTATTTCATCATTTATTTGTAGTATTTTTTTTAAAAAAGCCAAGAAACACCTAAAAATTCAATTTTTTTGCAATAAATTGGTAAAATCATAAATAAAGATAGATCGGGGTACTCACAAGAGGTCCCAGGTCACGTGGCTGCTGAAATATGCAACCTCTCTCGAATTGATGCTCTTGAATGGGGACCACCATCACTGATATCACTAGAAGGACTAGAGAGAAAAAGTCAAAAGGATAAGTAAAAATGAATAGTAAAAAATGACTTTTTGACTTCTGTATATAGCCCTTTGACCTAATAAGGAGGCTTTTTATCACATTTTTTTACTTAGGGTAAAAAATGTTCACCACATTTTTTTTGCAATTGAGGCATTATTGTCAGAGAGTCATTATATCATTATTAGAAATGAAATCAAATTTGCGCAAATATTCAAATTTTTTAGAAAATTGATAAAATCACAATGGGATCAAATTTCATAAAATCAACTTCAATTTCATTTTCGATGGGGTAGCATATTGTAATAACTTGCAATCAAGCAAATCAGAATTTTTTTTCGAATCAGGGGCATTGAATGTAGAAAATTTTGAAATTATCAATGAGGCATTGAAATCAGGGAAATTTTTCAAATCAGGTATCATATCAGGAGATGAGTATTGTAACAAGAATTTGCACCATCATTGAATCGGGGTTTTTCATCCAATCAGTTATGAATCAAGGAATCACTCATCAAGATCAGATCATGCATCAATCAAACATCAGACATTCTTTGAACCATTGCACTTCGCACATTGATTCAAAAGGTGCATTTGTATACACCTAAAAATGGTCAAGCTAAATTGAGGTGATCAATCAAGGTTAAATCAGGGATTAATTAAAATAAAAAAAGGTCAATTAATTGTGTAATTGATTTAAATCAATTAATTGTATAGTTAAATTAAATCAAATCCAATCCATTCAAGGGGTACACATGGCTAAAGAAAATCAATTTAATCAATTTATTAATTCCTATTTTCCTGACCAACCACATGAGGACAAAATTGAGTCAACCAATGAGATTAAGGATTGAGCTCACATGGATCAAAACAAAATTGATTCTCCATCACACATCTTTTAGAATGAATCTTGACCATTCATTTTGTCTCTTTGTCCCAACCTTTGAGAACAACATATATAAATTGTCTTATCATTTTAAACCATCAACTTGACTCAAACCTAACCATAGTTAATCCTACCCTATCCCTAAGCTTTGGGAAAATCTATAAAAAGAGGCTAAAATCAAGAGAAAAGGATTCGCTTTCATGCATCCATATTATAGGCATTTTCATATTGAATCCATAGCATAATTGTAGCATGTTTAGCATAATTGAGCTAAGATATGCATGATTTCATCTTAGATCATTCAATTTATTATTTTAGAGTTGTCTCTAATGGATGCCAAGATGAGAGCATTGCATTAGCTTCTTTAAATAGAGAGCCATGAGATGTTTATTGTTCTTGATTTATATTCAATATGATTAAGTGTTGAATTATCATAATTGAATTAATATCTTAGCAAACTAATCTCATGAAGGTATTTATTATACACAACTTCCAGCAAGAAGATCTAGTGCAACATAATAATTTAATAATTTCCACCACACCGCTTTGAGGATTCAATATTTTCCATTTGAAGAAATCAATGATAGGAATTTTCCAAATCTCTAAATCGATTATATATATTATTTCTTGACTCCTTCAAGCATTTAAAACAACAGTGGCTAAGCTACCTACAAAGCACACCAAAGAAAAAAAATGTCAAACCTTTGTTTTTCAGATTTGCGAAAACAAAATGATTTTTTTGAACTTTTTTGTGGTTTTCAACCACAAAAAATGCAAATCATGAAGAAAAAATGGTGAAAAGTTACAAAAATTTGTTGTGTTTTACGTTTTTTGAGATTTAGTCAATGGTGCATTTTGTAGGGAGCTTAGCCACGTCCATTTAGAACTCCCAAACAAACAAATTCATGTTTAATAGAATTTTAAAAAAATATAACAGAATTGTATTTGTGTCAAGTTTTATTTAGATTATGTGCAGTCCATTAATTTTTATAATTTTACATAAAAAAATAATGATAATATTTATATATATAATTGACTATTAATTAATTAGTAGTTCTTTGTTAAAATGCTTATAAGTTCTTATTAATAAAAAAAATTAAGAATTTGATTTTGTAATGTATAAATATAATATATACATATTAATTCATCTATATTTAGTAAGTGTTATTTAATTTCATTCATAATATTATACATATTCTATAATTATATATTAAATGAAAACATGATAATAAATAAAATATGTTTCGAGTCTCAAGAATATAGAAGTTATTATATTATTGTAGAATTATTTACAAACAATTATATAACTTCTTATAAAGTATTTCATTTTTAAAAATGACATAAAATTCTAATAAGAAACTGATCCTCAAAATGTAATACTATTTACTTATACACTAAAAGAGGGGTAAAATTTTATTCAATAACAACAAAGATACACAGAAGAAGGACAAGTTTCTCATCAAAGAGCATTAAAGAACCCTATTAATATCCACAAAATGATCTAACATATGATCCATTTTGGAAGTCAATTTCCCCTTATCCATGATAGTCTAAGCATGCATTTGATCAGAAGCCCATTTCCAAATAATAAACAACACCATTCCACTCCCTAGGAATGTTCTTGAAAGAAATAAAATCGAAAGAGCCACACAAGTGAAGAATTTGTCTAATAACCAACACTAATTTCCAACTAAGACTATCAATTTGTTGTCAAGTTAGCAAAGCCATGACTATGTGAGAATTAGACTCACAAATAATCTTTTTCTAGCTAAGAATACAAGTAATCTCCATAGCACACAAGATGGCCAAAGCCTCCATAAGATAATATATTTTAAGGCCTTCATAAATATAATTTTTTTTTGAAGATCGCTAGAACTATCACGATCAATCCCTCCAATACTAGAATGACCAGGATTCCCATGTAATGAACCATCGATGTTTATTTTGAAAAATCCATATGGTAGAGGGGTCCAACAATCATCCCTACCAATTCTCCGCAAAGGATATCTACATCTATTTCTCATAATTGGGCCAAAAATGGAAGAGAACCTACTTGAAGAAGAAAATTGAGACAGGCACAAATAAAAGCATCCCAAAGATCCAGACCTCAAGAAAAATCACACTTTTCCAAGACACTCTCTTGAAGAGAATGAACAATTTTCCACCACAAATGGTGAAAGACCATATTGGTATCTTGAAAGATACTATGATTCATCTCCAACCAAATATGCCAAATTATAAAGGAGGGAGCCATAACCCAGGCCACCTGAAGGGAAGAGGTCCTCCCAAGGGCTCTGCCCCAATAGGCCCAAAACTCACCTTAAGAAGAAACATGCCAACATATTTGACCTAGAACTCCCCACCATAAGCCTCAATTCTCCTTGGAAAAGGAGCATTGAAAGAAAATATGAGAGATAGATTCCACATCAAAGCAACACAAAATGCCCATCAAGGGACCCTAGAAGCCCCGTATACATAAATTTTCCCATGTAAGACAACAATTAGGAGCAACCAACCATAGAAAAAAATTGCACTTTGGCCAAGAAAATTTACTTCTTACCTACTTCCACCAAGCTACCTCTATACCCCCAAACAACTTTTTCATAGGCTCCAAGTAACCTACAAAAAAAATATATTTACCTAACGAGGCACTACCCATGAAAAACAATCCCACCCAACCAAATAGTTACACTCCCTAGATGCAATAATTTGAGCCAACTCCTTATGATGCTCCTTTGAAACCCCCAATGGCCATTCAGTAGAGTCCCTCTATCTATATCCCATGATCGAGCTTAAATTTTGAACACTCATATAATGCATAATCTTGTCCCAACTAGATGCTATAAAAATATCACATAGGGGCTACAAATGTGGATACATTGAAAGCAGGGGAGGATTACCATCCCAAGAATCAGACCAAAAAAGAGCATTAGATTCCCTATTGCAAATCCAAAAAAGGCCTTTCTTTATTATCTAAGCCTTAGTTTCTAGGGTGTTCCAAATCATAGAGCCCTTTCCCTCCAAAGGATAGCATGATACATCCCCCTGGTCAATACTATTTAAATACTTATGCATGAGAATATGAGCCTAGAGCTGATTTTGACTTGTACACCAACAATGATATAATTTGGCTACTAGAGCCTACCCATTTCAGATAGCATATCGAAGACCAAGACCCCCTTCCCTGTTTCGACAACATAAATCCTCCCATTTAACAAGGCTCCACTTAGAAGTCTAAAAATTACCACTCCTGAAAAATTGGTGTGAAATAACATCAAGTTCATTAAGAAAATACATAGGAGTTTCCTAAACAAAACTTCTGGGTATGTGCGGGATCATGAGAGGCCAAAATGTGGCAATGGGAAAAAAATATGTTTTCTATCTTTCTAAACATGCCAAAATTCACTTTGGTTTTTTTTATGGATCAGAAAAAATTTGAATTTGGCTTGGTAATACCAAACCAAATCGAATATCTGTTAATATCGGATCTCCATTTAAAAAAAATGAAAAAACACATTTTAGTAAAATGGGCATAAATTTTGCATTGCTTATCAAAATCTTGATTTTGTACAAGCATTGGAAAGATGATTCAAAGATATACAAAATGGATAAGGTAATTTTATTATATTATTGACCAAAATTTAATTTTGAAACTTGTAATAATCACAACTTTTGCATACAAAATCATTATTTTTTAGTTCAATTTTGCTCCCATAAGATTTGACATAATTAAAAGTAGTAAATAATGAAAAACTTATATTTTATGTACTAATGAGATTAAAGTTTTTTCATAAATCATCATATACCTAGTTTCCTTGTTGTCTTTGATCCTTTGTACACATTTTCCCAAGATGACCTAAGATAAAATGTCTCCCAATACCTCTCTTCCCCTCTCTCAATTTACTTAGTTCTATCTTTCTCCCTTTCCCTCATTGTTTATATCCCTATGAATCCATCTCTATCCCTTTTCCTTGCTCTATATCTATCTATATCTTTTCTTTATCTCTTCCTTGCTCTGCATCTCTCTACTATAATGTATCTTCTATCTATTTTTTTCCCTCCCTCTACTCACACCTATTTCTTACTCATCTCTATCACCTCCTTTCTATATCACTCTTTCCTCCTCTATATCTATCTCCCTTTAGATATATCTACATGTTTATCTATATCTCATTACCTCTAGTTTTCTATTATTTTATTAATCTCTCCCTCTACCTATCATAATAAATCAATTAATTATAGGGGGAAGGGATAGGATGGTAGGGGAAGAGGTGGTATGGTTAGATGAGGGAGGGAGATGGGATAAAGGGAGAAGGTTAATGTGCGAGATATGAGGTAGAGAGAAAAAGAGGATAGTTTAGAGAGAGAGAGAGAGAGAGAGAGAGAGAGAGATGGTCCTAGGATGTCTTAAGGTATCTTAGCTTCCTTGAGTGGTCCTAAAGGGTATTCATATGTATTAATGGTTCATGTGATATATTAATTGGTCTTAGGATATATTAATTGGTCCTAGGGGATCCTAAGATATATTAATGGGTGTGAATAAGTTCTAAGAAACATTGATGGGTCAATAGGAATCCTAGGATGTCTTAAGGGCTCCTAGGTGTCTTAAGGAGTTCTAAGGGGTACTAGGATAAATTAACAGGTCCTAAGACATATTAAAGGGTGCTAGATGTCATAAGTGGTCCTAGGATACATAAGTACATTAATTTTTCCTAGGATGTCTTAAGGGGTACTTGGTGTTTTAATTACTCCTAATGGGTCCTATGATACATTAATGGGTAATAGGGTTTCTTAAGGGATATTCATATTTATTAATAGGTCCTAGGATACATTGCTGGGTACTAAGTGGTCGTAGGGTACACTAGTAGGAATTGAGATACATTCATGGGTCCTAGGGCATCCTAGGGTACATTAATGGGTCCTAGGGTCCCAAGGGGTCCTAGGTGTCTTAAGAGGTCCTAAAGGGTCCTAGAATGCCTCAAGTGGTCCTAAAGGATCCTAAGATACATTAATGGGTCCTAGGATGTTTTAAGAGGTCTCAGATGTCTTAAGGGGTCTCAGATGTCTTAATGGGTCCTAAGGTCTCCTCTTACATGTATTAATGTGTCCTAGGATACATTAATGGGTTTTGGGATACATTGGTGGGTCCTATGTGGTCCTAGGATACATTAATGGTTCATAGGAGTCTTAAGATGTGCTAAGGGTTTCTATGTGTCTTAAGAGGTCCTAAGGCATCCTAGGATACACTAATGGGTCCTAGGATGTCTTAAGTTGTCCTAAAGGGGCCTAAGATACATTAATGGTTCCTAGGATGTCTAAAGGGGTCCTAGATGTTCTAAGGGATCCTAAGGTCTACTCATACATGTATTAATGCATCCTAGGATACATTAATTGGTTTTGGGATATATTAATGGGTCTTAAGGGGTTGTAGGTGTAGACGTCAAAATTTGTCCTTTAAAACTGACCTTTTAATTAATTAAATTTCTATTTAATTAATTATTTAGCCTAATAATATAGTTTTTAATTAATTAATTATATTATTTTTCCTCTTTTATATAATTAACTTAATGAGTTAATTATATTAACATATTTCTATCCTAATGGTGTATTTAATTTTAATTAATTATACTTCCATAATCTATATTTAAATATTTTCTATTATTTAAATATCCCCTCCCTAGCCGTAATCACATGATTTAATTAATTAAGTTAATTAAATCTAAGTCTAGCCTAAATCCCTATCCTAGAACCCATCACCATCATCCTTGAACCTACCCCTTTGGCTAACCATAAATTAATTAAGCTAATGATGTAGTTCCTACAACAATTAGCCTTTTTCCATCAATTTTAAATTTCTCACACATGTGCGAGCACCCCTTACCAATGTGGCTAACCCCCTTTCATAAATATCCTCTTATCCTCTCATATATGTTTTCCCCCCATATCCTTTTTCATTAATCTCACACATGTGTGAGGCATCTTGAGCCACCTCAACCCCTACATTTTTTCTCCCACTTTTTACAAGGCATCCCTTCCAAGGGTTGCTCACACATGTGAGAAACTAATCTCCTATGCATGACCAACTATCTTGCATAATTTTCCTCCACCTAACATCACCTCATCCATCCCATGCAAACTTATCTCTTCATTCAATTTTGAATCCTTTCCATCCATTTCCCTCCAAATACTATAAATATGAGGCTCTCCATGAGAAATTCATCACTCACTTATTTGCATTTTTATCATGCTAGTTTGATCTTACCTTTTTTGCAATCATAGTATAGTATTTTCATTATCTCTCATTTATCATAGTTTAAAAATTGTGGCTCTTATAGTTTAGTTTTCAAGATCATATCAACTAGTTATTGCATCTCCATTCACTAGTTTGCATATAGATTCTTCACCTAGTTTGCATACTAGTATCATCACTTTATTTATCTAGCATCTTAGAATCATATTGGGGAATACATAGTTGTGTTTGGGGAGAATATCCAAATCCTGTATCTTAATGAGCATATTAATGGAGTAGGGTCACTCCATTTTAGCTCAAGTAGAGGTATGTGTAGATTTAGCTAGTTTAATGCACATTTTGATTTGTTTTACATTTACTAAAGTTTACATCATATACATTCTAGCACAGTTGGTGGGACCCATGTCCCTTTTAATTTAATAATATTTTTTAGTTATTCATGAATTTGTAGGTCAAAGTTGAGAATCAACTAGTATATGCAGTGGTGCTTGAATTAATCAACACTTCTTCCCTGAATCAACACCTCCACTATTTGCACTAACCCTTCTTTTTTCCAAGTTTAAAATGTTATTATCTAATAGTTTTTGCTTGTTTTTGTAGGTTTAAGTACTAGAATTTTTTTTAATAATTTTACATCTTTTCTCTCTCAGGTTTTTGGCAAAATTTAATTTTTATAGAGAAACCCATTTCGTAATTTTCTATCTTGCAAACCATAGGTGAGTTGACGTTTACGCGAACCAGTTTCTACATTTTCTAGTTCCTCAACCTTGCATTGGTGCTTTTGGTTTGGTAAGTGGAGATATAATTAATGATGTGTCCTTTATTTTTCTTGTTTAATAGTCTAAAAAATACAAAAAATTGAAAAACCATTAAAAAAAAAAATAAAATTGCTTTCTATTTTCTATTTTTATTTGCTAATTGTTCAACCAACATCTTCGTTGATCGGTGTTTCCACAAATAAATGCCTACACCTTTCAATCAATGTCTCCACTTTGTTTCAATTTGTTTTGATCTTTTCAGGTTTTGGCTAATCTCTAACCCCTTTTTTAGTTGTCTTACTCTTGTCAGAGATCATATTTCAAACTACTAATAGTGGGTTGTAGATTTGAGTTTAGTTTTTGCTTATTTTTGTTTGTCTTCATTAGTTTAGTTTCACCTATCTTAATTAGGCTTTTCAATTTGAAACAAACTAAGTATTTTGTGTGTTTGTGAGAAACTTGCAAGTAGATGAACTCCTTGTAAGGCTGCTCTTTATTTTTTTAGTCTAGAATACTGTTAATTAGATGATAGAAAGATAGAACAAGTAGTATCCTCTCTCCTTGCCTTCGTGGATCTTGGGTGTAAAATAAACCCACTTCTACATTTTCCTTTAGAGAGGCCTTCTTGGAGGTCCCATTACTAAAAGAGATTACCTTTAATGAATAAATCCCTTTGGCCAACATACAAGTAATATTGTGAGTAAAATTTGGTTTTATAGTTGACTAAGCTTGAGCAGGGGAGTTAGTGATAGACCATATCAAGTGAACGTGCCTAAGGAGATGAAATGGCCAACTAGAGACTTAAGTGTCTCACACATGTGATCTGATTGGGCAAACACCATGGATTTTTCTAGACACCTACATTGGTAGCCACCCCTTCAGCCTTGGTGTTTCACTTTTAGTGTAAAGGGATTGTGTTGTCCCTTGAAGTTACCCACCACTTGTGTTTCCTTGGAGTTGAGGTGTAGATCTTGACTTTGCATAGGCAATTTATATTCTTCCAAGATTGGGTAGTTTCCACTTTAATGGGGGTACCTTATCCATCAAACTCCTTGTATATTTGTTGAAGTGTTCTAATATACCTTATTCTTCACAAGGGATTACCTCTTTCTCTAACATGGAAAATATACATGAGGATCAAAAACATCAGGTTTGGAAGTAAAATTCCATGTATGTGGGCCTACAAGCACTAGTAAATTTTACCCTATTTTTCAATGAGAATTGGTCAAATTTTCTACACCAATTGGTCGAATAGATGACTAAAATTGTGGTTGATGTTTTTTCGTCAATTATTCTACAGGAAAACCCATTATCAAAATTTTGACTTGCGTAATAGTCGACTTATCGACTGACTCTTTGTCGAACCAATCGCTTGAAGCTGGCAGAATTGAGACCAACTTTGGCAACATTGATGTCAAAATTGAGACCAAATTGTCGACCAATATTCGATGAAATTAACATCGAATGCATAGCATTCTCATCAAAATTATCGATATGTAAAGGTCAAAAAATTGACCAATACTAATTTTTGGTTTAAAAAAAATGTGACGGTGATTGAACAAAGCATTTTCATTGTGTATATTCACAGCCTCAAGAAAATTCAAACTGACTAAGAAAACTTCGTTTACCTACAGATTTGTGTGCTTGTCTGAGTTTGATACGCAGATCAAGTTGTACAACCTTCATAATAGATCCTGTTCAAGTAAGGTCGTACAACTTGATCTACGTATCAAACTCAGACAAGCACACAAATTTATAAGTAAATGTTGATTAAATATTTTATTTTTAATAGCAGTTTAAAAGGCTATTTAAATGTTTTGACGGTTTGATAAGAACAAAATTGGTATTCAGATATAAATTATTGAGCTTCTCTTTGTTTCGATAATAGTTTAACATTCTCTACTTAACAGGGCCAACCACACGAAGGTGGAAGCTCATCTGGCCCCTCTTAAGATCCTCTTATGACCCTTTACGACACTTTAAGACCTCTAAGATGTATTCTTAGGGATCGTAAAGGGTCATAAAGGGTCATAAGGGGTCCTGGGACACAACAACTGAGAAACATAAATGTAGGCATCATGGTCACAATGTTTTGGAAACACAACATAATTGAGTGGTATACCCAGATGATGCAACACAACCACTACTCCTGTAGTTCTAAGTTGACACTATGGGATCCAAAAACCAAAGATAAGGAATCTATATATGGTTTTTGGATCCACAGTGTCAACTTAGAACTGCAGGAGTAGTGGTTGTGTTGCATTTTCTGGGTATAGCATTCAATTATGTTGTGTCTCCAAACAATTGGGACCATGATGCCTACATTTATGTTTCTCAGCTGTTGTGATACCTACATTTATGTTTTGTAGCTATCATGTTTATTTTCATGTTCTTTGTGTTTGGCTTCTCTCCCTCGCATTGAAAATAAGATTTTTCCCACTCTGAATCAAGAATACACGTACAACACAAGTAGAATATGCATGGATAGCAGGTGGAGTTGAAAAAACATAACACATTTACATTTTCGTGATGGTCTATAACTTAAAATACACAATCAAAGACCTCTATAAAAAATGCAACCTTGTTGTGTTTTTCAACTCCACCGGATATCCTATGTATATGAATTGATATTGCATATTGAACTAGGCTTCTCTTTCTGCATTGCCTGAAACCAAGAGACTGTCATAGTTAACATCTAAATGGTGTGTCTCATCATCACAACTAATCCACCTTAAATAATTGAATATGTTTTCTTGTATTAAATATTCATTAATCAAAATTTGAATAGAAAATGTATACCTTGAGTACTGCAATTCACATTAGAATCCATGCCTCCATCATGCTCAGCTGGTGTAGTAGGTTGCATTCCAATGTAAATAAAATAGATGTAGATTTAGATGATGATATCATAGAAATCCCTAATTCACAGTCTATGGTTTGTTCTCTAAAACACTAAATTAGGGATTTCTGTGATATTCTCATCTGTATCTACAGCTATTGCCTCTGTTGTTCTAGGTGCTTTTCCCCTATTTGACATTTATCTTCAGGTGTCCACACTCATTCTGTTGGTTATTGCCAGCTGGTCACAATCAGTGATTGGGAGACAATGTAATTGAGTGGTATACCCAGATGATGGAGAGAAAATAAAAGGCTTCAATTAAAAACATATTATCGTAATTGGGGTTAATTTAAAAATATATTCATTATTGTTACAAGCATTTCAATACATTAAAAAACATAAATGTGACGCTCTTTACCTTGTCCAACCACATCATCTTGCCTGACGGCTTGAACCTCAACACGCTCATCGGGATAATGTCCTCTACATCCCCTGCAACTACAATACAAAATATTTTATTAATCCCAACACATTATAATTAAATTTTTATTACTATGCCAAATTCAATTTAACATGTTTTCTTGTATTAAATATTCATTAATCAAAATTCGAATAGAAAATGTATACCTTGAGTACTACAATTCACATTAGAATCGATGCCTCCATTGTGCTTGGTCGGTGCAATATCAATATTGGCAGGCTGCATTCCAATGTAAATAATTAGTGCATTTATCGACAATATATACATATAAATGCAAGACAAATACTGAGAAATGTTAATCATTCAGTTTATTACATATAAATATATTCGCTTTAAAGCTTTAAACAAATATATAATCAGTGTTTCCTTACTTAAAACAAATATATTCACTTTAAGTTGGAACTTAACATAAAATACGGTAATTGGTAAAGTTTTCAACTTAAAATAAAATTCAATTGTATTATTTACTTGATCAATAGATCTAGTAGAAGAACCTTGTGCACTCATTGCTCGGTATCATTCAGCCACAACTTTATAGCCTTGTTTGTAGCCTATTTTTTTGTCCTCTTCTGTAATCGGTTTTTTGAACTCCAAGGCCTGCATTTTTTATTGGTATCATGAATTTTTATTGTAGTGAATGTCATCAAAACTAAATTGATTGCAATTTAATTATAAATATTTGCATATGATTTTTCATTTACTAATACTTACAACTCGTGTAGCAAGTTTTGAATATCCACCTGAGCCAAGCCTATGTTGCTCGTGCTTTTGTTTTCTTACTGTTGTTGCCTTTGTTGTGTTAGGCAACCTATGTGATGTTTGAAGTATGTTAGATCACATATGTACAAAGAGTAAATAGTACATAATTTCATTAGTAACATTATCACGTACCTTCTTTCCTTGGGCGATACTACTCATCCACTATGTCTTGCACCTGATATCCTATGTACATGAATTGAGATTGCATATTGAACTAGGATTCTCTTTTTGCATTGCCTGAAACCAAGAGATTGTCACAGTTAACATCTAAATGGCACATCTCATCATCACAACTAATCCACCTTAAACAATTGAATATGTTTTCTTGTATTAAATATTCATTAATCAAAATTTGAATAGAAAATGTATACCTTGAGTACTACAATTCACATTAGAATCGATGCCTCCATCGTGCTCGGCCAGCGCAGTATCAATATCGGCAGGTTGCATTCCAATGTAAATAAAATAGATGTAGATTTAGATGACAATATTGCAGAAATCCCTAATTCACAGTCTATCGTTTGTTCTCTGAAACACTAAATTAGGGATTTCTGCAATATCCTCATCTATATCTACAGCTATTGCCTCTATTGTTGTAGGTTCTTTTCCCCTATTTGATAGTTATCTTCAGGTGTCCACACTCGTTCTGTTGGTTGTTGCCAGCGGGTCACAATCAGTGATTGGGAGAGCCCTATTTTGGCACCAGTCATGTAGTACAAGCACTAGAATTGAGTTTTTCAGCACGGCTAGGAAATTTTTGTTTATCAACATGCGATAGAGTTTTTTGTCCAAACTCTATCTCATGTTGATATACAAAAATTTTCCAGCCCGTGCCAAAAAACTCAATTCTAGTGCTTGTACTGAGACCTTAAATTATTGAGCTTCTCTTTGTTTTGAGAATAGTTTAACATTCTCTAAGAAACATAATTGTAAGCATCATGGTCACATTTTTTTGGAGACAATGTAATTGAGTGGTATACCTAGACGATGGAGAGCAACTTTTGCACCTCTGGTTCCAAGTTGTTCTCCATCCCGCAGTGTCAACTTGGAATTAGAGGTGTAGAAGTTGCACTCCGTCTGGGTATACAACTCAATTATGTTGTCTCCAAAAAAATGTGACCATGATGCCTACAATTATGTTTTGAGAATAGTTTAATTAACATTCTCTACTTAACAGGGCCAACCACGTGAAGGTGGAAGCTCATTTGGCCCCTCCTAGGAGCCTCTTATGACCCTTTACGACATTTTAAGACCTCTAAGATGTATTCTTAGAGGTCATAAATGGTCATAAAGGGTCATAAGGGGTCCTGGGACACAACAAATGAGAAACATAATTGTAGGCATCATGGTCACATCTTTTTGGAGACAATGTAATTGAGTTGTATGCCCAAGCGATGGAGTGCAACTTTTGCACCTCCGATTCCAAATTGACACTGCGGGATTCAAAGACCATAAATAAGGAATAAATTTAGAGAGCAGAGGAGGCCTATAATGACAAAAATAATATAGGACAAACCTCAAGTTAAATGAGGCAACTACAAACATTTTAATAGATTTTTATTATTAAATAATGAAATTTGCATATACTAGTGTTCTAAGCCCCCTCATTACACGATTTATTATTGTAAGCCCCCTCTAACTTACACATCTAGAAAATGAAACTAAAACCTATTGGGATTGAGACAAACCTTATAGAACAACAACAACTAGGAATGATCTCTTTCCAACATCTATTGAATACATCTATTGGAGGACCTTGTATTCATGAGCTACAGATGTATTCAAAAGATGTATTCAATAGATGTTGGAAAGCAATCATTCCTAGCTGCTACTATTCTATAAGGTTTGTCTCAATCCCAATAGGTTGTAGTTTCATTTTCTAGATGTGTAAGTTAGAGGGGGCTTACAATAATAAATCATGTAATGAGGGGGCTTAGAACACTAGTATATGTAAATTTCATTATTTAATAATAAAAATCTATTAAAATGTTTGTAGTTGCCTCATTTAACTTGAGGTTCATCCTATATTATTTTGGTTGTTATGGACCTCCTCCACTCTCTAAATTTATTCCTTATCTATGGTCTTTGTATCCTGTAGTGTCAACTTGGAATCGAAGGTGCAGAAGTTGCACTCCATCACTTGGGTATACAACTCAATTACGTTGTCTCCAAATGTGACCGTGATGCCTACAATTATGTTTCTCAGCTATTGTGAAATTTGCATTTATGTTTCTTAGTTGTCATGTTTATACCTTCTCTCATTTGCTGGTGTAATTCCTCTTTGAGTATCCCCATTCTCCTTTGCATCCAAAATGAACTCATTCCAATCCCTCACTGGAATAAAGGGAGACTTCATACCATCCTGCGCTCAAACTTCAGTGAGACTTCATACCACGCAGCATCTATATATTACGTCCAATGCATTATTTATGCTTATATTGGTGGGAAAACTCTTGAAAACACACAAAAGAGATTGCATTCAACCATGTTGTTTACATGACACATGTAGTTTACCTCCAGCCTAAATCAACATTGCGTACAAATCTGCAGACGGTGTGTGGTATGAAGCCTCGCTCAAGCTTGAAAATGATAGTTAATCCATAGTCAAGGTCAAGGAACAAATGGAACAACCAAGAAAACACTATACGTTAAATCACATGATTGATAGCAGATTGGAGCTCACCCGAGCCATAAACATGAAGAATTATTCTAAAAAAAGATGTAAACCATATATATGCGCACTTGAGGCAAAGCGAAGTTATGTCGTATCAATATTAAAATATTAGTTACAATATGAAAATACTAAACTAACTAATTCTTGAGTTCATCTCTGCATATGGTCGCAACAAAAATATGTGATTACAACACAGATAAGGCATCGTAAAAATATAATTTCAGAATTTTCCCTATCTTGACACATTTTGCACTCAAATCCTTCATCGTGAATAAGTGGAGATGGGTGGATAGATGTAGATGAGTTGTCATCGACCCAAGTAAAGTATCCGCAACCATTATTTCCCTATGATACCCAGTCTACATTAGTTCTTATATTATAATGAATAGTATTTACATTAGAAACTTTAAATATATACACATTAGCAACCTTTTTTCGATTAGGGCAGCACCAAAATTGTCATTCAAGGTTGTTCAATGTCCGTGAAGTCTTCAACACACACTTCCCACCACCACATTGACAGTTTGGCACATTGACAAGAGTCATCGAACCTATATCAATAATGCACTGCACCATCGTTACTACATTTATTATTTTTATATGATTATTTTTATATGAAATACACCAAGGGGTACCATAAAAAATATTAACCATTTACAATAATGAAAAGTAAACCTAAATCAAATAGCTCATTTTTTTATTAGCATGTGTAGTCTGTGTGTATATGAAAAATGAAAGAAATATGAAGCTGAAATAAAATAGTGAACAAAATAGTATTCCACATAGAGTGAATAAAATATACCATCAAAAGAAGGTGACAAAATCCTGTCACAAAGCATCGACATAGGAAATCAAAAAGGGACAAAAGATAAGAAATAAGAAAAATCATTATGACTATAGAAAAATCATTTATACTATAATAAAAAAAAAGAAACACTCTTTGTCAAGAATTTCCAAAATCATTAGGACTATAAATGGACGGTTTTGATATTGATTTGCCATTACAACAATTGAGAATTCATCATTTGGTACTTCTTGGTGTATTCCATTTAAGTTTTTCAGTTGCCGTGTTTATGTGCATGTTCTTTATGTGTTTGGCTTCTCTCCCTCGCAAGGGATACGTTGATAGGTAATTGATTTGAAAGCATAATGATTTGACAGTCTTTTTTCAGGATAGGCATAATCATCCCGCCAACCTTAATTAGCAACATTGGTGTCCTATCATTGCAAAAGTGCAAGACGGTAAGGGTCTATTCAAGGAGGGATGAAAAAAAGGTCATTTTAACCTTGCAGGGCAAGAGGAGAGACAGTCCAAATAATTCTATGATGACTATCCCAAACAACAGACAAATGATGGAATTGCTAACATGTTTTCTTTTCTATTTCTAACAAGTTTGTTGTGATGAGGCTAGTGTGGTCACAATTGAAATTGTGAGTTTCTCTTGGAATGGTATTGACACATTATAAGAGAAATGATTTTGAACTCCGAGATGATGGCCTAAATTCAAGTCTTGTCAATTTTTCCCCCATCTTAGTTAATTAAGCTTGGTGTAATATTTTCTAAGCTTACCTCGTGAGTTTTGATAAAAGAGATCCTCTACAAACCTAATGGTGTAGTACTTGCCTACAAACTTAACTAGTTTAGTGATAGCTTTAAGTGCTTCTTAATGGGGTGACATTAAAGGTATGGGATTTGAACTGATACAATATACATTAATAGCAGACTTGATCTATTGTGCAAAAAAACATATGTAGGATTATTATGGTCACAAAGTAATTGTCTTACCATCAACATTTCACTTCTAATATAATATTATTAGTAATTTCTTACCATTGATTGTCAAACTGATGGAACTATGAGGCTATGCTTTGTTAATACTTTACCACTGTAGTGAATTTGGGTATTGTTTTCAAATATTTGAATGATTTTAATGGGAACTTTGAACCAGAGATATAAGTTTCCTAAAGAGTGATACTTTAACTTCCATGAAGGACTTAGAAAAAGGGAATTGAACTACAGTGGCTCCTTGTTTACCAATTTTCCATATAACATGAGGCATGTTGTTAGTTTTGTCAGAATTGTGAGAAGATTAAGGGGAATTGTGAGAAGATCATACTAAGGAATAGTGAGGAAGTTGTTGAACAAGAGGAGAGAATGTGTTAAAAGACCAATTTAGTAATCCAACCGGCTGATTAAACATACACTCAACAATCAATGGTAACATCAAAGTTGGAAGAATATCTTTGGTATAGACATAATGTAGAACTCCAATGCTATACAGTAAACTAAGACATAACTAGATCAAAAAATTAGGGGTTCTAGAATTATTATATCTAAGACATTATGTGAATAATAGACCCATAATTACATTAGCAGAGATAAAAGAATAAATCTCATCACTATTTCATAAGGAATAAATCTAAAACTATATATAATTAACATATAAGACCAAATCAGAGAAGATCATATCACTCAAAATAGTATACTTTATACCATACTAGCATCTAGCAATACTTATGCTTTGGAACCAATATAATGTTACAACTAATCAATATATTATAAGGATTCCATCATTGGTGAATATTTAGATTGATTCATTTGTCATTCACCTGGTAATATTGTATAGTTATCCTTGCATAATCAAGATAGGACAAAGACATACTATTTCATTCATTTTTAGGTAGATATTATTGGCTAAGGCAATGAGATATATCCATATTTAGATTGGTTGTGGATCCAGATAAGGGAAGGTTGCTAAATTAATTTATGATATATACATTGAGTCGGAGACATATCTCTTGACAGGTGTTGCCGGAATGTGTATTGCAGTATTGTTTGGAGTGGCCAAAGAATATTGACTATCATTCCTACGCGACAGTCAATTGCTTATACTTTGTTCTCAACATTTGGGATTGAAGAAAGGCAGCCTGTGCTACAATAAGACCCGCATGGTGATGAGTTACAGTCAAAGTCCATGAAGGAACCATGGACATACAACATTTATCGTAGATTGGTGAGTTGATACAGTAATTAAATTGTGGAGTATAATGGGAAATGTTTGGAAATGTAAGCATTGTGTGACAACAAACAATACTGTAACACATATATGAGTCTATGAGTTAATACCATGAAATGATCATTATATGATGATCCAAATCATAATATATGCTCCTCCTTTAGATAGATCTGCTACTGCTGCATTGTACCTACAAACTTCATTAAAGAAACCCTCACTGTTTCATTACAGTCAATGATGATTAGCACTGTTCCTACATAAAAGATGTTAGAATATCATAATACATGTTAGATGAATGCTTCCCATGAAATCTGGGCCCTTGGAATTCATGGGAAGGCCATATCTTGGTGAGAACCTAGACTGTTGCAAAAGAAACTCAAAACTTATAGCCTGTCAAGTAACCCCAAGCATCTAAATAGTTAAAACAGAATATACAAAATATATTTAGGCCAATAATTGATGACAGTGAACTTCTAATTCATCACAATGAATGGAAATAGGCTTCTAGTATATCTCTACACTTCCCACAATGAAAACTTGTTCAAATTTGCAGAGAATCAAAATATGTTATATTGTGATGATATCAAGATTTATGTAGGTGTTGTCTTATTTCCATATTATATGACCTCAAAATACATCAATCAATGTTTACAAACTTGTATTAATCACAATGAATATTTGAGACCTACAATCTTAGGATAATTCTCAAAGATATGCTCATTATTTTATAATATCCCAATCGCCTCATATTTCTATTTTAAAATTATCTATTTTTTATTCAAGTTTATACTATGATTAAGTATATATCCTTATATAAGTAAGACCATGACTAAGTAAAGTTACATAGCATATCCCCACTCTTATATAAACACTTAGCATATATAGAGACAATGAAATATCAGCATACATATTGCAAGTAATGTAATGAATAACATGACTCTCTTCAAATATCTATAAGGAACTTTCCATGACTTTCTAATTGACCATGATAATTTCTCCATTATGAGGGAACTTCAAATATTCATGGATAGTAGAAGGTATAACTCTCATTAAAGTAAGCCAAGGATGACCTAGTCTTACTTGGAATTGATTAGATTTATGAATAGTGACAAAGGTGACAATCTAAGCACTTCTTACCAACTTCAATAGGAAGGGTCATAAAACTTATGGTAGAACAAGTAAAAAAATCATGCACCTTAACCATGACATTAGATTTTTCATAAGTTTCTTGATGAAATTGTTAGGTAAAGAGATGTTATTTGGTAATAACAGTCACCATACATAGGATCAATAAGCACTCCTCAAGAGAGCTCTCGATTAATCTTCATAGTAATGTATAGGGGTCCATCAACAACCTTAATAGTTTCCTTGATATCAAAGGTTATGCAAGATTCAAGCCTAGGTTTTGGAATAGGTTTAGGTTTCTCAATAAGGTTGACTACATTGTTTTCCGCATTATATGTAATGCCAACATTCATTGATTAGCAAGTATTTCAAGTCTCCAAGTGTGGAGTTCACTGTCCCTAGAAGTTCTCTATTGGTTTACAATAGTGCTTCTTCCCATAATCAAACAATGGATTTGATTCCAACCTAAGATTACATAAAACCCCTCATAAAATTTCAAAACAATAAGAATATAGTCTTCATTCATAGTCATTGTCACTATTCCTCAAATCAGTGATTAGAATAGGTAATTAAAACATCTCTCAAATCATTAATTAGTTGATTATTATATAATCTCCTCAAGCATGAGTTGGAGAGGACTACATCAAAACCAAAAACATTAATTAGTTGATTATTATATAAGCTCCTCAAGCATGAGTTGGATGATGTGGATTATGTAGATATAAGAGCTAATGTATCCACATCATCCAACTCATGCTTGAAGAGCTTATATTATTTACTGTCTCATAATAGTAAGATTGGTACCTATCCTAGTAAGTCATTATGAGATAGTAAATACGATCTACATCCAATCTTGGTCTAGAAGCATGAGTTGGATGATGTGGATTATGTAGATATAAGAACTAATGTATCCACATCATCCAACTCATGCTTGAGGAGCTTATATTATTTATTGTCTCATAATAGTAACATTGGTACCTATCCTAGTTTCCAAAATAAGAAATGCAAGTCAAGATGAAGTTTCCATGGTAGGGCTGACTATAGGGTTTTTGAGTCGAGCCGTCAAGGAATTTAGAGTCTTGTGGGCACAGTACCAAAACTATAATAAAGTATTTATAGAATTAGCACACAAACTTCAACATCATGGATTCAAAATAGAATGTTCTCCCCACAAAGACAATAAAATAGAATAGTTCCATTTTGAACTTGAAAAAGATTACATTTTTATTGGTTTTTCAAATTCAAACCTCAGTGCCGAATCTACAGTGCCAAATCTACCCTCGAAAGTGAGGTTCCAATACACAGTGCCGATGAGCTTCCAATACATAGTGCCAATGAGGTTTCGCTAGGATGGAGGCAACCGTTTGGAGGGTTTTTGATGATTCCTAAGTCCTCAAGCCCAGTTTATTCTTAGGGCATTGCTAAAAATACATTCACTCTCTTCCCAACCAAATACATGAAGCATATATAGCCTAGGGCATTAATCTAGAAGCAATATAACTTCTTCCACAGTTTGAGTGTTTGAACAATTAAAATACATGGTCCTTCTTACTTCTCGTCCAATGACATTGAGTCCCAAAAGAAGAAATGTAGGTCAAGATGAAGTTTCCATGGAAGGGCCAACTATAGGGTTTTTGAGTCGAGCCGTTAAGGAATTTAGAGTCTTGTGGGCACAATACCAAAACTACAATAAAGTATTTACAGAATTAGCACACAAACTTCAACATCATGGATTCAAAATAGAATGTTCTCCCCACAAAGACAATAAAATAGAATAGTTCCATTTTGAACTTGAAAAAGATTACATTTTTATTGGTTTTTCAAATTCAAACCTCAGTGCCGAATCCACCCTCGAAAGTGAGGTTCCAATACACAGTGCCGATGAGCTTCCAATACATAGTGCCAATGAGGTTTCGCACGCGCGCTGCAATGAAAAAATTTGCTGATGATAATAATGAAATGAAATCTTTTAAAAAAAAAGTTATGCCCCCATGTTCATCGAAAGTTTGACTTACGTAGTATTGGTTGAACTTTCAACTAACACGGGCATGGATTTAAAAAAAATGAAAGTTTTCCTTCTATAATTGACCAACCAAAACTTTTTTATAACATGGTCAAAAGTTTTGGTAGAAAAACTAGGTCAAATGTACTAGTGAAGTGTTGTATTGAAAACTTTGACCTTTGTTAGAAAGTGCTTGATCACTTGTGTTGAGACCAATGTAAACATTCAGACTTGTAATATCCTTTGAAATAAAACAAAGGTTCGAAGACCTTTACCCCTTAAACATTTTTTAATTTTTTAGTTGTTGACTATTGTTTGTTTTCTTTTCATTAAAACAAACCAACCTTAACTAGTCAAACATAAGCCAAACCTTCAAAATTTGCTTGAGACCAAAACTATCAAGATCAGACATTTATGCCTATCTTTCAGTGCATGTGATTTTCAGTGTTTGTGCTTAGAGAATTGATGTTTCATCTCTCTAGACTGGGACATCATTTAATTCATTGGTAAAGACTTTCTTGAATCATTGTTTGCACCTATAGACATGTGTTTGCACTAATTAGATCATCTCTAACTCAGATCAAAACCTATGATTTTTACCCAAGAAATAATTAGTTATATCCAAACCTTCCATTTTAGCCACTTATTTTGACCATCTGATCAAAATCTTATATTTTTAACCTTTTGAACTACAAACAACATCTTTGACCAATCATCCCACCTTCACATCAAGACCTTGATCATACATTATCACCTTCATTTGATCATCAATCTTTCCAAATCTTTTCTAACCTCATCTTTAGACTTAAGAGCACCATTATTATATCCTTTGAGTTGGACCTTTGATCAAACCATGTTGATCACACACACCCAAATCAATCCAATATAAATCAATCCACCCCAAATTAAACCAAAATCAAAACTTTGACCAATCCAATCTATCAATCTGAAACTTTGATTAATTAAACCCAAATCCTATCTTGGTCAATAATAATCCTAAGGTTGAAAGACTTCCCTAAGTGAGATGAGGATCCTTATCTTAAGATCAATCACCTAATCAATTTATTTCTTGATAACTTAGCCTATCTCAAGTTATTTCCCCCAATACAATTTTTCTTGAGAACTTGTGCTATCTTAAGTAGGAGAGGAATCCTAAATCAAATCTCTTGATCACATAAAGGATCTAGTTTTACTAAAGGTTGTCCCAAACCTTATCATCATCCTAATAAATGAAATTAAACCTTAATTCAATCTAATTAAATCATACATTGAACATCAATCATTCCTAAAATCAATCCACCCCCAAATCAATCAAACACAAATCCTCAATCAATCAATCTAAAGCCAATCCAACATCAAGACATATTTAAGGTCCTAAAATTTGATCAAAATCAATCTCCATTTCTCCTAGTCCAAATATCATCAAACACCCTTCATCTTTCCTACCTTAAGACACCTTTCATATATCATTAACCCCTTTTGAATGAACCCAGCATTGATCCAACATCTTTCCTAGGCTTCATCCATGATCAATCCACTCTTCTAAATATCATTTGTATATGGTCGTTACTCATTCAAAAGAAAGAAACACGAGGGCCTCTCAATCAAATACCCACACTACCAACAAATATAAAGAGAATCCTTTTGTAATAACATTCACAGATGAAGTTGTGCAAGTAGTAGATATTACCAATAATCCAAAGGAAGAAGAGCTTGTTGATCAACTTGATTTATCTCCTCAATTGTAAAACTTTCTTAAGGATCCTTAAAGTTTAGAAATGGTTGAGAAAGATATTAGACACAAAAAAGGAGAAATATTCATGAGTATTGTTAAAGATGGGGTCATGGTCCCCACTTATTTTGAAGAATCCTTGCTCTATCACAACATCACAATAGCCCACATCACTACTAATACCAACATGAAAACCTTAACTAATACAAAATCATCTAGAGTTTCCACCGCTACTGGACCCTCTACATCACAAACTCCTCAATCCATGAAAACTCTTCATTTATCACAAGACACTATCTAAAAAATTCTTAGCATCACACCCACTTTGACCTCACATCCTAGCACTCATACTACAACAAATATTTCTAATGATATAGATGTGAATGCATTAAATATTGATAAAACTTCCATCCCACAATCCACACAAGATCATACATTTTCATTTTTCACAATTCCCTCATCTTCCATGAAGATGTATATTCTAGACACATCACAATTTTATTAATACATACCCCTTCCTACATTGGGTTTTACATCATCATCACAACTTGGTGGAGCATCTACCTTTGGGACCATATTTACACAATATAATGCCCATGATCTTGCACAATAAGTTAATGATATTAAAAGTGTTATCTATAGTATGCAAAGTGGAGTACAAAAGAAATAATTCTCTTTTTATGACATATGCCCATACCCTTTTGATCAATTAATCACCATTCAACGATTCCCCCAAAATTAAGATCCCTAAATTTCATAAATATAAGGGGAAATGTGTCCTATCCAACATCTCAAGGAATTATATGTGGCATGTCAAGTGGTCTCCTACAATGAAAATTATCTTAAGAGACTATTCTCTCAGAGGCTTGGAAGCCCTTCTCTTGAATGATTCATGAATATACCACAAGGATCTATATCCACTTTTGTTGCTCTAGTTGAGAAAGTTGTTGCAAAATATTCATACAACATTGAACATCAATATCCCTTAAGTGACTTGTGCAATACTAAAAAAAAAATGGATAAACCTTTGTGAATTTATTACAAATATGGAGATACCTTGCAAATAAAATACCTTAGAAGATTCCCAAAAAACACTTGATTAATATATTTACATAAAATATTGTACCAAAGATGACCTTCCACATGAAAATGGCCTCTCCTAACACCTTTGAATTTGTGGTTAAAAAGGGAAAGACCATTGAATGTGGTCTCCTACAACAATGCACTATTAAACACTACACACCCTCATCTAATGAAAAATTAAAATTTTGGACTAAGAACAAGAATATATAAATGATGGGGTGAATGATTCAAAACATGTCAAAAATATTCAATCCTCTACAAATCAAAATAATCTTAGCAATAAAAAAATTGTAATGACCAACAACCATGAAAATCACAACAAACAAAACAAAAATCAAACCATAATCCCCCTACCAATCTTTTCCCCCATCATAAAAAAAAAGAAGTAATAACACCAATTCACATCAACACCATCAATACACTCCTATTGCTAAGTCCCTTGATGTTATCTTTCATTGAATCATTGAACAAAACATGATGGAATTCCCAATCACTATACTATGTAATGAAAACCAACCTAAGCCTCATTGGTACAACAATAACTAATATTATGAATACCATAGAATCAAAGGTCATGGTACTAAAAAGTGCATGAGAATCAAGAACTATATCCAAGACGTTATTGATAGTGGACAAATTGAAGTCGAGGGAAACAATTCATCATAATCAAACACACAACTTAAGATCTACACCACCACCTTTCTGTTAGATTACAATTGATTGACTACTTCGAGAATAAAATGTGAAGATGATCACTGAGCTACTAAGGTATATATGAGACATTAGATCAGTTGTTATATTGTCATTGATGTCAACTAGTTTTGACTTTACTTATCATGATAGTTGCAAACATCTAAAGAAGATAATATTGGTGAAGGAAAAGAGATATTATCATGAATATGAGATGTATGAGTAAGTGATGAATATGGTATTAATTAGGTAAATTATGTTGGAAACTAAAATTGAAACAATTGTTATATTGTCATTGATGTCAAACCTTAACTGGTAAGACAATTTCTATCTAGAAGAGTACCATATCTTTTGATTAATGAAGAGGATTTGAAAAAGAGGAGATAAAAAGAGGACCTAAGGAAAGGATAAGTTATGTGATACTTCAATGGTTACTTGATTAGTTGGCACATTGGAAAGGTAATGTGTTGTTTATCTTTAACACCAAGTGAAGAAGAAAGACTGGAAACATAGGCTTAACCAAGAAAAAGTGAAGAAATCTAGTTTAAGCAGAGTGATGTTAGTGTCGATTGAGCGCTAGTATATGCCAAACAAATCTAGTCTCGACCAAACATTATTAATTGTCGAGCGATAGATAATTACCTAGAAAAGATAGTATTTTCCAAGAAGGAAAGTGTTAGTGATGACTGAGATATCCAGTAATAACCAAGGATATGAACACAGTATTGACCGAGTGTCATTAATTTACAATTTGAGAAAGAATTGAGAATCCCAACCAACATTGTAGAATTCTTGGGATATGTAAAATGTGTTGAAATTATTAATGAATGGTATGGAGAATTTAATGCATGGTAAATCATTTTTTTATGGATTCAAAGAGAATTTTGGAGATGTATCTAGAAGAAAAAGAAGAACATAATGATGGAAGGATTCGATGAATCTGACCTAAACCTAAGATCTATAGAAGAGATTAAGCGGAAAAAGATTAATCTACCTGATCAAGGAGGTCTAAGGTGTTGGCATATGATGTTTTGGAGTACTGGGAATCACTTAAGGGTTGTCGTTTATGGAAACACTTATGTTAGAGTGATCGCATGTTGTGAAGATTGCCACCAGAGTCTTAGTCATGAAAATAACTAAGTACAAAATCAGGATGACAGGGTACAGTGGCATAGTTTTGGTTAGCAATAAAGATATATAATGTATTATGGATTGCAAAGTTAACTAGAGGTATTTTGGGATATTCACATGCTTTAGTTAAGATTGCATGAGTTTTGGTTACCATATTTGTGAGATACAGTGTTCAGAAGATATGCGAAGGCAGTAAAACAATGTAACAGGGTATATGATCAGTTGTGAATATTAAGGAATGAAAAGTTAATATGGTAATGTGCTAACAAGTGAATAAAGTATATTTCTGACTCTTTGGTATTGTAAGAGTGCTGACTCCATAGATAAAATTTGCATGAGTTTTATTATGTTTTGCATGATAATTGTGAAGTCGAATGGAAGGCTGATTTTGTATAAGTATGGAGTGTTTTTGTAAAAGTGAAGTATGGTATGATAATGATGATAAATTAAGTTTGTGAATAGAAGAGAAGAGATCAGATGTGAGATCAGTAAGAGGTAGAGCTACAATTGGAACTATCTAAGTAAGATAAGTTATTGTATTGTTCCCCTTTTGAGAACTATTTTGAGACAAGTATTGGTTGTAAGAGCAGTGTGCTCACCACCTTTAACCAGGTGTTTTGTATACCCCTAATAGGGTTTTTTATTCCTCTAACAAGGAAATGTACTATGTAATAATTAGCTCCTAACAGGGCTAGATCTCCTAATAGGGATATTATATTTTAGTGCATATTTGTGGGTACCATCCCCACCGGGGTTTTCCCTTTGGCCAAGGTTTCCTCGAGAAAAAATCATGGTGTAATGAATGTGTTATGCTTGTATGCTCTTTTCTTTTCTACATTACTTTGGATTATTTATAATTGTTTAAAGTTGAAAAGATTAACGTTCTGTCATACTAACTCACCCCCCCTCTCAATATTACCTAATCCTAACAATTGGTATCATAGCTATTGACCCTTGAAGAAAAAGTCTAACAACTTAAGGGATATCAGAATGGATTCAGAAGTTTTGCAAGAGAAATTTGAAGCTGCACTTGAAGATCTGGATAAGATGAAAGTTGAGAACGATGAATTAAAATTTAAGTTAAGAAGAGCATAAGGTTTCATGAGGAAACTTAAAGAACAACTTGAGATTATAAAAAATCAGAGACAAGACCTTATGGAGAAAATCAAAGAAGGTTTAGACAATGATACATTAGACAAAGTAAAGAAGTTGGAGCAAGAAAAAGAACAAATCAATCTTTTGATGATCAAGGAGATTTAGCATGAAAAGGATGAAAGAAACAAAGTTGAAGAGTCACTAAAAGAAGCTAACTTGCATATAGGACAAATGAAGACCGAACTTGACCATTACAAGGATAAATATCATGAACTAGATAAATACAATCAAATCATCAAAGGTGAACTCACTCAAGCCAAATTAATCATTAAAAAATTACACACAAGAAATGACAAGAGTGATGAACAAAGAGCAAGACAAAAACCTCAAGGAAATATGAGTGGATTCAATGAAGCTGAAAGTTCAAAAACTCAAGAAGAACCAAAAGAAGCCAAGAATATTCCTAAAGAAAGGCCTGCAAATGAAGAACCTAGAGAATAGTTCAGACCCTTCAGAGGTAGATGTTTCAGATGCAACAAAGTTGGACACATGAAAAGAGATTGCAGAAGTAAAGGTAACTCTAAGCCCTTTACCAGCTATTGTTTTAATTGCTATGAGTATGGACACAAGAAGGTAGATTGTAGAAAACCTGATCAGTCCAGGTGTAAGCAAGACTATGTCAGAGAAGAATCTACAGCCAAGGTTACATGTCAGAAATGCAATAACTTTGGGCACACAACAAGGTATTGTAAGCTACAAACTAATCAAGAAAGAAGAAGACCACCTATTTGTTACAAATGTAACAATCTAGGTCACATTGCGAAGTTTTGTAGATACAATGGAGATGACAATAGAAGAGGATCAAGGAGATCTAGTGAACCATAAGGACGACAACCTATGGTTATAAGGAAGAACATTGGTGACAGTGGTCAAATCCTAAATGATTACATGAATGAATACAAAAAATCAGAGGATGAAAAGATATGGCAAGTAAAATTTCTAAATAAGGCAGTGGTTTAGGGAGAGATAGATGATGATGCTATGTCTTTGCATGATGAGTTCTTTGAGGTATCAACCTAGAAGGCCTCATGGCCTTATGGGGAGCATTGGATGCAGATAACACAAATTATCCAACCCCTGTATAAGTGGAGTAAGCTCATGCAAGCCTAGGTATGATGTGTACAGATGTTGTGGAGTTTGTGGATGTGATCGCAACACTTGAAGGTTCATATTCTGTGTTTGCGAGTTTTGCATTGACTAGACAACATGCGAAGTTGAGCTACCTATGTTTAATGCACACACTCAACTTGTGATAGATAAAAGACTTGAGGAATCTCATTCCTACACCATTTGTTGATCAACAACTAAGGAGATCTGAAGTGTGAAAAGAAGAACAATGATCTAGCAAAGAGATTTTGTGTTCATGTGAAGCCAAACATTAGATTCAAGCATGTTTAAGGTATTTAGACCTAATCTCTTTGGAAATTCATGGATGCATCGGTAGTTTATGATGTTGTATATAGACCTAGATACAAATTCAAAAGGCATCCATTCAAATCCTATGAGGATTATCTAGAAGGGGCATTTTCTCAAACTCCCATAGGCATGTTACATGTAGAGGATATTAGGGCATACATACACTGCAAGTATGAGATTATTAGGGAGGTTAAAATCTTCTATGAGTTGAACAGTATGTTAGAAGTAAATGGGTCTTTGGAAGAATAATTTAAACATCTAAAATATCTGTCAATACTCAAGTTAACCTGACTCACTAAATTCACAAAATTTGAATGGTTCAAAATCATTTCAAGTAGAGTTCATGATTAGTTCTTATGGATAGGTGATCAACCTATTAAGATATGTGCTCAGTTGATCCATGATATCACAGGCCTTGAAAATGAAGGAGCCCTACCTGTTAGTGAGAAGAACCTAAGAAAAGAAGCTGAAACCCTAACACACTCTAAATCGGATAAGAGGGAAATGATAGTAAATGATGTCTATTTAAAAGATGTCATATTGGTAGAAATTATAATAGGCTACAAGTTGTTTTATATTTCTAGACTTAGTTTTGTATCAGCTGGAGTTATAATGATGGCATACAGAATGGTAAAAGAAAACAAGAAGTACAACCTTTGTGAAATTCTAGCCCAACAATTCATTGATAATGTAAAAGTTATAAAGAAGGATAAATCTAAGGCATTTAGGTTTGGTTCATTGCTAGTTCACATGTACATTCATATCATTCACAACTTTCTTGGCATGCACCCTAGAGCATGGAAAGATAATGAACCCACTGGTATGCAGATCTCAGAATACTATAGAAGATAGAAAAAGGACTTGGTTGATGGAGTTTTGTTTGGCATGATTAAGATTATCCAGAGGTAGATGAAAGAAAGGTATAGGATTCCATAAAAATTAGTAGAGAAATATGAGGAAACTATCTGTTTCATGGTTGAAAGTGATTGCATCTGCTTTGAGGTAGTTGAGCCTATAACCAAATGGTGTTATCCTATGGGAAATGAGGTAAGTGATGAGGTATTGACTATGCAAGTAGATCATGTATTGGCAAAAAAAAATGACCCTACTCAAGAAAGATGGGGTACATACAGGGAGAAATATGAGAAAGTCAGAGAAGAACAAGAGAAAGTAACAAGAAAAAGGAAAGTCAACAAGATTATGGAAGACATCACTGCAATGGTGGGTATTACAAAAGCGCAATTAATAGATATCAAAAATATGATGGAGGCATCTTCCAGCATGGCCACTAATGCACCCATTCCATTGGAGGTAGAAAAGGCAGTTACTACTGATGACATTGTTGATTTATTAGTCTCTCAAGAGGAAGAAACACAAGAAGTTGTGATTGCAGCTGCTCGTAGGAGATCATCAAGGACAATTAAGTAGGCCAGTCCAAGAGAAAAAGAGATAGAGGTAAAGAGGAACAAGAAGGAAGAGAAGGTAATGGAGAAAGAGGAAGAGAAAGTAGTTCAAAAGAATCCACAATCCTTGTGGAAACTAGATATGAAATCACTACAGAAAAGGGTTATCAAAGATGGAAATCTGATATCAATAAATAGATACTATGAAAGATATAGCCCAGAGGACCAAGCAATCATTGAAGACACTATCATTGAGCACTTGCTAGTTTTTAAGAAGAATTTGTTGGAAGTTGAAGCAAGTGTCCCCAAAGACCTGTACAAAAAATTGGAAATTGGGAAACAATTAGCACATTCAGAAGATGAGAACATAAGAAATAAATAAATTGATGATATGTTGTCAGTTGTGTCAATTTAGGAAAGAGAAAGAATCATAAAGGCACTGAAACCCCTACTAAGGACAAAGACCAGACTAGTCAAGATTATGGCTAGAAAATATGATGAGGTGATTGAGGACACCCAAAAGGCATTATACCAAGTTCTAATGTATGATATGCCTAAAAAGGTTTCACCTCCTAAGGCTTCTAAGCCTATATCCCTGGGTTTAGGAGAGAGTTCAAAGGCAATAGATGAAAGTTCTCAAGTTAGCATGCAATCAAACTTATTTGTCACTGGTGTGCCTATTAGCCTTGACACTTCGCAGGATGTAAATGATCCATTTATGGATAATGTGGATAGTGTGATGAAGGTTGAAGCTTAGGAATAGATTGAGGAGGGAAAATAAGAAGAGAAAAAAGAAGAAAAAGCACAAGAGGAGTTACAAAAAGAAGACAAGCAAGAAAGATAGCCAAAATTACAAAAGGTTGCTAAAGTCAGACTGGATTCATCTCTATTGTTGGCAGTGTGGCCAAACCAGTCAGTTCTGATGTGGACAACATGGATGAAGATGAGTTGATGAGACTTTCATTTATGGCTTTTGCTAAAGCTAAGGAGAGATCAGTTTAGAAAGGAGAAAAAAGAGCTAAGATAATGGTCAGGGATGTAGAAACAGTGAACAAGCTACTCCCCTCACCATTTATCCTAAAAGACAAGGATGAGGTTGAGAATCTTGGTACAATATTTGATAGCTTTGATAGTCATTTTGACTCATTGCTAAAAACAATAGAGGAGAAGACTGAAAATAAATTCTTGGAGAATAAGTTGAGCAAAGTTCATAAGTCCATTTCATGGGACTTAGGCATTATTAAGGCTACCACTCTTAAAGCCAAGAGTTGTGTAGAACAAGGTAGGAAACTCTATAGCTATTGCATAAATCCCTATAGACATTTGAAGAATGTTGAGGAGGCCATAGCCAAAGACAAGGCTAGCCTTGACTGTATAATGGACAATTGTGAATCATCTTCACAAATTGTGGGAGAGGTAGATAAGGAGACATCTAGGCTATTGGACAAGATATGAGTACTAGAAATGGAGAAAGGGAAAGTTGCAAATAGATTTGGCTCATTGAGAAGCCTATTGACTCCCAAGCTCTCAATGTTGGAGACTCATCTCTCAGAGATGATAAAGATTGAAGGCTCAATGTCAATATCTACTCTTACTGAGCTCAAGGTAGTAGAGACAACATCATATGCATTGAATGGATTAATCCATGTTAGTGAACTATTGATAAGTTCATGGATTGAGGAAGTTAAGACCTTGGAAATATCCTTCCAAGATGTCTTAAATTTGGTAAGTAAGCACTAGACCACTTGTGCTTAAGTTCTACATTTTTTAGAGTACCTTGCCATTGATGTCAAAGGAAGCGGAAGAAAAAGGAAAAATGAGGAAGAGGAGGAAATATGTAGAGTTGTATGTAGAAAAGGAAATAAAAAAAGAGAAGAAAAAGTAATAGAAAAGAAACAAAATTTTAGAGAAGAAAAAGAAAGTTGTATTGTAACACTTAGTCATTTTTCTAAATTTTTCCATCAATGCCAAAGGGAGAGATTGTTGGCATATGATGTTTTGGAGTACTAGGAATCACTTAAGGGTTGTCATTTATGGCAACACTTATGTTAGAGTGATTGGATGTTGTGGAGATTGCCACCAGAGTCCTAGTCATGAAAATGACTAAGTATAGAATCAGGATGACAGGGTAAAGTGGCACAGTTTTGGTCAGTGATGAATATATATAAGGTATTATGGCTTGCAAAGTTAACTGGAGGTATTTTTGGATATTCACATGCTTCAGTTAAGATCACATAAGTTTTGGTTACCAGATTTGTGAGATATAGTGTTCGAAAGATATGTGAAGGCAGTAAAATAGTGTAATAGGGTATATGAATTATGAAGATTAAGGAAGGAAAAGTGAATATGATAATGTGCTAAGATAGGTGAATAAAGTATATTGCCGAATCTTTGGTATTGTAAGAGAAATGATTCCATAGATAACATTTTCATGAGTTATTATTATGTTTTGCATGATAATTGTGAAGCCGACTGGAAGGCTGATTTTGTATAAGTATGGAGTGTTTTTGTAAAAGCGAAGTATGGTATAATAATGATGATAAAGTAATTTTGTGAATAGAAGAGAAGATATTAGATGTGAGATCAGTAAGAGGCCAAGCTACAATTGGAACTATCTAAGCAAGATAAGTGCTTGTATTGTTCCCGTTTTGAGAACTATTTTGAGACAAGTATTGGTTGTAAGAGAAGTGTGCTCACCACCTTTAACTAGGTGTTTTGTATACCCCTAATAGGGTTTTTTATTCCTCTAATAAGGAAATTTACTATGTAATAATCAAATCCTAATAGGGCTAGATCTCCTAACATGGATATTATATTTTAGTGCATATTTGTGGGTACCATCCCCACCAGGGTTTTCCCTTTGGCCAGGGTTTCCTTGAGAACAAATCATGGTGTAATTAATGTGTTATGATTGTATGCTCTTTTCTTTTCTGCATTACTTTGGATTATTTATAATTATTTAAAGTTGAAAAGATCACATTTTTGTAATACTGATTCACCCCCCCTCTCAGTATTACCTAATCCTAACATAAGGATGACCTAATTGTGAGGTTACATAATGGTAAGAAGAAGTTGATGTTATTGACTAATGAGTCTAAGCAGAAGGCTGAAGGTGTATCTGTGAAGAGTTGAACAGAGTTGTGGTGATTTCTTGAAGAGAATTCTGAGTAGATCAAAGACAGTGATGGAAATGAAGGTTAGTCAATAAATCAACATATGTGCAAAGTGGATCTGTATTTTCAAAGTGACTTGTATATTTTTGAATCAGAACCTATTGTTACTTTTTAACCATTGTATCAGTCTAAATTCTTTAATCAAGGTTGACCTAACATTCATTGTATAAACCCTTTAATCAATGTGACATTTTGAAGGAATGTTCTTAAGCCCTCTAACCAGGCCAATCTTAATAGGGTGATTAAATCCTTTGACCGGGTCACACCTAACAGTGTGTATTGTAAACCTTTAATAGGGTTGGCTTCTCATAGAGCTCACTTCAGAAGAGTGAAAATTAGTAGCATGTTATGAATGGTTTTTCCCAAATTAGGTTTCCACTATAAATCCTGGTTGTATACTTGTGTGAGTGTTATTTGATGTGAATGTTGTTGAAAGTTTTATATTCTACAGGTTAATTACTTTTGGAAAGTGGACAACATTTTTTATGTAACTGATATATGCTATAGAGACCGATTTGAAAACTGATTAGATCTAAGTTTGTTGAAGAGATAAGAAGTTGAATTGGTACATCCAGACTCGAGGATAACTAATTCACCCCCCTCTCAGTTATTCTAAAATTAATCTAACAACTTATTGATGAGTCTATGACAATATGATAGTGATTTGATTGGCTTACATGATTCTATTAAGTATTGAAGATCAAGAATGAACAAGTTAATATGGTCAGTATATGAAGAAATTAGTGTACATTGAGCAGATGTAGTCTACACCGAGTAGGTGTAGTGTACACTAAGTGCAATATTAACCAAGCAGGAAGAAACCAACCCATCACAATATTGACCAAGTGGAAGAAATAAGGAAGATCATGTGATTTTTGACATGAGATGATGAGCTAGACAAATCTAGAAGATTCCAAGGATAAAGATAAAGTTTGTCATGAAGATCTATGGCTGAAAAAATTCAAGGATGATCGGATGATGAAGAATGAAAATGTTTCAAGGCACATGTTTCAAGGAAGGTTAAAGAGGAAAAATCTAGGGCTAGAAAGAAAATGGTTTATCATGTCTATATAAGGTGACAAGAAATTAGAAGAGAGTGAATCGCATGAGAAGAAGACTACATACATGCGAAGCTAGTCAGACAAGTTGAAGTAAGAACTGAGTAATTCTGGAGACCTAACCGAGTAACAGAAGGAGATAACCGAGCAAAACATAGTTAGATGAAGAAAGGAAATTGAAGAGATAATGATGACTAGAGTTATATTGAGCTTAGCACAGATCTAAAAATGAGAAAAGGAACTTTCATTTGAATCAGGTCATGTATTGTTTCTTTCTAACCATTTCTATAGGAAAAACCTCTTAACTGAGTGAGACTTAACCGTCTTTGTTATTTCTTAATGATGTTCAATGAATGTTTCTTGTTTTCTTGTTGACCCAAGTGAATGTATGGTCACAAATAACTATTAGTGATAAATCCTCTAACAAGGTCACATCTTAGAGTGTGTTTTGTAACCTTAAACAGTGTTGGCTCTTAACCGAGCTCACTTCAGAAGAGTAAAAATATTTTGGGTACCAATACCAGGTGGTTTTTCCCCTAACAAGGTTTCCACATTAAAAATCAAGTGTTAAATGTGTATGCATATGATGTTTTTTTAATTTTACGTTACACATTGCAATAAATAGTTTGATTGGTATATACTAGATAATTTATTTGGCATTTGATTAATGAATCAGAAAGACACAATCAAGTGTTTACTGAGCTATTTATGTTTATTTGTTGAAATTGGTTTTATACATCAATGGAGGAATTTGGGACTATAGGATAATTGGACTTAACTGATTCACCCCCCTCTCATTTATCTAACAGTTGGTATCAGATCTCAAGTACTTAAAGGAAGAAGTTGAAGGAATTAAGTTAAAGATCTAAAGATGTATAATAGAGAGGTACCGAAGCTAAACAAAGATAATTTCTCAATGTGGTAAAGCAGGATGAAGCCATATTTATCAAGAATTGGAGATTATGCACTCTACTATTTTGAAAATGATTTCATAACTCCTATGGGTCCTCAGATTGTCAACTAGATGAAAGAAAGATAAGAGCATAATGCAATGATGATTGATATTGTTTCTTCTCTATTAGATGCTGAATTTGAAGATATTAAGAATTGTATAACTGCAAAAAAATGTGGGACAAATTGCCACTATTCCATGGTGGAGATCAAAATGTGCTCGGGGTTAAGGTGGAATCTTAATAGGTAAATTTGATGACATGAAGATGAAAGAAGGTGAAAACATTACTCAGTACAACAAATGAGTCAAGGAAGGGGTGAATGCTATTCAAGGAGAAGGTGGAATTATTGAAGAAGAAACTATGGTAAGCAAAATTCTGAGAACACTATTGCCTACATATGCTATTAGAGTCTCTACAATACATGAAATGAGAGAAGTTCCTAGGAATGACATTTCTCTTGATAGTTTGATCGGTAGATTGATTGTATTTGAGCTTAACAACTTTGATAATAGTGTTTTACCTAAGGAAGAATTTGCATTTGTGTCATCTCTAAATAATGAAAGATTAAGTAGTAGACATTAGATAAGAAATGGAAGTGATACTGAAGATGAAGAAGATGAACTTGATGAGCTTGAAGCATTAATGGCTAGAAGGATGCAGAAAGGCAAAGGAAAATATAGAGGTAAACTACCCTTGGTATGTTTTAAATGTAAAGAGATTGGTCATATTATTGCAAGATGTCCTGATAGGAATTATAATGAGAGGACAAGTGAAAGATCAAGTGAAAGAAAGAATGATAGAAGAGATTACCGAGATCACAGAGGTAACCAACAACATGGAAACATGGAAACTTGAGACTATAGAGATAAAGGGAAAAATGCATGCTACCTAGTGGAAGAAGATGTTGATACCGAGACTGAAACTGATGAAGATATAAAAGTGGTGTTTATTGCATTAATGAAAGATTTTGAAGAAGAAGAAAGGTATGTATAAAAGGCACTTATATCTAAGGTAAGAAAAAATGATACTTGGATTATTGATAGTGGTTGCACACATCATATGATTGGTGAAGATGATACATTTGAATATCTTGAGCATTATGAAGGAGGATTTGTAAAAATGGTAAATGGTACACCTTGTCAAGTGAAAGGTAAAGGATCTATATTGCCGAACAACAAGATCAAATGTGAAAATGCTTATTGGGTGAAAGGACTTAACTATAATCTGTTGAGTGTAGCATAGTTGAAAAACATAGGTCACTGAGTTGCATTTAAGAAAAGAAAAGAAAAGATCTATGCTAATTCTAGAAGACTGATCGGTACTGGTGAACAATCAAGAGGTAACCTAATTTATTTGGATAATGTTGAAACTTCATGTTTATTGGCTAAGAATGATGATGTTTGGTTATGGCACAAAAGGTTATGTGATGTGGATTTTAACAACATGGTAAAGATCAGTAAGAAAGGGAAAGCTAGAGGTTTATCAAGTTTGTCTAAGCCTGACCAAGTGATGTGCAAACAATGTCAAATGGGTAAAATGACATAGTCTAGTTTTAAGAGAAAAAAATATTCATCTAAATACATTTTGGATTTAGTTCATACTAACTTATGTGGTCCAATGAGAACTCAGATCTATTATGGAGATAGATTTTTTATCTCATTTTTTGGTGATTTCTCTAGAATGATGTATGTCATGTTCTCAAAAGAAAAATAAAAAGCTTTTCAAAATTTTAACTAGTAAGCAATTGAAATGCTTGAGATCTGACTGAGGAGGTGAATTCATTTTTGATGAATTTAGTAACTTTTGTAATGAGCACGGAATAAAGAGATAGGTATCTACATCGAGGACACCTCAGTAGAATGGGATTGTGGAAAGAAGGAACAAATCAATTGTTGATTGTGCTAAAACGTTGATGATTGAAAAAAATATTGCACAAATTTACTAGAGAGAAGATACCAATACTATTGTTTTTACACTAAACCAAGTACAATTGAAGAAAGAGAGAAACAAGACACCTTATGAGCTATGGTTTGGTTATACACCTAATGTGAGTTATTTTAGAATATTTGGAAGTAGATGTTACATTCTGAAAGATGATATAAATGGAAAATTTGATTCTAAAGGTGATGAAGGCATATTTATAGGTTACTCTAATAGAAGTAAGGCATATAAATATTTGAACAAGACTACTAACAATATGATTGAAAGTGAAAATGTGAGAGTTGATGAGTTTTCTGAGAAGAATGATGAAGAAAGCAAGAAGGAACCAAAATACTACAGAAGATTTGTTTACATAGAAAATGAAGAACCTGCCACTTTATCCAAGCAACAACCTGGTGTCACTGAGCTATAAAATACTGCTATTGAGCACCAACAAAGAGATACTAAGGAAAATTATGATCATGCACCGAGTCGAGAAAACATTGAAGAACAAAGATTTGAACCCGTACTAGAAAAATATGTGAGAAGACACCATCCATAGGATTAGATAAATGGAGAGAAAGGAGAAGGAATGATGACAAGAAGTAATTTAAGGAACAATAAATGTTTGGTTTGTGAATTTGAACCTAAAACTGTTAAGGATATGTTGGCAAATGATTATTGGATTAAAGCAATGAATGAAGAAATTGATCAAATACAGAAAAAAAAGACATGGACATTAGTACAAAGGCCTAAAGATAAAAATGTGATTGGCACTAAATGGATTTTTAGAAACAAATTGAATGATAATGGAAATGTTACAAGAAACAAAGCAAGATTAGTTTGAAAAGGTTATGCACAAGAAGAAGGAATTGACTATGGATAAACTTTTGCACCTATTGCTTAACTTGAAGGAGTGAGAATACTACTTACATATGTTTCTTACAAAGGATTTATGGTATATCAGATGGATGTGAAATTTTCATTTCTGAATGGGATACTTGAAGAAGAGGTATACATTGAACAACCTAAAGGTTTTGTTGATCCTACTCAGAAGAACATGGTTTCTAAGTTGCACAAGGCACTTTATGGACTAAAGCAAGCATCAGGAGAATGGTATGAAATATTTCACTCTTATTTGATAAGAATTGGATTTATCAGAACAAGTGATAACAACAACCTATATTTGAAATGTGAAATTGATGATAAGATTCTTATTGCTGATATTTTTGTTGGTGATATCATATTTGGAGGTCATGATACTTTATGTAAATCTTTTGCTGTTGAAATGAGTAAAGAGTTTGAAATGTCAATGTTTGGAGAGATCAAATTCTTTCTTGGTTTGCAAATAGAATAACTGAAGGAAGACATATATATCACACAATCAAAATAAATTAAATAAATCTTGAAGACATTCGGTACCAACATAATTATAGGCTTTGACTCTTTGTGTGGCCACATTGAAGAAATAGATAATCATGTAAATACCATCATAGTCAAAGGAGCTAGTTGTAATGTGACCAATCATAGAGGAAGAGTTTAAGTTAAATCTATAACACCCCAATCCAATCCATCAACTTCCACTAGACCAACTTCTCATTATAGTATTCTTGATCACCTTGGGAAGACTCCCATATAGATATCCATTCTTGAGCTTCTCTACACATCTCTTGTCCATAAGAAAATCCTCGAACAAGCCCTCCTTGAATCCTATGTTCTTGACAATATCATGTTAATATTATTTAGAACAAAAGAGAGGGGGGTTGAATCAGGTGTTCTTAGGTCGAGATTTACTAATTGAACTTTTAAACACTTCAACAATCTCTGATCTAATCACCAACACAACTCAGTCTCTAAAGTATATATACTAGAAACATATAACATGCAGTCCACTATCCAAAAGTAATTAACTTGCAGTTCATATAAAAAAACACATCAAACATTCACACAAGTATAACACCAGGATTTATAGTGGAAACCCAATTTGGGAAAAACCACTTTGTAACATGTTATTGATATTTTCACTCTTCTAAAGTGAGCTCTGTGAAAATCCAACCTTGTTAAAGGTTTACAAACACATTACTAGGTGTGACCCTATTAAAGGATTTAAAAACTCTATCAAAAGTGACCTGGTTAAAGGATTTAAGTACATTCCATTAGAATTCCACCTTGATTAAAGGATTTAAACAATGACTATTAGGTCAACCTTGATTAAAGGATTTAGATTGATACAATGGTTAGAAAATAGCAGTAGTTTCTGATCTGAAAAAAATACAACTCACTTTGCAAATAACAGATCCAATTTGCACATATACATTGATTTACTGACCGAGTTCCATTTCCATCTCCATCTCTGATTTGCTCAGAATTTGCTTCAAGCAATCACAACTCTGATCAAATCCTTTACCTTTAGCCTTCTGCTTAGACTTATCAGTTAACAACATAAAAAACTTCAGCATCCTCTATAACCTCGCACTTAGGTTTTCCTATATACCTCTTCAGTTAGGTAGATCCATCTTTTACTGCTTAATCTCCTCTATAGATCTTAGGTTTAGGTTAGATTCATCAAATCCTTCCATCATTTAAGTTCTTCATCCTTCCTTCTAGATACATATAGAAACTTCTCATTGAATCCATAATAAAATGATTTACCATGCATTAAATTATCCATACAATCAATTAATAAAGTCAAAATGATCTACATAACTCAAGAATTCAACTATGTCAGCTGGGAATCTAAATTCTTTCTCCAAATATAAATTATCGACTCTCGGTCAATACTACTTTCATCTCCTCGGTCATCACTGTGTAACTTGGTCATCTCTATAAATTGTCTTCATTGGCTAACACTGTCTTGCTCGAAAATTTCTTGTCGCTCGACATAAACTGATGTTTGGTCAACACTAAATTTAGTCAGCATATACTGGCACTTGGTCGACACTAACATCACTCAGCTTAAACTATATTTCTTCACTTTTTCTCATTTAAGACTACTTCTTTAGTCTTTCTTCTTACTTATATAAACAATACATTATCTTATTAATGTGCCAAATAATCAAGTACTCATTGAAGTATCAAATAACTCAACCTTTCCCTAAGTTCTCTTGTTATCTCCCTGGCCCTAATATTTTTCATCAATCAATAGATATAGTACTTTCTTAGATAGCAACTGTCTTACGAGTTAAGGTTTGACATCAATGACAATACAATAATTTTTTTAATTGTAGTTTCTAACAATCTCCCTCTTTGGAATTGATGGCAACACCACATGAATAACACATGATTTACCAACCAATCCAAAAATTTGTCATTGCATCAGTAATATTTATAATATCCTTAGCTTCATTCTTATTCACAACAACATAGCCTTGCTTGAATGTTCACACAGTTAGTCCCTTTGAATATTTTATGTCTCTCTCTCCCTCTAATTCTCTAAATCTCTGAATCTTGGAACATATACCTCAGTGTTCTTTATATCTATGTTTTCATCTGAATATCTCCCTCTTTGACAATAATGCCAAAGTAGTAACTAGAACTTACATATTTCATATTTAGATGTCATCTTGTCAGTCCAGTATCAGTATTTCTCCCTCTGTCATCTTTCTTATGACTGATTATCAGCTTTGTTTCTCTTTTCACAACTCTAGTTAGCTCCTAAAGTGTGACCTTTCCTGCATCAATTTGTTAGATACTCTATGTAGCACATTTGATGTAGTGCTCCTAGTTGACTAGGCAGCCTCAATTAGGGGAAGCACCCTTAATTTACCTCTAAGATATTCATGAGAATCCTTAGGTAAATCTTTTGTGAATATGTCTTCTAGTTGTTCCTTTGTATTCACATATTCCATTCTCACTTCTTTATCTTGTACCAATTCCCTCAAGTAATGATACTTGATAGTGATATGTTTGGCCTTTGTGTGCATCACTGGATTCTTTGATATGTTGATAGAACTTGTGTTATCACAGAATATAAAAACTAGTTCAGTGGTCTTCTCTTTCATACCTTTCAATAGTTGTTTGATCCATACCAGAATAGAACAGTTCACTGTAGCTGCTACATACTCAGCTTCTATTATAGATTGGGAAATGCGGTTTTGTTTCTTGCTTGTCTAGAAGACTAATCTATTTCCTAGAAAGAAAGCTCCACCACTTGTACTTTTCCTATCATCAACATTTCCTACCCAATCTGCATTAGTGTAGATTCCCAGTTCAAATTTCTCATTCTTCTTGTAGTACAATCCATAATCTTCTGTCCCTTTCAGATATCTTAGTGTTCTCTTCACAACCATCATATGATTTTCTTTAGGATTGGTAGAGAATCTTGTCACAATCCCAACTGCTAGGTCTATATATGGTCTATTGTGGATAACATATTGTAGCTTTCCAATCATGGATCTATAGAGGGTTTGATTCACTTCAGCAGTATCATCAATTTTAGATAGTTTTTGTCTAGTAGCCATAGGAGTACTTACTGGTCTAGAATCTTCCATGCCAAAAGTTTTCAGTATCTCTTTGACATATTTAGATTGTGTGATAAAGATACCTTTCTCCATTTGATAAACTTGCAAACCAACAAATTTTTTTTATCTCACCAAACATAGACATCTCAAACTTAGTTTGCATCTCATTTGAAAATTTCTGACATGGGGCATCTTGTCCTCCAAATATGATATCATCTACAAAAATTTCAGCTAACAAAATCCATTTACCTTCTTCATCTTGCATGTATAGATTATTGTTTTCATTTGTCCTTGTAAATCCAATCTTTATCAAGTAATTGTGTAGCTTCTCATACCATGCTCTGGGGGCTTGCTTCAATTCATACATCACCTTGTTCAGTTTACAAACCATATTTTTCTTGTTTGGATCAAAAAATCCTTCAAGTTGTTCAATTTATACTTCTTCTTCTAATATACCATTAAGAAATGAAGACTTAACACCCATCTGATATACTTTGAAGTCTCTATAAGAAGCATATGCAAGTAGAGTTCTCACTCCTTCTAATCTTGCTACAAGGGAAAATATTTCCCCATAGTCTATTCCTTCATCTTGTGCATAACCTTTGAATACTAATCTTTCCTTGTTTCTTGTGACTTGTCCATGTTCATTAAGCTTGTTTCTAAATATCCATTTTGTTCCAATAACATTCTTGTTTTCTAGTCTCAGCACCAAAGTCCAGGTATCATTCTTTTCTATTTGATCTATTTCTTCATTCATAGCTTGAATCCAGTCTTCATTCTCTAAGGCATATTTTACTTTCCTAGGCTCAAACTCACATAATAAACATGTAGAGTCTTTCAACTTACTTCTGGTCAAGACTCCAGATTCCTTATCTCCAATAATTTTCTCAGTCTTATGATGTCTTCTCACATACTATGCCAATGTAGGTTCAGATTTATTTTCTTCTTGATCTTCAGGTTCATCATGAAAATTTTCATTTTCTGCTTCTGATTGCTCAACATCATCCTCCTGATGCTCAGCAATATCCTCCTGATGCTCAACAACATCCTCTTGATGCTCGAAAAAATCCTTCTGATGCTCGGATGCATCCTCCTGATGCTCGACATTTCTTACCCATGACTCTACATTTGGTGTAAGTATGTTACTTGCCTCTACTTCTTCCATATAGATAAAAGATCTATACTATTCAGATTCTTGTTTTCCTTCTTGTTCATTTTTCTCTGCATATTCATCAACTCTCACATTTTCACTTTCCACAATTTGTTAGTGTTAGAACTCAAACACTTATAATCTTTTCTCTTAGTGGAATAACCTAGGAATATGCCTTCATCACTTTTTGTATCAAAATTTCCATAATTTCTATTATCTTTCAATATATAGCATTTACTCCCAAAGATTCTAAAGTATTTCACATTACATGCATAGCCATGCCATAATTCAGAAGGTGCAACATTTGTACCTTTCTTGATTTGTACTCAGTTTAAGATATAAATAATTGTACTCACAACTTCTCTCCAGTATTTTTATGCAACATTCTTCTTGATCATTAGTGTTCTTATACAATCCATAATTGAATGTTTCTCCTCTCAGCTATACCATTTTGTGGAGGTGTTCTAGGTGTAGACATTTGTCTCTTGATTCCTCTATCATTGCAGAATAGATTGAACTCATTTGATATAAACTCTCCACCTTAGTTAGATCTCATACATTTCAGGCTTCTACCTATTTCTTTTTCAACCTTTGTCAAATAGCACTTAAACAACTGAAATGCATCAGATTTTTCTTTCAAAAACATTATAGTCATCATCCTAGTATAGTCATCAACAAATAGAATAAAGTACTCAGCACCACAATAACTTTGTACACCCGTAGGTCCATAAAGGTCAGTAAGAACCAAATCCAAAATATTTTCAGAAGTAAATGTCTTTCTCTTGAAACTAGACTTTCTCATTTTACCCAACTAACATTGTTTACACATCACATTATCATGTTTCTTCAATCTCGGTAAACCTCCAACTTTCTTCTTTTTACTAATATTTACCAGATTGTCAAAGTTAACATGACATAGTCTCTTATGCCATAACCATACCTCATCAAATTGTGCAAACAAACATGTCTCTTTAGATAGATCTAGATAGAAAAAATTACCTCTAGTCTGTTCTCCACTTCCAATTAGTTCACCACTAGCATAAAATATTTTAGCCTTCCTGTGATGAAACTCCACTCGGTAACCAGTTCTATTAAGTTGTGCAACACTCAACAAATTATAGTTAAGACCTTCAACCCAAGAGGACTTTTCACACTTGATCTTATCAGTTAGCTTAATTGATCCTTTACCCCCTCACAGGACATGGTGCATCATTACCAAACTTAACACTTCTACCTTTGTAATGATCTAGGGTTTCAATTTTACTTTTATCACCAGTCATGTGATGTGAGCAACCACTATCAACAATCCATTTATCACCTTTACTCACATAAGAAATAAGTGCAATTTTCTCATCTTCATCAGGATCATCTTTCATAGCAACATAAACTACTTTGATATCAAAATCATCAGAACACTATCAATTTCCTCTTCAACAATATAACATGATTTCTTACCTTTATCCTTGTAATCTCTATACCTTTGGTGATCTCTGTGATCTCTCTTATCCTTTTACTTGCTTTCTCTTTCCTCATCCTTGTCATTACTGTTAGGACATCTTGCAACAATATGGCCAACTTTGTTACATGAAAAAAATATTATATGAAGTTTACCTTTATATTTTCCTTTTCATCTTTTCAATCTTCTAGCCATGAGTGCCTTAATATCAACTAGTTGCTCATCAGATGTGTCACTATCACTTTCACTTTTCAAACATTTTTCTTTTTCTCTCTTAGTTTTATACAAAATCATTTGTGACTTGAATGCATATTCAACATTAGGAACAATGTAGTTATCATAGTTAGATAGCTCAAAAATAGTAAGCTTACCAATAAGACTTTCCAGAGTTAGAATATTACTAGGGGTACATCTTGATTCTTGAATTGCTGAAATTTTGATAGCATAAATAGGAAGCAAATTTCTCAATACTTTACTAATGATAGTCTCATCATCAATTATTCCATTAGCTCCTCTAATAGCATTCAATATCTCCTTAATTCTACCACAATACTAAGCAATATTCTCACCTTCTTGCATTTTCATTTCATCAAACTTACCTCTTAAGATTTTAGCTTTTGCCCTTAGTACATTTGTATCACCACCATAGATGGTTGCAAGAGTATCCCACATTTTATTTGCAGTAGTGCAATTCTTGATATCTTTAAATTCAGGATAGCTTAAGGCAAATGCAATCTCCAACATTTCATGATTGTGTTCTTATTTTTCTTTCATCTCCTCGGCAGTCAAAGGTGCAACAGGTATAACATAGTCATGTTCAACATAGTACTTTGCCAAATCACCAATACCAATGAGATGCAGTTTCATCAAACTCTGTCATGCAGGGATGTTCTCCTTGTTCAACTTCGGTACCTCCTTTTTATACATCTTGATCATTAGCTTCAAGTACCCTTAAAATTTTTCTTTGTAAGCACCAATAGCTCTGATACCAATTGTTAATATTATTTTCAACAATAGAGAGGGGGAGTGAATCAGTTGTTCTTAGGTCCAAATGTACCAATTAAACTTTTAAACACTTCAATAATCTTTGATCTAATCACCAACACAACTCGGTCTCTAAAGTATATATACCAGAAACATATAACATGCAGTCCACTATCCAAAAGTAATTAACTTGCAAAATATAGAAACAAACACATCAAACATTCACACAAGTATAACACCAAGATTTATAGTGGAAACCCAATTTTGGAAAAACCACTTTGTAACATGTTACTAATATTTTCACTCTTCTGAAGTGAGCTCTGTGAAAAGCCAACCTTTTTAAAGGTTTACAAACACACTGCTAGGTTTGACCCTGTTAAAGGATTTAAACACTTTGTCAAAAGTGGCCTGGTTAAAGGATTTAAGTACATTCCATTAGAATGCCACCTTGATTAAAGGATTTAAACAATGACTGTTAGGTCAACCTTGATTAAAGGATTTATACTGATACAATGGTTAGAAAGTAGTAATAGTTTTTGATCTGAAAAACATACAACTCACTTTGTAAATAACAGATCCAATTCGCACATATATGTTGATTTACTGACCGAGTTCCATTTCTATCTCCATCTCTGATCTGCTTGGAATTCTCTTCAAGCAATCACAAATCTGATCAACTCCTTCACCTTTAGCCTTCCTCTTAGAATTATTAGTCAATAACATCAACAACTTCAGCATCCTATGTAACCTCACACTTAGGTTTTCCTATATACCTCTTCAGTTAGGTAGATCCATCTTTTACTGCTTAATCTCCTCCATAGATCTTAGGTTTAGGTCAGATTCATTAAATCCTTCCATCATTTAAGTTCTTCATCCTTCCTTCTAGATACATCTAGAAACTTCTCATTGAATCCATAATAAAATGATTTACCATGCATTAAATTATCCATACAATCAATTAATAAAGTCAACACGATTTACATAACTCAAGAATTCAACTATGTCGGTTGGGAATTTGAATTCTTTCTCCAAATGTAAATTACAGACAGTTAGTCAATACTACTTTCATCTCCTCAGTCATCACTATGTAACTCAGTCATTTCTACAAATTGTCTTCCTTGGCTAACATTTTCTTGCTTGGAAATTTCTTGTTGCTTGGCATAAACTGATGTCCAGTCAACACTAAATTTACTTAGCATATATTGGCGCCGGGTCGACACTAACTTCACTCAGCTTAAACTATATTTCTTGACTTTTTCTTGGTTAAGCCTACTTCTTCAGTCTTTCTTCTTACTTAGATAAACAATACATTATCTTATCAATGTGCCAAATAATAAAGTACTCATTGAAGTATCAAATAACTCAACCTTTCCCTAGGTTCTCTTGTTATCTCCCTTGCCCTAATCCTTTTCATCAATCAATAGATATAGTACTTTCTTAGATAGCAACTGTCTTACTAGTTAAGGTTTGACATCAATGACAATACAACAATTGTTTCAATTGCAGTTTCCAACATATCAATGTATCATAAATTCAAGCTTTAATTGGGAACCTTTCTACACAACATCACCTTTTATTCACAATAAAAGACCTTCATGCACCTAACCCTAAACATAATAAACCTTTACATATTGAAGCCATTGTTTGACATCGTCATAAAATTAAAAGAGTACTAATATATTGTGGATCTGGTTTGAACCTTTGTACATTGAAATTAATAAGACAGTTGGGAATCCCTAAAGACCTTGATGATCCAACCAAGAAGATAGCAATAAAAGCATATGATGACAGAGAAAGAGAATTTAAAGGATTTATTGTACTTCCTCTTCAAGTGGGTCCTACTTTGATAGAAACTACATTCCAAGTGCTTGACCTCTACCTACCATATAATATTCTCCTTCATATACCTTGGATCCATGCCATTCAAGTTGTTCCATCCACCTTTCACCAATGTCTTAAATTTCCTCATAATTCTAGTGAAGTCACTATTATTGGAGATCCTAAACCCTTTTAGTATTGTAAGATGCTTGAAGGAAAATAAATTAAATTTATTCCCTCTTATTGAGTTATTCAATCCCTCCACCATGAAACCATCGACTGATGAAACTTCCACCTCTAAGACCACCAATTTTGATGAGAAAGTAAAGATTGCTAACAAAGATTATGGAGAATATTTTATATAAAATTCCTTGTATGTTGGTCAACTTCCCCTATCTCAAAAATCATATGGTTGATCTTCACTCATCACATCCAAGGAAAAACCCACTATCAAGTGTAAATACATGAATTTTTAACAATGGGGACCCCTTGATGAGGAGAGTTTGGAAGAAGATGTACTATCATGGCTATACAAAGAAGAGAAGGATAAACTTGTTGATATACCTAAAGAAAAATATCCTAAAGTATATCCCATAGTTGAGAATATGGGATACAATGGAGAAAGATTGGGAGCATAAGAGAAAGGCATTAAATAACCTATCAATCCAAAGTCTTACTATCACAATGGAGGACTCGGATATCAAATAGGAGATAATGTGTCCTCTCAAAATGATTATGAAGCTTCCTCTGATTCCAATGATCCTGAGGAGGAATTCTATGATGTACCCTTCGAATGCCTTGATGATGAAATTTTAAAAATTAACCATATACTTACCATAAATTTTACTAACCTTACATTCTCTAGTATTTATCTTAAACACCCCGAGCTTATTTTTTGGGATCAACAAGAATCACCACTATCTTTGGATATATGTGAAATAGATGAAGCGGTGCTAGAACCCCAAGACCTAAGAAATATCCAAGAATATAAATACAAAATTATATATCATGATCATGCATACTTTGGGCATCAATTCTATTCTCTCAATAAAAAAAAGTAAAATAAAATAAAACAAGGCATCCCCTGGTGAAAAAACTTTCTAAGGAACCTTCAAATAAGGAGAAATTAAAAGTAAAGGACACATCTTTTGGTGAAAACCTTTTTGAGGTGTTAGAAGAGGGAGAAGTTTACTTTCCCTTAATGATCTTTCCACATAAAAAATCATCCATTCTATAGAAGATATAGTGGAAGTGAATCTTGGTAGAGTAAAAATTCCTAAGATCACCTTTATCGTAACATCTTTGAATGAGAAAGAGAAAGAAGATATAACTGAGTTCCTTCATAAAGCATAAAAAAATTTTTCTTGGTCATGTGTAGGTATGTGTGTTTTGGATCCAAACCTAGTTGTACACCATCTTATTATATATCCCGATGCCAAACCTATCAAACAAAAACTCAGAAAAATGCATCCCCAACTAGAACTATTGGTAAAAGAACTATAGATGTTATATGTCAAATTCATAAGACATATTGATTACCTTGAATGGGTCTCTAATATTGTATTAGTGGGTAAACCCACTGGGGGCATTTACATCTGCATTGATTTTCAAGATCTAAACAAAGCATGTCCTAAGGATGATTTTCCACTTCCTAATATACATATCATAGTGGATTTAACTTTTGAACATGATATGATATCTCTAAGGGATGTGTTTTCCAGCTATAACAAGATCAAGATTGCAACATAATACCAACATGAGACTTCTTTCACTACACCATGGGGTGTTTTATGTTTCCAAATTATGCCCTTTGGACTTAGAATGCTAGAGCTATGTATCAACACACTATGATGTCTATCTTCCATGACCTTTTGCATGACACCATAGAGGATAATGTTGATGATCTTTTGGAAATATAGAAAACAAGAGAATCACACATCGTTGTCCTTACCAAGATCTTTGACATACTAGGGAAATAAAAGGTCCATTTGAATCCTAAGAAGTGCATCTTTTGTGTCACATCAATAAAATTTATGATAATGTAGTAATGTAAATGATTAATTAGGAAAGTTGCTTAAAAACTAAAAAAAACCTGATGTATGGACAAGCATAGAGCTAAAATGTACAAAAACAAAAACTAGAAAGTAGATTTGACATGTGGCTAAAATATGGGCTCAAAATGTAGTGGACATGAAGGCAATGGAAACATGACATAAATGGAAACATGTACCTAGGACATGATGGCAATGGCGACTTATTTTAATTAAATTTTCTAGGGATCATTCGATAATTCTTGATCTTTCCAAATAAAATTGATGGATCTATAACCTGTTCTTGCACATAAAAAAATGGGGAAAAGGTTGTCTAAAGGGATTTTCCTTGGTCAAACCCTTGTTTAGGAAGCAACCTTGAAAATGAAATGAAATTACATAGAGAATTTAAAAAGATAAATGATTGATTCATCTTGCATAAACCTTCATGGACGGATCTAGAAATTTCTCATACCCATGATGATGCTTGAATGTACTTGAAATCCAAAGAATTAACCTTGGAATATGATGTATAATCAAGGATTCCCGCATAATTGCATAGGTCTATGAATGTCACTCCTAGATATTAAATGTAGATATGCTTGATAATCACTTGTAATGAAGGAGAGAGAATGTAAATGGAAGGAAGGATATTCTTTCTTGAATTGGGAATTCGTCTACTTGGCCTTAATGTGAGAGAAACTTTCTTTAATTGGAGAAGATTTCTTTTGACTTGAATGATCTTAAAGAATTGGATACTTGGAGACACTTGATCTTAGATTCTTTCCTATAATAGTAATGTATGTCAAAATAAGGATAGATAGGGGGTTTTTATACTCAATCCATCATTTTGGGATTAAAAACTGGTTTATGTTGACCAAAAAATCAAATCTCCCACTAATACCCCAACATCGAACCCTGAGAAAAATTTGGGCACTGATCCTAAGGGACATGACGCCATTGGAGACATTCCCCATGGAGAATGGGATAAAATTTGAAATGGATTCTGGTATAGGTGAATAGGTACAAGAAAAGTGGAATCGGGTGGCTAGGATCAAGCATAACAAGCATTCAGACCTCAAAATCACCAAAATGGGGTCTAATAGGTCCTAATGAAGCATCAAATCATGGGTGGTAACTTTTTAGGATGGTAAAATAACATCTCAAAAGTACAATAAATGGAAAAATCACTTTACACTAGCCATTATCCGATCTCCCCAATGTTCACAACTATCCTTGCAAAAGAGACACATATTCTAGCATTTTGTTAGAGTGACCTACTACTATACCAACCATTTTGTAATAACCATAATGATTTTAGTTCATCAGACCATTAATTATAGTCTATTGGGAGAGTTTATCATGTAAGTGCTATCCATAGTATGTGTGAAACACACAATTAGACTTAGTTCTAGAATGTGATGTCAACACTCTTAATGAGGGAGATAGAATGCAATAAAAAACCTTGATGAATGACAGGTCTTGCCATGCTTATACCTAGGCATATCTATTCACCTAGATGAATCTAACATGCTTGGTTGATGTGACATTGAATTGAACCATGGACGAGGTGATCCCCACATCAATCAATTCCAACTGACCAACATTTTAAGTGCACCACTTTTTTAAATAATGCACATAATAAAACATATCTATTCAATAACAAAAAGGATATGATATAATTTTTTCACATGTATCTATCATTAATTTACAAGCATTGAGTTTGCATTCATGAGGGTGACACCACCTAGCTAATCACCATTGCTACTTCTTGCATCAACAAGTGCTACAACTTTTAGCACAGTAGCATTGATGGTTCATTCCACCCTTCAAATAACAATCAAATAAATGGACCCTCTATAAGGGTTAACACTTGAACACTTCCAAGAAAGTGTCTACTTTATATGATATGTTTTGATAGACAAAATGAGATTCATCAACGCAAGGTTTCTACAATGCCAATGTATGCTTTGACTTCCTATGGGGAACATTATGGCACAAATTCACAATAATGATTACATTCAACAAAATGTTTCATGAGATCAGAGAACATACAATTACATATTGACAAGTTTTATGTCATGATATGAGAAATCTATTTTCTTATTTTTCATAAATTTGTTTACAACAAATGAAATGATTTCACTACATAATTAATATATATTTTATTTGGTAATGCCAATTTCCCTCTCCAATGCAAAGTAACTTAGGGGGTCAACATGACCAAATCTAAGCAAATATATTTACCAAGAAGTTATGTTATGCTCAAATATTTGTGAGTGCAAATAGGCCTTGTGAATGGTGCAATTCAGATAGATCAAACCAATTGTATACAAGAATAGTGAAGAGCCAACTCAACTTTTCCTTGTTTTTTGTTTGTTTAGTTCAAACATTATATAAGCTTGATCTAGGGTCACAACAACCTAATGTCCCTAAAAATACATTGAGTGATGGTGATAATTATCAAAGCCCATTAAAAATAACATGGACCTAGGCCTTGACAATACACAAATCACAAATCTCAACAATTGACATTGACATAACTAGCCAACGAGTGTTTAAAATCACAAATATAAGTAAAATTATGATATTGTGACAATTCATTCTCATGAGAGATGGGTTCTTATGAAGCACTACTCATGAGACATGGGTCAATTAGTTTGACCCAAAAATACATAGTTGAATCTTGGGATAATTATATCATAATTCAAAACTATCCATGAACTTGTAAGTCCCCACATATGCCTTGCCTTCACATTTCAAAGTTATGAATGCATACAACAAAACCCATATGTTGCTTATGAGAAAGAAGATGATATTTTAAAATGTAAACTTTTGAATGTAATTTATTTTTTTACAAGAGTGGCATACCACTAACATGCAAAGAAAGATGGTTGCCCCTTGACTTTGGATGGGTTAAACTCAATGTTGATGGCCCTTTAGTTGGGAACCCTAGTCAGGTGGGTGGGGGTGGTCTCATTACAGACAGATGTGGAAAAATCCTTATTGCCTATTCAGTAAACTTGAGTTTTCAAACTACCCATATGGTGAGGCGACAGTGGATTTCCATGGGATAGATTTGGTTATCAAACAGGGGTTCAAAAAGGTCATTATTGAGGGTGATTCCCTTAATATGATAATTATGCTTACCAGGGAATGAATCCTAGGATGGGAAACCAAGGATCTAATCATGAGATGTATTGGCCTCATGGTCAAGTTGGATGACATCAAATGACAACACACCTTTCATGAAGGTAATGGTGTGGCAAATAGATTGGCCATAGTGGGAAGATTTAATGACATAGTCCAAACTTGGTTTTGATTTCAAGACTTACCTCAGAAGCTTGTGTGATGATCATGTAAGATATGGCCCATTTGGAAAAGGAGGCATCTTCCCCAATACACATTAATAATGTGGAATTATCATTATTTTGTGTAGAATTTGAGATATTTCAATATTATTTCCCATATTTTTTTCCTTTCTATGGTTAATGGTTTGTATTCCCCTATGGTCATCTCTCTAAATTTTCTCTTCAATGAAATGATGGGTGGTGATCTCAACTAGATTGATTTGGATGAGTGCGATGAATACAAAAACAACACCCTTTACCCCATCCCACAAGAAGGGCATGTCAATAATTACATTGAGGGCATGAAAGAGTTTGATCTTGAGCTCTTTGAGAAATTTGAAAAGGCTTAGGACAAGGAAAGATTAAAATTGTTGGGGTTTATTTTGAGGTCTCAGTGGAGACAATTTCATCCACTACTGGTTTGGTCGCAGAAGGTAAGGTTGTTCCCAAAAATTTGAATGGGCATTACAAGCAGGACCTCAAGATTTTTCTTGGCCTTGGGGAAGATGTTCCAAGGCTTCAAATGGATTCAACATGGAAGTGTTGTTTGTAGAATGGAAGGACATTATATTGGTCCTAATCAAATTCTTCATCTTGGAACACATGTTTAAACACTTTCTTCCCCACTTATTTCATATGTAACACAAGGAGGGTAGGAAGATAGGGGCACACCCAAATGATCAACCTCCCACAAAATCCACATAGAGAAGCAATAACATAATAGCAGGGAGAGAGAGAATACATAGATTTCATATATTAATCACCATAGAAAGATTCAAACATGATGATTTGTAAGGCCTTTCTGCTTATGGCCAAATACACTAAGAATTCCAGTACAAATAGTCCTCAAATATCGAGGATTCAACCTCCAGATTCTATCTTCTATAGCCCCAAACTAACTCCTAGCTTGACTCCTAAAATCTACAACATACTACTTTATTTATACAAGAGGTTACCAAAACAAGTTGGCCTTCAAATCCAACATTGGAGAAGGGAATGCCTATATTTAGGTCTACATGCTTCCCAATGATCGATGCCAACATTAAATCTGTGACCAAAACCAAATACACAAGTCAGCCTCCAAAATAAACCACTCGATGAGAAACATTGCGGAGAAATAGAAAACCAACTCAGTGAACAATTGAGCTAACTCGGTGAAAGAAGGAACCGAGCAGCAATTGAGCCCTATTGGTGGAAACAGGAATACATCACCGAGAGCCCAAAAGAAGCTATCGAGAATAACTACGAACTCTAACTTGTTTTTGGTGATACATGATTGCCAAGAACCCAAGATGCTCCTGCATTAGACACCTGAGGTTGTTTTGAGATGATTCTTTGAATCATGCAGTAGGTAAAACTTGAGCTAAATCCAACTCAGATTGTGTAATCCATGAACTATATTCAATTGGTCTATTCTTCCATTTTACCAGATATTCCATGTACTCCTTCCCTCTTGTGCTTCTGCCAATTCTTTGTTCCAAAATCTGCTCAACTTCTTATGTCTTCTTCTTAGGATAATCATTTGGTACTGTCATTTATTCATTAGGTTCATGATACTCATACAATTCTACAATGTTGAATATAGGTGATATATCCATGTCATCAAGTAACTCAGTCTCATAAGAATTTCCACTGTCAAACTTTCTCAATACCTTGCAGGGACCAAATTTCTTCATCTTCAATTTTTCATATATTCCAACAAGAATTCTTCCTTTCTTCAAATGAATTATTACCTCATCCTCAACTGTAAAATTATTATGTCTTCTTGATCTATTTTCTCTATCCTTGTATTTTTTATTACTATGTGCCAACTTATGTTTCACTTCCTCATGCAATGTCTTCATGAACTTAACAAATTCTTCTCCTTCAACACTTCTCTTTTCTTCACCAGCAATGTTCTTCAAATCTAATATACCTCTCGGTTGTGTGCCATTTACAATCTCAAAAGGTGTTTTTGCAGTACTCCTATCCACTAAATTATTGTATACAAACTCTTCTTGTGCCAACATAGAATCCAAATTACTCTGTTTATCTCTAGCTAAGCGTCTCAACAAATTACCCAAACTTCTATTTACAACCTCTATTTGTCCATTAGTCTGTGGGTGAAATGTAGAACTATACCTCAACTTAGTACCCAACTTTTTCCATAGAGTCTTCCAAAAGTAACCAACAAAATTACTATCTTAGTTAGAGATGATACTCCTTAGTAATCCATGCAATCTGTCAATTTCCTTAAAGAAAAGATCTGCTATATGCACAGTATCTAATTTTTTTCTACAGGGTATGAAATGTTCCATTTTAGAAAATCTATACACAATAAAAAATATAGAATCATTACCTCTTACTTTCCTCGGTAAGCCAAGAACAAAATCCATGCTAATATCAATCCAAGGTTTCTCAGGAACAAAAATTGATGTATACAATCTAGTATTTTGACTTACTCCCTTTGTGACTTGAAAAACTCCACAACTTCTCACAAATTTTTGAACATCCTTATATAACTGTGGCCAAAAGTATCTCTCCTTAAGAAAATTCAATGTTTTGTCAATGTCAAAATGTCCAGCCAAACCACTACTATGTTTCTCCTTTATCAAATTAGTTCTTATTGATCCGATCAATATACACAAATGAATACCTTTAAAGAAAATACTTTCTTGAATAAAATAATCTTCCCATTTAGTACTTGGTTGATCTTGAATAGGTGCTTTGCACTTTCTCCACGACTCATAAAAATCAGGGTCATTTTCATACAAACATTTTATGTCATCAAAACCAAGAACTTCAATTATCATTTCAGTCATCAAAGATCTTCTTCTACTCAATGCATCAACAACTTGGTTAGTGACTCCACTCTTATGTTTTATCACAAATGTATAACTTTGTAAATACTCAACTTGTTTCATATATCTTTGATTCAACTTATTCTGACTACCCAAATATTGTAAATCCTTATGATCAGTATATAACACAAATTCACTCGGTGTCAAATAATGTCTCCATTTCTTTTGGGCTTGAACAATAGCATAGAACTCTTGATCATACACATAATATTTCCTTTTTGAATCATTTAATTTCTCACTAAAGAAAGCAACAGGTTTACCTTCTTAACTCAACACAACTCCTATTGCACTACCATTTGCATCACATTCAACTTGAAATACCTTATTGAAATCAAGTAAAGCTAATATAGAAAATTCATCAACCTTCTGCTTTAAAGTTTGAAATTTTTTATTAGTTCCATGTGTCCACTTGAATTCTCTTTTACTCCTCTCATAGTCTTGGTCATAACATTACAAATTGAACTGAAATTTCTGATGAACTTTTGGTAAAAACTTTCTAAACCATGAAATGATCTTTCCTCACTAGCATTTTTAGGTGTAGGCCAATTCAAAATAGATTCAACCTTCTCAGGATCCATTTTGAAACCATTAGCTGAAATCACAAATACCAAATATACAATCTCTTATTTCATGAAGGAACACTTTTTCAAATTTATCAACAACTTTTCTTCTTTCAATTTTTGCAATATCTATTTAAAGTGCAACAAATGTTCTTCTCTGGTCTTATTGAATATTAGAATGTCATCTAGGTATACAATCACAAATTTTCCCAATAATTTCTTCAAAACCTCATTCATCAATCTCATAAAAGTACTTGGTGGATTAGTTAAACCAAAAGGCATAACCAACCACTCATACAAACCTTCTCTTGTCTTGAAAGCAATCTTCCATTCATTATCTTCTTTGATTCTAATCCGATGATATCCACTCTTCAAATTAATTTTGGTAAAATACTTTTCTCCACTCAAGCTATCCATTATGTCATCCATTCTCGATATAGGAAACTGATATTTCACTGTTATTTTGTTGATTGCTCTGGAATCAGTACACATTCACCACTCTCCATTCTTCTTAGGTTCCAATACAGTGGGTACTGCACATGGACTCAAAATTTCTCAGATCAAACCTTTTTGTAATAATTATTTGATTTGTCGGTTAAGTTCCTCATTCTCGGTAGGTGTCAACCGATGTGGTGCTTTATTCGGTAAACTAGCTCCAAGAATCAGATCCATACAATGATCAAGGCTTCTCTTCAGTGGTAAACCATCAGGTAAATTATTAGAAATGATCTCTCTACTCTCGGTGAGTATCTTATCAACCTCTTTAGGGATACTATCCACTATTTTCTCACTTAGTTTGTTCGGAATCACAACAAAAAATACATCATTCTTCTTTAAATCCTTAACAAATGTTCTTCATTCCATCAAATAAACTTTCACAGATGTGCAAACATTACCAATAGATTGTTCAATCAAGGGTAAAAAGATTTGTCTTCTCCCATCAACCCAAATAGTATATTTATGCAATCTTTCATCATATATAGCATGTCTATCATATTGCCAAAGGCTACCCAAAAAAATATGACAACAATCCATAGGCATGATATCACATAACACTTTATCATAGTACTTGCCAATTTTCAAATTCACATAACATTGTTCACTTACCAATAGTGTATGCTTATCCTTGATCCATGAAATTTGATAAGGCTTCAGGTGTTTCAACCTTTCCAACTGCAAATTTGCAACCATTTCCTTAGATGCTAGATTCTCTGAGCTTCCACTGTCAATGATTACCTTCCACACTTTATCAACAACTCTACATCTGGTCTTGAACAAACTTTTCTTTACTGGATCTTCCTTATTACTTTCACTCCATAGTGCTCTTCTGACCATCAAGTTTTTTTCCTTCTTTGGTTTATTCATTGAGTCTTCTTGCACCAAAGCATTTATATTGTTACCGACCTTCTTGCTTGCATGTGTACACTCAAATGACTCATGTCTTTCTCCTCCACAATTGTAACAAGTTCCTCAAAATCCACCTCTATTATAGCCACCTCGGTGGTTATTGCCTCTTCCTCAAGAAGAAATTTCACCTTTCCATTCGGTCTTTCCTTTATACTGATTTGTTTTGTCTTGATCAGATCTATTATTTTCACCATAAGATCTACCTCTCCCTCTAGGGAATCTACCACCTCTTCCTCTTTGTCTTTGCTCATGTCTTTTGTTCAATTTCTCCTAAGCTTTCAGAGAAAATTGGTAAGCTTCTTCAATACTTTCCAACTTGACCAAATTGATTTCCTCTTGAATAGAAACTCTTAACCCATTCAGGTATCTAGAAATTATTTACACCTCATCCTCAATGTGTCCAGATCTGATGTCTAATCTATAGAATTCCTCAGTATAGTCTTTTACCGAGCTCTCTTTCTGCCTCAAACTTTGTATTCTCCTAACTAAGTTAATCTGATAATCACAAGGTAGAAACTTTCCTTTCAACTTATTCACCATCTTGTTCCATACCTTGATTTTGTCTTTTCCTTTCCCTTTTTTGGTCCAGTTGTAGATGCTCCCACCATAAGGATGCATGACTTTTCAATTTTGTACTTAAAATTTTCACCTTCTTTTCCTCAGGGACATTTTCATATTCAAAATACTTTTGCATCTCAGTTATGCAATCCATCAACTCATCTGAATCCAACCTTCCACGATATTCAGGAGGATTGAAGTGTGGTGTAGACTTCAAGTTTGTTAATGCCTTCAAAAGTCTTTCTTCACCTTGATCCATCACAGGTGCAGGTTTTGCTTCACCTTGTTGATCTTCGGCTTCTTCATCACTAACATCCTCAAGATGTCTTCCTCGGCATTGGATTGTCTCAACAGCTTCTAACCTAGAAGCAATTTGTCTTAGCATATCAGCTAAGCCTAGATTTGTACCTCACCTCCCACGAACCACCTTGAAACCTGCTTCAATTGCAAGTCAGATCACAATCTACCACCCTACAATAAATACCAACTAGGGCTTACAAAGACCTAGATTCACAAATCTGGATCAAGATCTAACCTCGCTCTGATACCACCTAATGAAAGATTCAAACATGTTGGGATGTAAGGCCTTCCTGGTTACAACCAAATACAATAAGAATTTTAGTACAAACAATCCTCAAATATCAAGGATTCAACCTCCAAATTCTATCTTATGTACCCCCAAACTAACTCCCAGCTTGACTCCTAAAATCTACAACATACTACTTTATTTATACAAGAGGATACTGAAACAAGTCAGCCTTCATATCCAACATTGGAGAAGGGAATGACCAGATTTAGGTCCACATGCTTCCCAATGATTGATGCCAACATTAACTCCATGACCAAAACCAAATGCATGAGTTGGCCTCCAAAATAAACCACTCGAACCGAGCAACAAAAAACCAACTCAGTGAACAACTGAGCCAACTCGATGAAAGAAGGAACCGAGCCTCGTCGGTGAAAACAAGAATACATCACCGAGAGCCCAAAAGTAGCTACCTAGCACAACTAACAACTCTAACTTGTTTTTGGTGATAGAGGATTGCCAAGCACCCGAGATGCTCTTGCATCACTATGTTAAATCATTTTTGGTGAAATGCCAAACTTAATATTCCTTTTTGGGTATTATCATCCTTGTCGCAGTCAGCAATGGCAAAAAGAAGCCCCCCGTATAATTTCCATGTGGCCCAGTCAAAGCAGATTGGCCATGATAACCCCAATCCCTCTTTGATTGTGGACTTTAGTAAACCTATGGTAAGTCCTAAGGCCACTTGACCTCCCTTGGCTTCATCCCCCACAAGCTCTACTAGGGTTAACCCTCAGCGCAAAGCAAAAGATGAAAGCTCTCGAAAATAATATTGTTGTTGTGTTAGAGGATTTCTCGAAAATAATATTGTTGTTGTGTTAGAGGATTTTGTGTCTACCAATACTACTGGTCAGCCTCCTAAATCTCCTTTCCCATGTTCCCAAGCCTAAAAAGTACCCTAATGACCTTGAAGTCCCCCTCAATGTTTCCCCGCCCCATTCTAGGGGCCCTACTTTTGCGGATGACATTTCCTAATTGTGAACAAGGTTGATAAACTATGCATCCTGTACAACTGCCAAAATACTTTTATCAAGTGGTTAATAGCCCAACTTGACATGTGAAGAAAGATAATCAATAAGTTGGAAGACATTGCGGAGGCCAAAGCTAAAGCTGAAGATTGGCCTAACATTAATATGGTCACTAGTGTGTGGGAAGTGGTAGAGGAATTGACCCAAAAACTAGACAATTGGGGCATTATGGAGGACCAAATTCGTGAGTGTAAAGAAAGTGAACCAGAGTCAAATAAACAAGGAAGTGGCTGAAGTTGGCTAAAGTGTTCAAAACATGAACATTAATATCTACAAAATATAAATATTTTATTTTTTCAATATATCTATAAATATTTGATATGTTCATTCTTCATTAAGATGATTTATTTGTAATATTATATAATAAATATATTCAATTATATATTTAAAAATATTATTGTTTTACTTTCTTTTACAATATATATAAATTTAATGTGTTTGTAGTTTGCACAATATCTATGTGCAGATATATAATATAATTATTATATTATTGACCTTTACTTTAAATATTATATTCAGCTCATACAACTTCAAACTATTAAAAAAATTTCAACATTGATTTATTTCATTTTCAAAAATGAATTACTCAAACTAAAATTATAATATGTTTTGACATCATTGATCATGACCTATTCTTAAAAAATAATAAAAATATTCAAATTATATGTCAACAACAATAGTATCTTAAAAAAATGTTTAAACTTTCATCTAATCAAAAGAACTTTATAAGTATAAAATTAACTAAATATGCTTTCCCAATCTCACATCCGCGGTGAGAATTTTCCAAAAGAATATTCCAGGCCATATGATTCCACATAAAACCTATTTGAAAAATAAATAGAGGGAGTGACAATACGAAATGAAGCCCTAAAATGGATCCGCTCCATGCAAAATCTGCAACATCGAGCATCCAATGTCAATGCCTAAAAATCTCGGCACAGGGTAAAATTATTGATAATAATCAAATGTGGCAAATACTGTCTGATGAATCACTCTCCTACGACATTTAATTCAATGTTTGCCGAGCAGATCGTGTGGAGAGGAGCTTCTCTCTAAGCTCTGCAACGTCTATGTCATGGAAATGATCCTGAGGAATCCAGTTTCCAGTGGCCGGATCTCTCATCCAAAACTCCTTGTTATTACTCTCTCCTCCTCCTGAAATAGGTTTCTTCATCTCCTTCTCCTGCGCCGCCATAACTCCGGACGATCTCATGCCCTGACTCGCAAAGCTCCGTCCGCTGCAGCAAAATAGGGTAAAATAAGCATAAATCCAATGGAAATAACATATATTAAAGAAAAACGGAAGCAATACTGAAAGATTAAAGCAACATTGATGGAAATATCATATATGAAAGAGAGATGAGAGCAATACCGAAACATTAAAGCAACATTGATGTAAATACTGAAAGATTAAAGCAACATTGATGTAAATACTGAAAGATTAAAGCAACATTGAAAGCAATACTGAAAGATAAGCAACATTGATGGAAATACCATAGATGAAAGAAAAATGAAAGCAATATTGATGGAAATACCATAAATGTGTGTGAGCAGTCCACAGGCGTCTGAGATTGGAAGACATTAGGCGCTCCATGAGAATGTTTTTCCTCCTCTCCAGACGCCTCTGTCGACCACAGAAAACTCAGTCTGCTTCCCTGAAAATACAATGTGCACATATGTGTTCCATTTATAACAGGGATGCTACTGCTTAGGGTTTAGGGTTTGAGTTAAGCGCACCGATTTCAGCGGACGGAGGCGCCATAAACGGTTAAAAGGAGCGGCTCCTAATTTGTTCGAGGTTTGAAGTCATTTGCATTTCATGAACTTCAATGGAGTTTCGCCATACTTAACGGTTTCGCTTAATTTTTAAGAATCTGTGCAAATTAATAGAAAATTGAATCTTTTTAAAGATTGGTCAAGGTTTTGATTATTTTTTTAAAAAGGTTACCAATTTTTTTTGGAACTTAATTAAGAGAAGGGCATTGTTATCTTCTAACTTCTGTCATGTATTAAACATTGTGACTAAATGATTCTTGTTGTTTTGTAATTCTTGTAAATATATTTTTATTAATACTTATTTTTAACATATTATTCATTTTTTTAATTAATTATTAGTTACGTTTTTTGATGAAGTTGTTTGGTTCTAAATGAGTCATAGATCTTTGGCTCTTAGCGGAAGAAGTTCCCAAACCTTTTTAACAAATTTTTTTTTTTAAATTAAATATTTTTCTTTATAAAGTTAAATATTTAAACAAAACAAAAATTATTATAACTATTTATGTTCATTGGTATCTATTTTTGCTCCCTCCTCTCTTGCTTTCCTTTCTCATTTCTTTTCATTTAACCTTACTTTGCAATATATCATTTATATATCTCATATTGATTTTGGATCTTAGAGTATGAATTTAATTCAAAGAAATTTATTTACTATTCTAAATATTAGATGATGTTCCCTTGCTTGCCTTAATAGAAAGTCTATCATGTCTTTATAGTTTCAAAATAATTGTGATAATGAATTAGTAGTTTTTTTGTTTTTTTTTTTATCGGTAAATTATGAGTTTTTATTAATATCAAAATTCAGAATTACAATAATGCCACTGTGTAGATACTCCCTTCCACTAATATATTCTTCACTACTATCATCTATGTTGCTTAATCTTCTTTACATTTAGCCACTTGGGCATCCCATATAATCTATCTAGACCAAATAAGCATTACAGTTAACAACTAATGATAATAAGTTAGGATTCACAATGACAAGTTATATATTAATTGTTTTTAGGAGTACCACCCTCAAGAATCCTCGCTAGGGTGTGTTGTCCCTAACCCCTATTCAGTTAGAGGACTAGAGCCCAAAAGGTGGGTACCTCCCTTGCAACTCACTACACTCACATATCAATAGTGCATTTAGAATTATTGCAAGGTTGAGACACTATTTTCTTATCAATCTTCATGCACATCTACATTGAAAATTGGTTTGTGAAAGACCTTATGACGATTGTATGAAGGATGCAATTTATCCTCACTACCTTAGCCTTCTAGTATTTGGAGACATAAAAATTAGGAGCATCACCATCTAAATCTAGGTCCATCCTATAGTAATTGCAGATTGTAATAGGTTGAAATTATTAGATAATAAGATTGGACTCTATGTTTTGGTGGACGTAGCCCAAGATTGGGTGAACCACGCTAAATATTTATATCTTCTTGTTCTACTTCTATGTGCTTTATTCCTTTGCATTATTGGTTATATTTACATGTGACTGCTAGATTTATGTCTTCTAATCCTAACAAGCGGTATCAAGGTGGGTTATTTTTAGCTATTCTTTGTAGGAAGGTCTCATAGATGAGTGAGAGCCTCACGGTTGAGTGGGAGTAATGTCAGATGAGGATAAGTTGAAGGTTGAGAAGTTTAATGGGCAAAAATTTTAGTTATGGAAAATACAAATTGAGGACTATCTCCATTAGAAGGATTTATGGCAGCCATTGGAAGGAAAATATAAGAAACTAACACGAATGTCTAATGAGGATTGGGATATTTTGGATAGGAAGGATCTTGACAGTATTCATTTATGTCTGGCATAATCGGTGGCATTTAATATTACACAAGCAAAGACAACTAAAGAGTTAATGAGAACCCTAGAGTGAAGTTATATAAAAAACCTTTCACTTGGAACAGGCTATTTCTTATGAAGCCTTTATTTAATATGAAAATGGTAGTTCAGGTGGGTCAATTGTTGATCATTTAAATGAGTTTAATACAATTACCAATCAATTAGCTTCTGTTAATGTGAATTTTGATGAAGAAATTAGGTCTCTTTTGATTTTGTGTTCTTTGTCTTACAGTTGGAATGACTTGGTAATGGTTGTTAGGGTAAGTGCATAAAGTTGCTAGTAAAAAAAGTGGCCACGTGAAGAAAAAAATTGAAAATTTTACAAAACCTGTGTGGGTTATTTGAGGTTCAAAACATTTAGGCTTGGCAATACTGAGCCGTGTTGAGCCTAAAATATCCAACTAAAAAAACTTATAGTTCTTCATAACATGTGGGAGTTATGAAGAACTAAAAAAAGTTCTTCATAACTTGCACGTGTTATGAAGAACTATAAGTTTTTTAAAAACCCATGGCTAAAGGTCATTTTTAACACCAAAAATGGCTTGAAAATGACTGAGAGGGTTCCAAAATCACCAAAACTCAAGTGTGTTCCCTTGTCAATTATATTTTTCCAGTGGTTAGACCAATTTGAAACCATGTCATGTCATTAAACAGGTAAGAATTTGTTATTTTTATTATTTTTATTTTTATTTGAATTGAAGTAAGCTTTATTTAATTGATTTAAGTTTTTTTTTATTAATTTGATGTCAGATTTTGAAAACAATCCCCAACAACAAAGACCTTTTCATCCACAACCAACACAAGAAAACCTTGAAAATGTTGCACATGCGAAATAAAAAAACCCCAAGATGCTTATCCACAATAACAAAACCCTCAAAATGATGCTCCTAAACAACCACCGCCACCCCAAAACCCTCTACGTCCTCTAGTAGATCGTGTACAAGCCACACAAGAGGATCTTATCAATCGTCTGACATAAAACACTACCCAAATTTCTATATTATCGAATAGGTTGAGGTCCTCTAGTCATGAGCACCACTCATCCCTCACCACAACCCTGTAAACAATGACCAATAGTGCAAATTAGGTGTCTAGAAATGTTACAAAATCAGGTTTATAGAGGGAGAGATGTGCATTTTTGCAAAAGGGTTGTCATATGATGAGGTGAAAAGAAAGGGCATACTTAAAGATGCCATATGTGCTCTTTTCACCAATCCTAAAACTAGTAACATCCTACTTACTGCTATGGGTAGGTTTCCTTATACATTGGTGTGTGCATGTTGGGATGAAATAATTTTTTTGGAATATGTGGTATATGGTCTTTGACCAAATACCTTGTAACAATTAGGAGGTGCCTCTATATTTTTTGAGATAGCTATATTATAAGTTTATCCTTGGCATGAAGCTAAATTACTTTGATATCTGATAGTTCCAGGGTAGAGGGAGAGCCTCTTTATAGGATAGACTTGGGGCCCATAGGGTGGTAGACCCACAACATAGGAGGCTTGTAACTCCTAAACCCATGGTTCACATCATGGTCCTAGTAGCCTTGAAGGAGTTTATGGAGTTGCATACTCTTTAGGTAGTTGCATCATTGAATGATACTATTGTTCAACATGGCACATAGTTAGTCAGACCAAAGGATGGATCAACACCTGCAAAACCTCCATCATCATCAAATGCACCACTCAAACCAGCCCATTGAGCATATGTGCACCACTTTCTAGAGTATATGTTTTGGTGTAGACACTAATGTGAATGAGGATGGTTCAACATCCCATTCATGTACACGTTGTCAGAGTATATGTCATGCTTCCACTCAAGAGGATATGAACCTCACTGACAACCTCATGACCATGGTGTTTTCTAGCGAGCAGACGTAGGTGTGTTTATTTACATGTCTATGACATGTTATGAATTAATCACCTAAATCTTATAAAAGTAAATAATTTTTTATTTATAGAACAATTTAAAGTAATATATAAATAATATGCATTGCAGGCTATAATAGGTGGTGCAAGTACACCACATAGTGTTCGTTCGACTCCACATGCACAAGTAGCTTCAACACTCAAGGTAGAAAATTTAAATAATGTTAAAAATAGAATAATATGTTGGTTTCAAAATATATTTTGAACTAATATGTATATTTATTTGGTGTTTTATAGGGGTTGTCAGGGGCTCAAATACCCCAAGTTGATGATGTCACACTTTTGGCCATTGACTTATGCCTAGAAAGCTTTGCGGTATCATATTTTGCACATCTTTTATTTACAATTTTAATTGAACCCATGTGATTCATTTAGATTTAGATATTTTTGACTTAGACTTAATATTATATATTCATTTCTCTTATGTTAATTTTGTTTCTATTAGGTTACCCCACCTAGCTCGAGGCCCTCTCATGTGTGAAAGACATCTTCCAGTACACTGAGAGAGAAAAAGATGTCCTTGTGGACACCCAAATGATAAAAGTTAGTTTAGTGCAATTTAAATTTAATTGTTGAAATGTATTATGATTAAACATGTATATGTAGATATTGATGAATGCACCTGATATATTTGTTTTATATACAAAAATAACTGGACTTTACAAAATTAATCAATGCACTTGATGTCGCTGAGGCTCATGAGAGGGAAGAGGTAATATTTTCATATTCACTTTCGATTGCATTTTGGTTTGTTAAGAATCTCTAAATTCTCCATCTATGACTATAACATATGTTATCATTTTTCATACAAGAAATGATCATAGCTACATCATCAGTGGAAATTCCTCCTAAGAGTACAAGAGAACCATCTGAGGTTCTAGTATGCATTTTTTGTATATATGTTAAACATATGAGTTTATATATAAGTACATGTATTTTTTTTTTTTTAGTGTTTATCAAGAAATTTTAGTTATTAACTTGTATTAATTGCCTTATACCTAATACAACCCCCTTTGTAACTCCCCATAGATTCTCTACCATTCCATTTTGTTAGGAGTCCCAATCATCAAAAAGGGGTTCCAACACAACAAAGGGAAGAGGTATGTTTGTCTTCTTAGTTGAAACCCTCTTGTCAACTCCTATTGGATTGCATTCTTGCTTGTTTCAAATCCCTATTTCCTTCCTCTATGACTCTAACATCTCTTATCATTTACCATATAGGAAATTATCATAGCTACTTCATCAGTGACTGTGCCTCCTACTCATATAGGAGATCCATCTGAGGCTCTGGTATGCATTTTTTTTTACTCCATGCATTTTTAGTTTTTAGTGTTTCTAGACATATATGTTATTAACTTGTATCAATTTCATTTTACCTATTATAGCTCCCTTCATGAATTTCCATGGATCCTCTACCTTTACTACACAACCCAGCAACAAAAGAAAGACATGAGGTAATAAAAAATTTGACTTCAAATAAATTACAGTCTAGTATTTAGTAATTTTGATGTTATTTATATATATAATTCAACATTTGAATTGTTCATGTGCAACCATGTACTACTCCGAAGAGGCTCAATTTTGATGATCCACCATAGTCGTAAATATTGATAAAGACATATCATTCTAGATGTGGTCATTGAAAGACCAATTTATTTATATATTTGACATTTGTATTGTATATATTGACCTTGACATGGCACATGCCACATTTTTGTAACTCTATTATTGGCTTGACATTTATGCCATTTTTGTATATGTACATGATTATTTTTCATTTTGATATATATGAAAGTTGATATTCGATCCAATTTTTTCATTGTGTACATATCTTTGTCCTTCAAAACTCATTTATTTGCAATTGAAATGTGCTCCAACTTGTTCATTATGTGTATGTCTTGATACTTTGAAACATACATATTTACAATTAAAATATGATCCAATTTACCCATTCTATGCAGCTCATATGGTGTATACTTTTAAATAATTATTTAATATAATAGAATGCAAACATATTTATTATTGGAGTCATATTGTGCTTATGAATGAATAAAATTTAGACACAAGTTCCATCAACACCACCAAATTTCATTGTTGGAACATGCATCGGGAATGATCAATTTCATATATCTACCTCTTTGGACACCTTTTGACATGTTTCAACACAATTTTTTTTAATTTTTTCTATTTGAACCTTTTCTAGGCTATATATGGACATCTTGAATTCTGCTATCTTCAACAGCTTATCTCAAAACATATGGTCAAAGGTCTACCTACAATCAACTTTTCTAAGGGTGCATGTTCAACTTTTTAAATGGATATGCATCTAGAATAGAATTTTGAAGAGGGGAATTCTTTGAAAGAATTTGTTGTTCTTGAGTTGGTTCATAGAGTTCTAGTAGGTCCCTTTCTAGTGACATCAATCAACAAGGGTTGCTATGTCCTCACTTTTATTGATGACTTTTCCCTCTACACATGGGTATACTTGCTTGGTCACAAGAATGAAGTGTTTGATAATTTTCTAATCTTAAAGAGTCATGTTGAGAGGAAATCAAGTAAAGCCATCAAGTTTCTTCATGTAGAAAATGAAGTAAGCTATGTGAACTCAAGCTTTAGAGACTATTGTGAATTTGATGGTATTGATCTTTAGAATTTAGTTGTATTTAGTCCACAACAGACAAGAGTTGTAAAAATGAAGATTAGAAATCTTAAGGAAATGGAAAGTTGCATGATTCAAGCCAAGTCTCTTGATCCATCACTTGTGGTATAAGATATAAGTTGTGCCAATCACATCCTTGATAGATCTCCTCATAATGCCTTAGATGGAATGACTCCTTTTGAGGCATGGTGTAGAAGAAAAATTGTTGTGAAACACTTCAGAGTATTTGGTTGTCTAGCATGGGAAGACATATCTTCATAGAAATGAAAGGAACCTCCACCAAGGCCTTTTACATTCATTGGATATGAAGAAGGTGTTAAGGAATATAGACTTATGGATCTTGAGACTCATGAGATTTTCATAGATAGGAATGTTCACTTTGAGGAGAGTTCACCTAGCTTATCCTCTACTCCTCTCCATACTTCAGACATTGTGGATTGTGACAACAGTGGCAGTGATTCAGATGGTTCATCTACCTCAACCCTGACATGCAAGATTACACCTTTTCTTGGTAAACTTAAGGTTGAGGATACTCCATCATAATCTTATACTAGATCTCTTTGGGTTAGATATAATCTTGATTTAGTAGGTTCACTTGTGGGGGATCCTTCAGACAGTCGAAGGACAAGGTCACAACATCAATACATTCCACATGCATACATTGCTATAGTGATAGGTCCATATGATTTAGCACAACAAGGTACACCTTGTCTTATAGTTACAACATTAGAGGATGACTACTTGACATACATTTCATGTTTGTTTGTGGAGTCCTAAATTGAAGATATGAGAGACATCATTTATGATATATATCTTCTCTTTGATGAGGAAGATCCTTCTTCAGTTATTGTGAGGGAACACTCTGACCCTCTTTTTTATTCTCTACATGATCAGTCTTTCGAGGTTGATGTGATTGTGGATCCTTATGTACAATAGTTGTAGGAGGTCTTTTTATGATTATGGGACACACTTGGTTCTTTGGGACATATTCTACATCCATCCTTTGTTAGGAATAATGGTCCACCAATAAAACTAAGAGGGGGGGGGGGGGGGGGTGAATCAGTTGTATGATAGATTATTAAACTTTAAACTTTGAATAGCAACAATACCAAATAAAATGAACACAATGAATGCCAACACAATAACACAATATTCATTATCGAGGAAATGCTGTTAAAGATAAAACCCTGGTGGGAATTAACACCCACTAATGATGTACTGAGAGTATAATATCCTTGTTAGAAGATCTAGCCTTGTGAGGAGATGATTAAAATATTATAGTACATAGTCCTTGTTAGAGGACATAACCTGTTAGGAGTCAAGAAAAGAAGTAGGCTCACTATCCAGGATCAATGCCTAAAGAAGGTTAAGTCCACATTCAGAACTCATTGTTCGCAATACAAGTGTATATAAAGAAATAGACAATCCTTGAATTGTCTAATAGCAACTGTCTTTTCTTGATTAGTTCCCATGAATTATCTAAGTTATTATCTTCTCTACATCCAACAGACACAAGCTCGCATCTTCCACATTTCTCTCTTATATCACATACATTTTGCCATATCTTTTTAAAAGAAAAGATCTTATATATATATATATATATATATATATACCCTACTAAAAAATAAATTATTAGGTCGGCCAATTAGGCTTTCCTAATTTACAAATAATTACATAACTCCTTGCTAAGATACACATGGTATCTAAAACAAGTATACAATAATTATATCTCAACAATTAAGGACCAACATCTATAATCCATGCTTGCCATTCATGATACACACTACAACTCTGAAGTCAGCTTCCAAATAGGTCTTCTCCTAAATACATGCCACAACTGATGTCATCCTTCTTTTTGTACCTTGCTAAGATCAAAAAATATTCTTTAGTACACTATCTGTCATCCCTTAAGCTCGCATACACTAAATCCTAATCGCATGTAAGATATACCCAAAACTCAGAGACTTTACTCTATCAACTTCCATTGTCATAGTCCAGTAACCAATCTTCACCAAATATTCTGTAACTCAACCAATATGTAGTATTACATCATGCGATCTTAGATATAATATCACAACACCTTCCCGTACACATAATTTTGTTCACACGTTCTGAATCATTTGTACGATCTCCATACATTGTAATAACCATCTTGTTCTCTTCATAGAAACATATGTTGACATCGCTAACAAAACACAAATGACAACAATAGTAATTCCAACATCACTCAATAGGATAACATAGTGATTAAACATATTAAATGCATCCAAAAATATCCCCAATGCATTAGCAATATCCAACACCCTTGTTTGATCTTGACTTGTTCTTTTCAATAGTTTTGGAATGGGCATTCTTCAGTATTGACACAAGGGCAGTTGAGCAATTTTCAGAGACATCATTCATCTTGAGGTTTCTTCCTACAAATTGGGGAGACATCTCATATACACCTATGACATTGTTTCTTCCTAATGGGAGGAACATTGTTTGACATTCATAGACCAACTTATACATTCATCTTGGAGAAACTATCACTTATGGGCATTCTACATTGAGATGAGTCTACCATGTCTCTCTTCTTCTACTACTTCTCTCTTATGGGGGGAATTTTTCCTCTTATTGCATTTTTTCCTTCTCATACTTCTTTATTGTATATACATGATATATGTTGTAATGAGGGGGTCTTTATTACGCCATCCATCCATGCATCTTTTTTTTCATCTCTCTTTTTGGGGGAGGGTTTTTCCCATGAGGTTTTCCCTCTTTCTCCACTTTATGAGAGATTGCATTACATTGCTCTTTCATATTGTACATGGGTACCTAACATGACCTAGTAGTCGGTGTTAGTGTGATTAAATATTCACTAATTATACTTTACTTAAGTTTACTTAGGATAATGCATTTGCATATTAGTTGTCATTAAGACACCTAGGAGTTTTCATTTCATTTTAGCACATGGTGTAGGAGAATTTCCACTTTAGGTGGTGATAGTTATCATCACATTGCTCTTTATGTATGAGATCCACCTTTAGTGCTCTTAACACATTATCACCCTCTCATTGTTGCACATGTTGCACATACTTTGATGTACAATAGAGGATGATCCACCTTTGGTGGATACGTGATTCCACCTAGTGTGGTTGATAGCTTATCATCTCCTTATCATGTAGTCTTATGGCATTGCCTATATATTTAGGCACTCCTACATTGCACTTAGATTGATTGATGGATTAATTGCATCCATTATCATTTGATCATTATTAACCTATTCATTTGATCATATTATCTTGTCTCTCTTGTTCTGCTATCTACTGAGCTTCTAGATCTTGACATTTTATTCTTTGTCTTAGGAAAATTCTTACTGTTACCCAATATTTCCTGATTCAATAAAATTTGGTCATAGGCTGGGATCCATACAATATTCTACAAATCCTGTTGAACACCTATGAGAAATTTTCATGGCTTTACATCTTGTCTTCTGGTCTCTGCAACTATCCAACTCTCTGGTCTACAGGTTTTTTATTTGAAAAAGTGACCGTTATAGCAAAAAACCCTAAAAACCCTATGGCCTGTTCTATTTCGCTGTTACCTCTATCAGCCACTTAAGTCTTTTTTTCCCATGTGCACTTTATAGGAAGCCTTTAGTCACAAGATCTCTAAGTCCCCGAAACAATATTCCTTTCTGTTCCCCGATTATGTGAATATTTTTTATCTCCTAGTCTCTTGATCGGATGGCATATTCTTTTTCCATTCTGTGACTCAGTGAATTGCCTTTAGTTGGGTAATCTCTTAATGTAACTCGAGGTCAACAGTCCTTTCAGCAATCCAGTGACTAAGGCATTTCTCCTAACTATAGTCATAGTTTGTGTCAATGCCAGGTTAAGTTCTTCCTTTAGTCGCTTAGTCTCAGGAGTTAACCATGGTTGGCCAAAAGATCATGAGACTTCGAGTTTTCTTAGTCGCTTGTTCACCAGATATTACCATGGTCAGAGGTGGTCAGCTCAAGGTAAAGTGCAATGCAATGATGAGGTGCCACATGTCTCAAGTGAGCCCAGGGTTTATAAGCTTAGTCTTATGTTCGTAAAGTCCAGACTGAATATTCCAATCCATTCAACAATTGTGAGAAAGCCTTAGTCGGGTAATCTCTAAACCAAAATGGAATATTCTCATTTTGTCTGGCGACTTAGAGAATGAGGGCTCAGTCGCTAGATCTCCAGATCTAACCCAGGGTAAAGAAGTTTCTCAGTGACTTGGAGATTGCTTTGGTCATGTGTTCTCAGAGTTTACCCCCCAGTCAAGGAAAAGGTTATGAGGTTCAGCAAAGTCTTCAGTCGCGCAATCTCCAGATATGCTTAGGTTAAATTAAAGCCTGATGTCATGTCAGAACCTGACGATTATGTTTCTCATTTGGCGATCCAGTGACTGTGTGTTCTCATAATCTCTTGATCCCAACAGTTATGTCCTTAGCATTCCATGATTTAGCGATACGATTATCTCTTAGTCTCATAATCAAACTCAAGGTTAGGCTTTTATCTAGCGACCTCAGGAATGCGGCATTCGTGTGATCTCCAAACTTGACCAAGGTTAAGGAAACCTTTCAGTGGACTAGTGAATACACAGTCGCTCGATCTCCAGCTTCCTTGTGGTTAAAATAAGGTGGGCCAAGGTTGAACAGTTGGCAGTTGTCAGTGCTGATGGAGGTGGTCAAAAGAAAATGAAAGAGTGACAAGTGGCAGAATGGGCCTAGGTTTATAAGCTTAGTTAGATGATCACTCAATGAAAAGAGAATATTCATTTCTATCTAGCGACTGTGAGATTGCCTTCAATCACGTGATCTCTTAACAAGAAGGAATATGCCAAAGGTATTCAGAGACTCAGCGACCACCGTAGGATCCAGCAAGGATCAAGGTTTGTCACGTAATCGCCAGTGCAAGCCAGGGTTAGATAAGGGGTCATGCATTTTAGTGACTAAAGGGAAAAGAAGACCCAAGGTTAAATGTAGAGTTAAGGTTAAGATTTGATACGGTGCCCGAGTGAAATGGAAAGATTTGAAGACTACATTTTAAAGGATAGATCAAGTTTGAATATCAGCCGTAGATGGGAAAAAGCTTGGTGCCACCTGTGACCGTTTATATTTTTAAATTCAAATATCTAAGGAGTACCAAATTTGAGCAGTAATGGCAAGGCCAAGTTGCAGGGAGGTAGATAGATCAAGGTGGCTTGTCTGCAGGCAGATACAGTACAAGGATGGGCACACAAACAGTAATCTGATTGATCAGGATATTTTTCATGGATGCATTTATGATTAGAATTGATAGAGTTAGGGTTTTTATTATTTTATGAAAATTTGTGTAACCCTAATTATGTCTTTTACTCCTGCTTGCGTGTAATTGAGGAGATGTATATAATTTTTTTTGAGCTTTTGAAGCTTAGAGAGATTACATTTTGTAAAAAGAGTTTTCCTCTTTCTAGGAGTTATCTGTGGCATTTGTTCTACCCTCTGGCTTTTACAGTCTATAACCCTTCATTGGAATCTTAGATTCAATAGAGGCTATCTGTGGCATTTATTTTTCCTTCTGGTCTTTCCCTTGTTTGTATTTCTCTTATTGAATATAATATACTAGCTTTATTGGATAAATCTTGGAGTTCTAGGGCCCTTCTTTCTTTCAGCTTATTTGTGTACTACTGTGTTTGATCTGATTTGAATGAGTTTGTGGGTATAATTCAACCCCCTGTCATTCTGTCTCATTCCTGTGCCTTTTTGTTGAAGAGAACATTTGCTTGCGGGTCACAGTTTGTGTCTTTTGTCCAGAACCCTCTGTGAAATGCTTATGCAAGCTTGTTTAGAAAGATTGTGTTCTATTAGATCTGAGAGCTTTCATGTTGATTTGGTCAGTGTATTATGTTCATTTCATTTCAGTGTATCACCTAATAGGATAGTTTGCTTTCAATTATTTCCCTTTCATGCATTCCTTCTATCCTTTTTTTCCCTTAAGAATTTACTTTCCTGTCCAAGAGAAAATTAAGGTGATTACCCAAGAGGAACTAGCCTAGAACATGGAGGTCTCATCTCAGTTAGCATAGGTCCCACAACCTAGAGATGATTCCCATGTTATACTAAGTTATCAAGACCAAGAGAGCTTGAAACAAGGGTGCAAACTTAGTGTATAACAATTCTGGCATGCCCAGTGGGACAGCAAAAGAAGTTCATTATTTGAAGATTATGTTATCTCTGATATACTGATTGCATAATAAAGACTTTCAGAAGTTTCTCTATCAAGTATATCTAGCGACTCCACTGATTTCACAGATCCAGGCTAAACTTGTTCAAATTTTATGAGAAAGATTGAGACTAGGAGCTCAAAGCCTACTAAATTTTTAGAGTTTCCCTTAAAAAGAGGCTACAAAGGTAGATCAATCCAAAGAACATCCCCTGCAAGGAGAGTACAGTCTACACCACTTGATACTTCAGAAAGGAGACCTTTACCCTTTCATCTCAGAAGAAGAGGAAGATCTCTAACCAGAGATCTAGAGGAAGATTCAAATCCAACACCAAATACAACTCACACAGTTGCTACTCATCAAATTCCAGCTCCTACAATGGCTAGGCAGTTCGCTTTTGCACCTTTCAACTAGGGGAGTCCATTGAACTTTGCTCAACATCATGATGTGCCCTTGGTGGCACTAAAGAGTCTACCTGATTTCACAGGTGAAGGACAAACTATAGCTTTTGAACACATTAGAGATGTGACCATTATCTACAACATACATAATATAACTCAAGAAGATGTGGCCACCAAGCTATTAGCAGCCTCTCTCAAAGGTAAGGCTCTTGAATGGTTTAGAAATTTAACTGTTGGTTCCATTAATTCATGGGATGGATTAGGGGATGCATTGAGTAAACATTTTGAGGGTAAATCAGATAACTTGTCTTTGGTTGAGCAGTTGACAACCATTAAAAGAGACCCTCAAGAACAAATGACAGATTATAACAATAGATTCCTCAAGACATGGAATAGAATTCTAGTCTCAGTGAGGCCATCAGCTGACCATGCTTTCTTATACTTCTTGCAAAGTTTGAATGGTTAGATTTCTATCATGATCCAGTCTATGGGTGGTACCTCTTTACCCCAAGCTTTTGACATAGCTGTCAGGGCTGAAAATTATTTAATCTAGGTAGGTATGATAGCTAGAAGGCCACCCATGCCCATCTTTCCTAGCCTTCAACCCATTGCACCTTTACAAGTAACCCCATTTACCCCTATTCCCACCATATTAGCACCTTAGGCTAGTACTAGCAGTCAGGAGCTAAAGGCAAGTTTCTCTCAAGAATTACAAGGGTTGAAGAATAGTCAACAAAATAGTCAGCAAGAAATGACAAATTTGCTGCAAACTTTGACTAAAGAGGTCACAAACTAAAAGAGGCAAGGGCAAGGAATCAGACCACCCTTTCAGCCACAAGGCCAAAGTCCTAATCCACAATATCATAATCAGGGACAGCCTTATCAACAAAATAGGCCACCATACCAAGGAGGTTATCAAGGAAAAAGATAAAATTTTAATCAAAGACCATTCCAACCATACAACCCTGCACCTCTTAATTCTGCAAATCCAGTTAGGGACATGGTCCATAGTCAAAATAATATGGTTATGGACAATGAGTTTTGTTTTCCTTGTAATCGGCCTCATAATCAGGCTACATGTTCAAATGGATGGATGAATCAAGCACTAATGGTTCAAAATGTCTCACAAGCTCAATCAGAGGCTTCTTCCAATGGATCAGCTCCTCAACAAGAACCACAAGATAATGAGATTGCTCTTTTCAATTGGGAGTAGCAAGACCTCAATGGAGTCATTGGTGAACCTTCTATTGTTGCTAACACAAGGTCAAAGAGAAGAGCTCAAGATATGGAGCGAGAAGATTCTGGGACTAAAGCCACTACATCTACAGAGCCACTACAGTAGGCTACTCCCATCATATTTAAGAAGGCTCTTGTCATCACAAGCAAAGAGGGCCAGACTCTAAAAGAGGTGGAGCCTATTATAGTAAAAGCACAACAAAGAGTACACACTGCACGACACCTTTCAACATTGTAGACAACATGAAGAAGGTGAACATTACTATGTCTATGTGGGACTCTTTAGCTATTCCAGGACAACCTGAGATTTTGAAGAAAACTATGACTGAAATGACAACTCCTCAGCATACAAAAGAAACTACAAAGCTAGTGTTGGTCAACACTGATCAAGAAAAGGAGGCCCCAAGTTGCAACTCCAAAGCCAATACCATTCAAGGTAAGAACTCAAAACCCCCTCCCTTTTATGTATCTTTAATTATTGGAAAATCCTCAGTACATAATTGTATGGTAGATAGTGGAGCTACTAGCACTGTAATGCCCAAAAAGGTGGCTGACCAATTAGGACTTAAATATGAACCCCTTCAAAAGAAGGTTACCCAACTTGATGGATCCTTAGTTAACACTATAGGTGTAGCTAAGGATACCAGTCTAATCCTTCATGCTAGTCCTAATTTTTCTATCCTACTTGATATATATATCATAGATCTCCCTGCTTTATTTGCCATATGTCTATCAAGGGAGTTTACAGCCAAGATAGGAGGCTACCTTTCTTCTGACTGGTCTCACATGCTCTTTCACACAAGATATGGTACCAAGGTCACCATCAAATCTAAATCATTGGCAACACACCATATAGAGCCATATGTGTCCAATACCATCAATACAAACTGCCCTATATTTGATGATAGTGATTTCCCAACTATCAGAGAAGCAAGTACTAAGATAGAAAATATCCCTCATATTTTATTAGATCAACTAGAATCAGAAAAGGTTTTTGAAGCCTAAGAAAATGTCATTTGGGATGTTGGTTTGGGAAGTTATTTGATACAAGAAAGTGGATCCATAGAGCCAAACCTCCTCAAAGAGGATACTGATTCAGAGGATTAGAACAATCAGGTTTGGAAATTATTTTTTGATGGAGCTAGAAGTAGACATGGCTCTAGTGGTGGTGCTATGCTAGTGTCCCCAAAAGGTGAAAGATATTATACAGCTTTGAGATTCAGTTTCTCCTGCACTAGCAACACTGCAGAATATGAAAGCCTTGTAAATGGACTGGAGTGGGCTAGAAAAATAGGGCTTAAGGCCTTAAAAGTTTATGGTGACAGTGAGTTAGTATTCAGCCAAGTGAGAGGGATAAGTGCAACTAAAAATGACACCTTGAAAGCATATAAACACAGAGTTTGGGATGCAATTGAAGACTTTTGTGCTTTCAACATTATTGCTATCCCTAGAAAGCTAAATCAAAATGTAGATAGATTAGCTGCTGTTGGATCTCAGTATGACATTCCTAAGAGTATTTCAAAAGAGGATACCCAACAGCATATCAAAGTGATTGTCAGACCTTCTATCCCTGATAATGATACTAATTGGCAAGTGTTTGACAATGATGAGCAAATTTTGCAATTCTTGTTTGAAGAAGATGTCTTCTCAGAGCATAACCAAGACATGCTATTGCAAAATTATGGTGACCAAGTAATACAACTTAAGTCTAATAAAATGCCTAGAGGTCTTGTCACCTTAGAAGCTATCTTCAACAAAGATGATCAAGTTAAGAAGAATAAAGCTGGCCAAGTGGTTCAACAAGAACATTGTGTTGAATTAGAGTTGGCGCCAGGTAAAAGTTTACAATTTGGAAAAGTAAACACTGATTTAGAAAAGCAGGCTTATACCCAACTATTCAGAGAATTCAGTGATGTTTTTGCATGGCAATATGAAGACCTTAAAGGTTTTAATCCAGCCCTTTCTCAACACACTATTGAACTAGAGCCTAATGCCAAACCAGTGAGACAAAAAGAAAGGCCTATTAATCCCAAGCTTGAGCCACTTATGCATAGAGAAGTGCTCAAATTGATAGAAAGTGGTATCATCTACCCCATCAAGCACACTAGCTGGGTTTCCAACCTTGTTCCTGTAAGGAAGAATAATGGGGAGTTGAGGTTATGTGTTGACTTCAGGGATCTTAACAGGGCCTCTTTAAAAGATCACCATCCATTACCCTCTATGGAACAAATCTTACAATGTGTCTCTGGATCTGAGAGATTTTCATTATTGGATGGCTATTCAGGATATAATCAGATCCTAGTCAATGAAGAGGATCAATATAAGACTGCATTTACAACCAAGTGGGGAACCATGGCTTATCAAAAGATGCACTTTGGTTTGTCAAATGCAGGTGCTACATTTCAAAAGGCAATGGATATGGCCTTTAAAAGCCTCATGTACAAGTTTGTATTGGTCTACTTAGATGACATAACTATTGATTCTAAACATGCAATAGATCATATCAAACATCTGAGGAAGATCTTTCAAAGGTGTAGAGAGTTTGGGATATCTCTTAATCCCAAGAAATGTGTGTTTGCAGTTCATGAAGAAAAATTGCTGGGATATATAGTATCCAAGAAAGGAATCATAGTAGACCCTAAGAGGATTGTAGCCATTCTAGAGCTACCATTGCCACATCATAAGAAAAGTCTCCAATCTTTCATAGGAAAGATTAATTTTGTTAGGCATTTCTTGCCTAATATTGCTGATTTACTGAAGCCTTTGATAGCCATGTTAAAGAAGAGTTCAACTTTCAACTGGACTAAAGAAGGCTAAGCTAATTTCTAGGCTATCAAAGAAGCCTTGATAGAAGCTCCTGCTCTATTAAACCCAAACTTCAGTAAGGATTTTATGCTTTATACTTATGGGGGCATGATGCTATATCTACTATGTTGACTCAAGAAAATTCAGATGGATTAGAGTAGCCTATTGCTTTCTTCAGCAAAGGTTTAGAAGAGTATGAATAAAGGTACTCTTTTGTGGAAAAACATGTACTTGCTGTGGTAAAAAGTCTTAAAAAGTTCAGATATCTATTGACCCATAGCAAGGTACACTTAAAGGTTACTCATCCAAGTGTCAAAGAATTTTTGCTTTCCAAGGACCTAAATGAAAAAAGAGCTGGTTGGATTACCAAGGCAATGGAATATGACATTGATATCCAAACCACCAAGCTAGTCAGAGGAAGAGGTCTTTGTGAGAATTTAGCAGAAGATGAAAGTCCAAAGAAAATAGAGCAAACAGATTCATCTTTGGTTGTGCATTCTATAGAAGAACATGCCAAGGCAACAGGTTGGTTGCCTAACATGATTCATTACTTGAAGACAGGACAATGTCCTACAGACCTAGGTTTAGCAAAAAGAAGATATTATAGATTACAATCTATTCCTTTTGTGCTGATAGATGAGGTTCTTTTTAGAAAGGATCACAATGGTGTTCTTCTAAGATGTATTGATTTAGAAAAGATAGCTGATGTCCTATTTGAATTTCATGATGGGCTTTCTGGAGGTTACTTCTCTCCTAGGACTACTGCTTTTAAAATCATGAGGGCCGGATACTATTGGCCATCTATCTTCAAGGATAGTCATGATTATGTGAGAAAATGCATCAAATGTGCTATATTTGTAGGAAAAGAAAGGCTTGCAGCTCTGCCCCTTCAGCCAATCAGAACAGAGCAACCATTCATGAGATGGGGCATAGACTTTATTAGTATGATTAATCCTCCATCTAGTGCAGGGCACAAGTGGATAATCACTGCAACTGATTATTTCACTAGATGGACAGAGGCAATTGCCTTGAAAGAATCAAATGAGAGTGTTGTCTTGAGTTTTTATGATGACATAATTCATAGATTCGACACTCCAGACTCTATAATATCAAATAATGCATTGGCATTCACAGGCCTTAAAGTCTCAGAATGGGCAATCAGAAATGACATTTATCTGAATACAAGTTCGAATTACTACCCTCAAGGCAATGGTTTGGCCAAATCAACTAATAAGAACTTGATTAGGATAATCAAGAAAACTCTACAGGACAACCAAAGGGATTGACATACTAAATTGAAATCTGCCTTGTGGTTAGACAAGATTACCCCAAAGAAGATCATTGGGAATTCTCCTTATGTGTTAGTAAATGGCAGAGAGGCTAAGTTATCCATTTCAACTAAACTACCAACTTTGGACTTGGCCACTCAATATGTCCTATTTGAAGAAGGAGATCCCTTACAAATTAGGTATGCTCAGCTAATGGAGTTAGAAGAACTCAGAGATAAATCCATGAAAGATATGGAGTTCCATCAGGAACAAACAAAGAAAAGTTTTGATAAAAGAGCCAGGGCTAGAGACTTCAAGATTGGGGATATAGTCCTCAAGTGGGATTAATTCAGATCAAAACCTGGCAGACATAAAAAGTTTGATTCCTTTTGGGGTGGACCATTTGTTATTATAGAATGTAAGGGGCCTAATGCTTTTCAGTTGTCAACTCTTGGAGGAGATGCCTTGCCCATATTAGTTAATGGATTCCACCTGAAGCCTTTCTTTGAGGCTAATCCTTCCTTGTAAATATCTATGAATATGTTTCCTATTTTCTATCCTTGCTTTCTAGTTTAGTCTTCCTGTTTTCCAAGAAGTGCTCATGCACAATTTTTTGTCCCTCTCAGTTTCAGGTCTGTCTCTTTGTCAAAGTGTTTGTGCTCAAATGATGACTCCTATGCCAATGGATCATTTCAAGGACACTGATCAATGTCTAGCAGGCTGACATCTAACAGAAATCACTAAAATGTTACCCAATATTTCCTGATTCCATACAATTTGGTCACAGGCTAAGATCCATACAATATTTTACAAATCCTATTGAACACCTCTGAGAAATTTTCATGGCTTTACGTCTTGTCTTTTGGTCTTTGCAACTATCCAACTCTTTGGTCTATAGGTTTTTTATTTGAAAAAGTGACTGTTATAGCAAAAAACCCTAAAAACCCTATGGCCTGTTCTATTTCGCTATTACCTCTATTAGCCACTTAAGTCTTCTTTTTCCCATGTGCACTTTATAAGAAGCCTTTAGTCGCAAGATCTCTAAGTCCCTGATAGAATATTCCTTTTTGTTCCCCGATTACGTGAATACCTTTTATCTCCTAGTCTCTTGATGGGATGGCATATTCTTTTTCCATTCCGCGACTCAACAAATTTCCTTTAGTTGGGTAATCTCTTAATGTAACTCGAGGTCAACAGTCCTTTCAGTGATCCAGCAATTAAGGCATTTCTCTTGACTATAGTCATAGTTTGTGTCAACGTCGGGTTAAGTTCTTCCTTTAGTCGCTTAGTCTCGAGAGTTAACCATGGTTGGCCGAAAGATCATGAGACTTCAAGTTTGCTCAGTCACCTATTCACCAGATATTACCATGGTCAGAGGTGGTCAGCTCAAGGTAAAGCGCAATGCAATGATGAGGTGCCACATGTCTCAGGCAGGCCCAGGCTTTATAAGCTTAGTCTCGTGTTCGCAAAGTCCAGACCGAATATTCCAATCCATTCAATGATTGTGAGAAAGCCTTAGTCGGGTAATCTCTAAACCAAAATGGAATATTCTAATTTTGTCTGGCGACTTAGAGAATGAGGGCTCAGTCACTAGATCTCCAGATCTAACCCAGGGTAAAGAAGTTTCTCAGTGACTTGGAGATTGCTTTGGTCATGTGTTCTCAGAGTTTAGCCCCCAGTCAAGGAAAAGGTTATGAGGTTCAAAAAATTCTTTAGTCGCACAATCTCCAGATATGCTTAGGTTAAATTAAAGGTTGACATCATGTTAGAACCTGACGGTTATGTTTCTCATTTGGTGATCCAACAACTGTGTGTTCTCATAATCTCTTGATCCTGGTGGTTATGTCCTTAGCATTCCGTGATTCAGCGACGTGGTTATCTCTCAGTCTCATAATCAAACTCAAGGTTAGGATTTTATCTAGCGACCTCGTGAATGCAATGTTCATGTGATCTCTAAACTTGACCAAGGTTAAGGAAACCTTTCAGTAGACTAGAGAATACACAGTCACCGGATCTCCAACTTCCTGGTGGTTAAAATAAGGTGGGCCAAGGTTGAACAGTTGGCAGTTGTCAGTGCTGATGGAGGTGGTCAAAAGCAAATGAAAGAGTGACAAGTGGTAGAATGGGCCCAGGTTTATAAGCTCAGTTGGGTGATCTCTCAATGAAAAGAGAATATTCATTTCTATCTAGCAATTGTGAGATTGCCTTTAGTCGCGTGATCTCTTAACATGAAGGAATATGCCAAAGGTATTTAGAGACTCAATGACCACCATAGGATCGAGCAAGGATCAAGGTTTGTCACATAATCACCAGTGCAAGCCAGGGTTGGATAAGGGGTCATGTGTTTTAGTGACTAAAGGAAAAAGAAGACCCAAGATTAAATGCAGAGTTAAGGTTAAGATCTGATACAATGCCCGGGTAAAATGGAAAGATCTGACGGCTACATTTTAAAGGACAGATCAGGTTTGAATATCAACCGTAGATGGGAAAAAGCTTGGCACCACCTATGACTATTTATATTTTAAAATTCAAATATCTAAGGAGTACTAGATTTGAGCAGTAATGGCGAGGCCGAGTTGCAGGGAGGTAGATAGATCAAGGTGGCTTGTCTGGAGGTAGATACAGTATAGGGATGGGCACGCAAATAGTAATCTGATCGATCAGGATATTTTTCATGGATGCATTTATGATCAGAATTGACAGAGTTAGGGTTTTTATTATTTTATGAAAATCTATGTAACCCTAATTAGGTTTTTTACTCCTACCTGTGTGCAATTGAGGAGATGTATATAATGCTTTTTTGAGCTTTCCAAGCTTAGAGAGATTACATTTTGTAAAAGAGTTTTCCTCTTTCTAGGAGTTATCTGTGGCATTTGTTCTACCCTCTGGCTTTTACAGTCTGTAACCCTTCATTGGAATCTCAGATTCAATAGAGGCTATTCGTGGTATTTGTTCTACCCTCTGGTCTTTCCCTTGTCTGTATTTCTCTTATTGAATATAATATACTGGGTTTATTGGAGAAATCTTGGAGTTCTAGGGCCCTTCTTTCTTTCAGCTTATTTGTGTATTGCTGTGTTTGATCTTATTTGAATGAGTTTGTGGGTATACTTCAACCCCCTATCATTTTGTCTCATTCCTGTGCCCTTTTGCTGAAGAGAACATTTTCTTGCGGGTCATAGTTTGTGTCTTTTGTCCAGACCCCTTTGTGAAATACTTATGCAAGCCTATTTAGAAAGATTGTGTTCTATTAGATTTGAGATCTTTCATGTTGATTTGGTCAGTGTATTATGTTCATTTCATTTCGGTGTATCACCTAGTAGGATAGTTTGCTTTCAGTTATTTCCCTTTCATGCATTCCTTCTATCACTTTTTTCCCTCAAGAGTTTACTTTCCTGTCAAAGAGAAAATTAAGGTGATTATCCAAGAGGAACTAGCCTAGAACATGGAGGTCTCATCTCAGTTAGCATAGGTCCCATGACTTGGAGATGATTCCCATGTTATACTAAGTTATCAAGACCAAGGGAGCTTGAAACAAGGGTGAAAACTTAGTGTATAACACTTACATGATATCAAAGCCATAAAAGATTTCATTGCATATTTTTTGGGGTCCCCACCCTTGGTTTATTATCTAATCAGGATTGCAGGATTAGTACAACATCATCAAATCCATAATTTTTCATACATGCAAGGGATTGAGCTATCAGATCTTGGCCCCAATGAACGATAATGAGTAGTCAACTAAACAACCATCAACATACCACCAACTGACCACAGATCACAACAATATACTCTACGGTCCATCTAACCGATGAGTTCTCAATGTGTAAGCTTTTGCAGACTTAGGAATTTAAGACTGAAACACCACATCTCGTAGTGAATCTGGGACTAAAGTCCCACATCCACTACCACCCAAGCTGAGCTCCTCCTCCCCTCGAGCCACCAAGAGTGGTGGAAAGATTGTCACCTAGTGCCACATGACCCAATACCAAGCTTCTACGTGGCCTAGATCAAGCCAACAAAAACTCTGTAATGTGGACAAGACATGCACCAAAGAAACAAATCACGACAAGACACGTGGCAAACTAGTAATTTTTTTTTTAAAAATTATATTTTTGTAGGTTTCATTAGCTTAAATTTGACGGGCACCCACCGTCACAGTGGTGGTTTTCTTTTTTGATTTGATGGGCATCAAGACGTCAAATTTAACCTGACGGTTGCATTAGCAATTTGGTATGTTGATTTTGACGGTCGTTTGACCATAATTTTCTAACACTTTTGTACTACTTTGATGGCCATTTTGGTGTCAAATTTAAATCTGTGTTTTGATGACATTAGCGAGGTTTGAAATTTTAGCAACCCTCACCATTTACAATTTTGAATTTAAAGTCTGACTTTGAGAGGCTATAACTTGGTCATCCAAGCTCCAAATTGAGCGCAATTTTTTTTTTATTTTGGCTAAAATTTCTTGAATTTTTTAGTGTTGGTGTTATTTTCTTGTTTTGATGCATGAATTTGACAAAAATTGTAGATTTTGGTGACTATACTTATCTGATCCCTATTTTACAATTTCAGAGGCTCTGTTCGGGCTCATACAAACACATTTTTAGGTGTCGTATTTTTTGAAAGTGTATAATTTTTCACATATTTTCCATATTTTCTATCAGATTGTAGCCTTACTTGGAAAAAAATAAAACTTTTAGATCTAGGTCCTTTTGGCCTTGTATGATCATTGTAATTCTTGGATCTTGATTTTATTTTGAGCAATATTGATTTGAGTTTATTTTGATCTCATTGAGGTGGTTGTAAACATTAAAATCAGAAGTTCACTTTCTCCCATTTTGTCAAGTGGCAATTGTACACGCACTATATAAAAAGTGTCAAACACATAATTTTTTTTTTTTTTTTTTGGGGGGTTCTTTGATTAGAGAATTTGGGGGGTATCTTGTGTGCCTCTCTCTCTCTCTCTCTCTCTCTCTCGCGCGCGCGCACTCTTTCATTTTTGCATCATGCGTTCACCTAGATGTCCATTGTTAACTTCACATAACTATGCTACATGGAAAGATAAAATATGGAGTAAACTAATGGAAAATGGTTTAAATCTTTTTATATAAATGGAACAATTAAAGAACCCACTGGTCCTAATGTGGATGATAATGCAAAAACTAATTGGCAAATCAAAGATAATATGGCTTTAGAAATTATAAGGAGTTATGTTCACGAAGATATCTCTTCCACATTTCTAGCTTTAAGGATGCCAAGGGTTCTTGTGACAAACTTGAAGATTTGTATGGTAAGGTGGATGAGGAAAATAGATTCACAATTGAGGATGATCTACTTCTCTTGGATCCTAAAATTTTTGACACAATTCAAGACTATGTCAACAAATCCAATGAGTTTAGAGCACTAGTTAAGGATTGTGGTAATCCCATGAAGGATGATAGGTTGATTCATCACATCTTGAAGAGTCTACCTTCAGAATATGCAACTTTTGTCTCAAGTTACAATACTCAGAAGTTGACCATGGTAAGTGCCTTCACTAAGCCTTCATTTGATGCATTTGCATAAATGTTAAAGTTGGAATAGTCAAAATTGATGGATATGGGTATTCTCAAGTCTTCAAAATCTATGACATTGGTGGATAATAATGAGAACCAAATAAATCAAGGTGGAAAATTTTGATGTATGTAGCATTGGTTAGATAATAAAATTGATTATATAATTATTATGAGAATTGAATTATATATATATATATATATATATATATATATATATATATATAATAATTGATATTATTTATATTAACACACACACACACACATATGAAAGTTAATATTTTATTTATTCTTATAATGATTATATAGTTAAATTAATAAATTAGATTAATGAATAGACATGTCCCATGAAGGGACATGTCTCTTCTTATCTTTACCAAGTATATATACAAGAGATCAGTGCATTTGGAAAGTACATACCGATACGGCAGTGCTATTACATTTGCAGCAATCTTAAATTTAACATGGTATCCGAGTCAGACTGCAAATATGAGAAAAAATAGAAATGATATGGAGGAGAAATCATACGAAAGAGGAAAAGAAATTGGACATTTGATATTGATGGGAAATCATCCAAACTGAACAACGATATGAAAAAGAAGAGCTCGCAGATGACATCCATACTTTCCCAGCGCGGAATTCACTAAGTGCTGGAATCATTGAACATATAGTCAACACACTCCCCCGCTCATGAGCACCCACAATGTTGTAGATACATGCGATCATTGTGTATATTATTGTATCCTCTTGAGAGTTAACTATGGATGGCCCATGTTGTAGATGTATACTATAGCCACAGCGAGTGAGGATGTTCAGTTGGTATGGGATAACAATATGTGTGATCGGTGAATGCAATGTCGTAGTGTGGAGTGGTGTATGCAATTATGGATAGTGTGCAGATGTCGCCGTGTAATGAAATTGATTTGAAGTGCGTAGTTGATGGAATGTATGCTTGGTGAAGTCGCGACTATCAATGATGAAGTCGTATCTAGTAATCATAGTATTATGAAGCTGATAATATAGGCAAGCGACTAAAGATGTATGTTGCTAATGCTAGTATGCCATAATGATGTTAATCACTGTTTTAGCATGCCATGACAATGGTAGTCACTAAGTTTGACATATTTATCATAGAAACTACTGATTTGATTGCTCTATATCGCCAAGATATGACAATTGAATCTGTATATGTAAATTCCATTCTGATTCACCAATGGTCTGCATGCAACTGCAATGGAAATCTCTTTGTTGGGTATGGAACGTATTCAATGGAATCACAAGAAAGAGATCGGAGGGAAGTTTGGAAGATTATCAAAAGGAAGAAGATAGTATTCTAGTGTGACAGTCTATAAGGCTATGGCGTATCTGAGCAAGATGTTGAATTACAGAATGTTATATATACTATTAAGAATGGAAAGCCATCAGATGGTAATATATATATATATATATATAAACAAATAATAATATGTAAGATATGAGTGAATATATATGTAAGCACACACGTTGAAGTTCTCCTTATCGTCGACTTCTCGCCTGCAACATAAACGTACCCACTACCGTTAATACATTGGGAGGAGTAGCCATTCCGATGGCCAAGGTGCTCATAGGTCCATCAGCCCTCTGAGCGTTCCTCATTGCATGTTGATCTATCTCTAACTACGAGCGTAGCTTAATGCTAGTAATGCAATATGAAACTACGGAATATGCTTGAGATGTGAGAGTAGGTAAGGAAAACAGTAGAAGCAACTAAATGATGGATAGCAAGTTGGCACTCTGTTTATTAAAGACAAGAAGCTATTACAAAGTAACATGGACTGTGATGAAACAAATATATACAGCAGTAATAAAGGGTACGATAGCAATGTAAGGAGCAAATACTTTAAAAGGAAAAGAGATACGATTTGTAAAGAAAGAAATATAATTATTGTCATAACTTAAAAAAAACAACAATTAATAAGTTAAAGGGTATGTCTTTTAAAATTTAAATGAAGTATCCATTCAAAAGGATTTTAAGACTGTTTGAGATTTGAAGACATAAATAGAGATTAAAATGAGAATTGAAAAAGGTGTGAGTGGAATAAAAGAGTATGCAAGTTATAGAAGATATATTCAGATCTACTATAGTAGAGAAGAAACATAGATGATAGCTCATTTGTGAAACTTTGCTTCTCTTGGTAAAGAGAGATGTTGAAGTAATAAGAAGATGAATGAGAAGTGTGTAAGTGCCTCAATATAATATCTTATGCAGATTTGAGTAAAGGAGTCTAGCAGATTTGTAAGAAGGGTATTTGCAGAATTAAAGAATAAATGTACATAAAGGAAGATTGCATTAAATTTGAGAGATATGATTTGTATATATAAATTGAGTAAAAATTGGGTCCACCAAAGTGGTTCCTTACGGACACAAATTGATGCAAAAGAGAATTAATTTTTGTATGGATTTTCTTTCTTCTTTTGAGGATGAGAGAAAACTTATCTTAAACTACGAAGCTCACAAATTTTCAATTTTTTGTTTGAGTTGTCAACTTGTGATAAAATTAGAGTAGCCATGGTGGACATTACTCTATAACTCAAATATCCAAGAAGACTCTCTTTAGCCAAGAGAGAGTGTTGATTTTAGCGTCAGGAGGACAAACCAAAGTTATCAAGAAGGATTCCTCCCTAGCTAAGAGGGAGTGTTGAATTTAGCTTTGGGAGGATCACAATAATAATTCAAGTTGATGGAAGAAATTTGCCAGAGGTGCATTGAGGACAAATCTAGAAGCATATGAGATTGCATTCAAGAGAGAAAGAACTTAATGCTTGCAGTTATGGAACTGAGTTGAGAGTTGATATTAGATTCAGAGGGAGTCTGACAATCTATTATAGACAACCTTGGAAAAGGAGGTTAGGAGGTTGATGCATGATATTGAGCTTCAGAGGGAGCAACTAAAGGTGATGCATTTGTGGACATCCGAGAATCTTGATTTAGAGGGAGCTAACCATGTCAAGATGGGTTCCTTAGTGATCAATAACTATAGGATTGCGATTCATAGGATGGAGTTTCGGCATCAGTGATCTATTATTGTTGTATCTTATAGAGATTCCTTATCACTATGTAAGAGACATATTAGAAAGGAAAGTGATTCAATTGGAATATATTAGTAAAAGAGATCAAATTGCAGACATTCTTACCAAAGCACTTCCCAAGGTGAAAGTTGATCATGACAGATCCAAGCATATTGAAATTCCTTACCATCATGTAAGAGATATGGTAGATAGGAATACTATCAAGTTAAGATACATTTGTACTACAGATCAGACAACATATATTCTTACCAAACCTCTCTCTCGAGTGAAGATAGATCACTTTAGAAAAGGACTTGAGGTGAAGATCTCTATGATAATGAATAGACATTATATGAGATGAAGATCTCTGAGATAATATTCTAAAATAGTAGGGAAGTACTGGCAGATCTGGATGAATTAAAGATCATATTGTGATATAGACATTTCTATGCCTATGAGTCACAATTTGGATAAAGGAAGAATTTAATCATTCTCTGGATTTTATCCTGTGTACTGGCATATCTTAATTCGGGATCATATTATGATATAGGCTTGTCAGTGCCTATGAGTCACAATTTGGATAAAGGAAGAATTTAATCATTCTCTGAATTTTATCCTATGTACTAGCAGATCTTAATTCAGGGTCATATTGTGATATAGGCTTGTCAGTGCCTATGAGTCACAATTTGGATAAAGGAAGAATTAAATCATTCTCTGGATTTTATCTTGTGTACAGGAAGATCTTAATTCAGGATCATATTGTGATATAGGCTTGTCAGTGCCTATGAGTCACAATTTGGATAAAGGAAGAATTTAATCATTCTCCAAATTTTATCCTGTGTATTGCATCACATGTAATACTGTTATCATAAGTATTAGTGATAATTCATATTACAGGTTTAGTAATATGACAAAGTATCATGTGTACCATGATACTACATGCTTGGAAGAATCAGATAGATATAGAGTACAAATCTATGGTTAGTCATTGTAATGATGTTGCTAGATATGTTTCTCTCATTTATATTATCAAGTTAAGAGGGAGTGTTAAATCTTGATAACTTGATCATATTAATGTTTTGATTTTTCAGATTAGACAAATCTAAAATGCATGTAATTTCTTTTATATATGACCTCATGATAAATACATCTCCCTAGAATAGATTGACGATTTTCTAGGCATATTTATATGCCTTGTATTTGACTATTGTAGTTAATTGATAATTAACTATTAGTTAATGGACAAGGGAGCCGATTTGTAGAGGAGTAGGTTGGTTCATGGAGGGTCGACCTAGAAGGGGTTGCATCTTATGAAAAGACAAGACCCTTGGTTAATATATAAGTAGGACATCCATCCTGTGTACATTTCTGAGAGGTGATGACTTCTTAGACAATGAACACTTGTATTTGATGTTACAAGGTGATGATCTTGTAATGTTGATTCATTATGGTAGACATTTTGATATGTCAGTGCACATACCATAATAGGGTTATATGTAAGGGGAATGTAATGTTCTCTAATTACTATATCCTTGTATCACGATATGAGGTGATATGAAAATCAGGTATCACGTGTTAGGTGATTCCTCATATCACATGTTTGGTGATATGTAAAACTGGGTATCACATGTTAGGTGATTCCTCATATCACATGTTAGGTGATATGTAAAACTGGGTATCACATATTAGGTGTTTCCTTATCTCACGAGTTATGTGATACTTATCATAATGTTTTATGTGATATTTTGCTTCACGAGATATGTGAGATTTCTTATCACAAGAAATGTGATTATGATTTTATCTTCCCTAGCTAAGAGGGAGTAATTATGTATGTAGCATTGGTTAGATAAATAAAACTAATTATATAATTATTATGAGAATTGAATTATTATATATAAATATATATATTAATATATTTAATAATTGATATTATTTATACATACATACATACATACATACACACATATATATATATATATATATATATATATATATATATGAAATTTAATCTTTTATTTATTCTTATAATGATTATATAGTTAAATTAATAAATTAGATTAATGAATAGATATGTCCCATGAAGAGACATGTCTCTTCTTGTCTTTACCAAGTATATATACAAGAGATTGGTGCATTTGGAAAGTACATACCAATACGATAGTGCTATTACATTTGTAGCAATCTTAAACTTAACAGAAAAAGTTTCAACAACAACAAAAAGAAGTGGAAGCCAAAATCACCGTCAAAGATACAACAATATTTCTCCTCACAACAAGGCAATTCTTCTTTCAACAAGAAGGGAAACAACAACAACAAGGATAAACTATTTTGTGCATATTGACAGAAACCAAATCATGATGAGAATCATTGCAAGACTAAGAGAATTGATGAGTTGGAAAAATTACTCTAGAAGAACAAAATCAATGTGCCAAATTCTTCCAAGCATTCATCTCCATCCACTTCAAATGGAAAAGGGCAAGCATTTATGGCAAGTTCAAGTTCTTCAGATGAATAGATTCTTGACTCGAGTGCCACACATCATATAGGTGCTTCAAAGGGGCAATTTTATTCATTGGAGCCATCTAAGGTACCTCACATCTTTGTAGGAAATGATACACAAGTGGAAGTTGAAGGAAAATGACAAGTTGATATGGAAAATGGAGAGTTCAAAGATGTTCTCTATGTTCCTAAACTTAGCACTAATCTCCTTTTAATTTACCAAATCATTCACTATGGAGGTGGAAATAAAGTTGAGTTCCTTCCTAATTTAGTAATGGTGCAAAATATTAAGGATGATCATTGGTTGCAGTGGGTAAAGCTAATCATGATACAAGGCTTTATTCTTTCTCCCACTTTTTCCCTAAGTCTCCTTCACATGCCTTGTTGACTCATACTCAATCACAAAGTAAATTATGGCATGAGCGGTATGGACATCTTGATTTTTGTTATCTTCAACAGCTTAGCTCAAAACATATGGTCAAAGGTCTACCTATAATAAAAAATTTCTAAGGGTGAATGTTCAACTTGTTCTATGGATATGTATCTTGAAGAGAAGTTTGAAAAGGGGAAGTCTTGGAGAGAATCATTTTTTCTTGAGTTGGTTCACACTATACTAGTAAGCCCTTTTCTAGTGACATTTGTCAACAAGGGTGGCTATGTCCTCACTTTCATTGATGAATTTTCTTGCTACGCATGGATCTACTTTATTGGTCACAAGAATGAAGTGTTTGATAAGTTTCTAACCTTCAAGAGTCATGTTGAGAAGAAATCAAGTAAATCCATCAAGGTTCTTCATGTAGACAATGAAATAAGTTATGTGAACTAAAGACTTAGAGACTTTTGTGAACTTGAGGGTATTGATCTTTAGGATCCAGTTGCATTTAGTCCATAGTAGATAAGAGTTGAAAAAATGGAGATTGGAACTATTAAGGCAATGGGAAGTTGCATGATTCAAGCCAGGTCTCTTGATCCATCACTTGTGGTAGAAGCTATAAGTTGTGCCAATCAAATCCTTAATATATATCCTCATAATGCCTTAGATGGAATGACTCATTTTGAGGCATAGTGTAGAAGAAAACCGGTTGTGAAACACTTTAGAGTATTTGGTTGTCCAGCATGGGCACACATATCTTTACAAGAATGAAAGACACCTCCACCAAGGCCTTGTACATTCATTGGATATGAAGAAAGTGTTAAGGCATATAGACTTATGGATCTTGAGCCTCATGAGATCTTCATAGATAGGAGTGTTCACTTTGAGGAAAGATCACTTAGCTTATCCTCTACTCCTCTCCATACTTCAAACATTATGGAAAATGATAGTGACAATAGTGGTAGTGATTTAGATGGTTCATCTACCTTAACCCCTACACGTAGGATTACACCTTTTCTTGGTAAACTTAAGGTTGAGGATACTCCTTCATCATCATCTTTTTCTAGACCTCATTGGGTTAGATAGACTCTTGATTTAGTAGATTCACTTGTGGGGGATCCTTCAAAAATTCAAAGGACAATGTTACAACATCAACACATTCCACATACATAGATTGCTACAGTTTTAGGTCCATATGATTTAGTACAACATGGTATATCTTGTCTTCTACTCACAACATCAGGAGATGAATAATTGACAGACATTGTAGGTTTGTTTGCAAAGTCCTACATTGCTGACATGGGAGACATCATTGATGATATATATATATATATATATATATATATATATATATATATATATATATATATATATATATATATATATATATATATATATATATATATATATATATATATATATATATATATATATATATATATATATATATATATATTTTCTCTTTGATGGGGAAGATCCTTCTTCAGTTATTGTAAGGGAACACTCTGACCCTTTTGTCCATTCTCTACATGATCAGTCTTTTGATGTTGATGTGATTGTGGATCCTTATGTATAATAGTTGTAGGATGTCTCTTTATCACTAGGGGAGACATTTGGTTATTTGGGAAATGTTCTACATCCATCCTTGTTTGATCCTAACTTATTCTTTTTGACAGTTTTGGAACGAGCAACCTTCAGTATTGACATAGGGACAATTGAGCAGTTTTTAGAGACATCATTCATCTTGAGGTTTCTTTCTAAAAATTAGGGAGACATATCATATACACCTATGACATTGTTTCTTCCTAAGGGGAGGAACATTGTTCGACATTCATGGACCAACTTCTATATTCATCCTAGAGAATCTATCATTGATGGAGATTCTACATTGAGGGGGGCTACCATGTCCTTCTTCTTCTTCTACTTCTCTCTTATGGGGGTAAATTTTTCCTCTTATGGGGTTTTGTCCTTCTCATACTTCTCTATTGTATATACATGATGTATTTCATAATTGGGGGGTCTTGATTAATCCATCCATCCATTCATCTCTCTTTTTAGGGGAGGGTTTTTTCCATGAGGTTTTCACTCTTTCTCCACTTTTAAAGAGATTGTAATGCATTTATCTTGCATATTATACATGGGTACCTAACATGGCCTAGTAGTTGGGACCCATCATGCATTGTCATCTAGCATTGTGAGATTAAGTGTATTCCCCTAAGTTTCACTTAAGGGGGAGTGTTAGTGTAATTAAATATTCACTAATTACACTTTACTTAAGTTTACTTAGGATAATTCACTTGAATATTAGTTGTCATTGAGACACCTAGGATTTTGCATTTTATTTTAGCACATGGTGTAGGAGAATTTCCACTTTAGGTGGTGATAGTTATTATCCCATACCTCTTCATGTGTGAGATACACCTTTAGTCATCTTATCACATTATCATCCTCTCATTGTTGTACATGTTGCACATACTTTGATGTACAATGGAGGATGATCCACCTTTGGTGGACATGTGATTCCACCTAGTGTGGTTGATAGCTTATCATCTCCTTATCATGTAGTCTTATTGCATTGCCTATATATTTAGACACTCCTACATTGTACTTAGATTGATTGATGTATTTCTTCCATCCATTATCATTTGATCATTATTTAATTATTCATTTGATCATATTATCTTGTCTCCCTTGTGCTATCTATTGAGGAGCTTCTACATCTTAGCATTTTATTCTTTGCCTTAGGCAAATTCTTATAGTTGGGACCCATCATGCATTGTCATATAGCATTGTGAACTTAAGTGAATTCCACTAAGTTGCACTTAAGGAGGGATGTTGGTGTAATCAAGTATTCACTAATTACACTTTACTTAAGTTTACATAGGATAATGCATTTTCATATTAGTTTTCATTGAGACACCTAGGAGTTTTCATTTCATTTTAGCACAAGATGTTGGATAATTTCAACTTTAGGTGTGAGATTCACCTTTAGTGTTTTTATCACATTATCATCCTCTCATTGTTGCACATGTTGCGCATACTTTGATGTACAATTGAGGATGATCCACCTTTGGTGGACATGTGATTCCACCTAGTATCTTTGATAGCTTATCATCTCCTCATCATGTATTCTTATTGCATTGCCTATATATTTAGACATATCTACATTGTACTTGGATTGATTGCATCCATTATCATTTGATTATTGATCATCATTAAATCGAGTCATTTGAGGATCATATAATTTTGTCTCTCTTTTTGTGCTATCTATTGAGCTTCTAGATCTTGGTATTTCATTCTTTGCCTTAGGCAAATTCCTACACTTCTAATGTGTGAATGTTTTATCTGTTGTATTGTTACTTAATATTCGCATTTTCATGTTGGTTAATTGGAAAGATAACTAGTAGAAGTTTTAGATTTGTGGTTGCAATAATTCACCCCCCCTCATAGTTCCTTATAATACTAATAGAATCAATGCATCCACAAATCTAAAACTTTTAACAATAATCTTTCACGATAACCTATAAGATCAGATTTAGGTTTAGTAAGCATATCCAAAACAACCACAAAACTTTAAAGACATGCAAACCTATCTAACCCTATCATGAAAACTACTTGAAATTAAAGGAATTAAAAGAAATAAAACCCATTCAAGCAATTGTTCCCATGTTCTCCTTTCTTCTCCATAATGTGGATGGATGTAGCTCTTGAAATGATTGAAATGCACTTATGACAATTTGGAATAAAAAAGGTGAGAATACTAGGAGTGATTAATGATTCAAGGTGGTTAGCCAAATTAGTGCAAAATGGCTCAATTTATACAGTTTGAGAGCCAAATGCAAGAAAGGGAAAGTTAGTGTGCAACATAGAAATATGTCATAATTATGAAAAATTGGAAGCATAAATTATCTTGCATAAATCAATTCACAATTAGGGGAGAGATGAAAGAGAAAGGTTAAGACTAATTAGTAGGCAATTTGGAGGCCAAATTAGTGGAAAAGGGGATAGGGAAAGTAGAAGGAATATGAAGGCTAATTAATAGGAAATGATGAAGCATGATTTAAGAGAATGTGTAAGAGTCACATTTTTTATATTTGAAAATTCACTATTCCCTCAAAATGCAAAAATTAGGAATCAGGAATTAGAAATCCATAATTCAAAAAAAAGGAATCAATTAATTAATTCAAAATTAATTAATTGTAGGAGACTTAGGATATGATAATTAATATAATAAATATATTGATACAAATGGGATAAACTATGGGTTATCTATCCCAAGGGGACAAATTAAAATGATTGGCCTAATTGATGATGTAGGATCGAAAAGGGATTGGTCTTGAATTACTTAATTAGGGTTTGAACCAGTCTTGATGATTAAAAAATGATTAGGTAATAGTGCAACATCGATGAACTTTGAGAATGTGTGCGATCGAAGGATGATAGGATAAAATAGCATCGATGAACATTGACAATGCTATTGGGCTGACTAATGGTGATGAAATAACATCGATGAACTTGGACAATGCTATTAGATTGTTTTGGATTAGGATGATGAAAATGAGGCATCAATTAACTTTGAAAATGCACTCAAATTGGATTGATTTAAAAGAGACTTGATTAGGCATCGATGAACTTGGACAATGCCTTGGATTGATTTTGAATTGAATGGATAAGGACAAGATTGACAAGGATTTGAAAAGATTGGATTGATTTGAAAGTGATTTGATCAGACATTGATGAACATGGACAATTTCCTAGAATTTATTTGAGAGTGATCGATTATGTTTGAAATGGTATTGAACTAATTAAGACTGATCGAGATTGATTTGAACTAATTTTGGAAAGTTTGACATGGTTTAGGATTGATTAGGATCGACGAGGACCAGTTTAGTAATGATTAGGATCAATTTAGAAATGATTAGGAATAATTATGACCAATTTAGAAATAATTAGGAATGTTCCAATGATGATTCAGTCTTGATCAATTTGGCCAAAGAGATCAAGGTTATGATGCGAAATGAGGGAAATGGTAGTAACTGATCAAATGAGAAAATGGCACACAGTAGAAGACATGTTAAAAGGGGACACATAGGTGTGAACCATTTTTAGGTGTCTACATTTTTCCCCTCTTTGAGACAATGTGATTGTGAGCATTGGTTCAAAGAAAACATAAAGGATCATTCCCCAATGGACCAACATAAGGTATGTAGGATGACCCCTCAAACAATTGGGTAGAAATTAATTCGAGGATGATTTTTTGAGAAGAGAATGATTAGAAGGATTGATTGAAGAAATGTTAAGAAAGATAGAAATTTGATAGAGAAAAATTAATAATGATGAAAATTAGTTTCATAAGTGCACTTTATTTCATGAGAGCTTTATTTAATATGGAAAAATGGATGCGACACATCATGGTAGACAAAGCTAGAATGATAATGCAATCCCTTTGCATAAAAACATAAACATTGCAAACAAGGAATGTTTCCATCCATCCTGAAGCATATGACACATGAGCCCTAGAATTTGGAAAACACCCCGCAAAAAAGAAGACAAAACAAAAATAAAGGACCATGAACCACACTGATCACTCTCATCACTCAGTGATATCCTGGAGTAGCATAGGAACATGATCAAAAGATAAACCAATAAAAGATAAGACTCACTAAATCAAGCAAGTCTACAAATAATTTGATCTTGTTGTCAAAGTTGATAGTGTTTTTTTTATAATGATGGTGATGATTATGATGTCTGGTTTCAGGCATGAGGTACTCCATCTAAAATAGACACCATTTGGTTTCAAGTATACAACACCCTGTATAAGAAAAATGATAGGTTGATAAAAGAAAAAAATGATATTGATTATTGATAGGACAAGGTTGATCTGATTGATTGCTGACATGATTAGATAGTTTATCAGTTAATGTGTGATTTCATTAAGCACAATGTTTGAACAGTCTTCAGATTGTGTGTTCTCTGATGTTTGTCTCATTGTAAGGGACAATTTATTGAAAGCACAAAAAATGATTATGTACATTGTTATTTTAATTTTGAAGGATTTTCCAATTTTTAGGGTTCTAAAGTTATTTGATTTTTTTGTGCTTTTTTCCATGACATTTTGCAATTTTTAGGAGTTTTTCTAAGACATTATTTTATTTTATTTTAAATTATTTCAAGAATTTGTACAATTTTTAGGATGACTTGATATACTTTTTAGTGATTTTTAGCACTTTTTATGCTTTTTAGAGATTTTTTCAAGATCATATTTGAATTTTTAAGTCTTTTTTCAAGTCTTTATGGAAATTTTAAGGATTTTTTCATGACATTTTATGATTTTTAGTAATGTTTTCAGCATCATAATCAAATGTTTAGGATATTTTCAATATCGTATTTGATATTTAGTTATTATTTTAGGACTTTAGGGTATTTACATTTGCAAGAATGATTGAATTTCCCCCAGTGTCTAGCAAGGCAGGGACATTAAGGATTGATGGATATGTTGGTAGATGGATAGGGGTCAAATGATTACTGAGTATGTCATTGAATTTTTATTTGGGTTGCCAAGGACTATCCACATAATGGAAGGACATATTTTTTCCAAGTGTAGGGATTAGACATGACAATGATAGGATAATGTATTAATGCATTGGATGGCAAGTGATGCATAGGATGAGATATGTCAAGAGGTTTTTGAAATATGTGTTTCATTTTTATGTCCTTATTTTCATCAAGACCAATAAATGGATTTGGATAAGAAAGTGATAGGATATGGATAGGATAATGACAGGATATAGATAGGATAGGCAAGATCAATAGTGGACAAATGGGGGATAGGGACTGAAGGTTGCAATAGGATATGCAGTATGGACCAAATGGATTAGGATAAGATAGGCACTATGGACCAAAGGGATTAGGACAATGTAAAGCTGATAGGACATGTGATGCTTCTAGGAAGATCCTTAACCTTGTCAATATCAACATTGGGGAAAAAGGAATATGAATGCTGATATGATAAGGGATATGGAAGGTAATAGGATAATAGAGTAGATGATAGGGATAATGGACTAAATGATAGGGGTATAATAGGATATGGAAATATTGAAAAAATCTTCCCCCAAGTATGGAATGCAAAAAGTTCATAAATTACACATGATGCCTATTTGCCAAGTTTTCATCATGGTACTTGCCTAAAGAGCTTGTTTGCCAGGTTTTCACTATTGGATGAAATTATTTCTCTTTATTCCTTTTTTTGTGTTACCAAGATGCCTATTTGCCAAGTTTTCATCAAGGAAACTATCTTTTTTTTTTTTTTTCTTTACACTTTTTCACTTTTTTTTGAAATTTTTAACTTTTGAAGAAGATAATCGATGCATGCCATGACATTAAAAAAGAATCAAGTGCCTTTTTCTTTGGATAATGCTCTTGAAAGGTATGCAATAATGGACCATGATTGGAATAGTATGCTCAAAGACATTAGTAGGGTAATGATAAGGATTAGGTAAATGATTGGATAGACATAATGAAAGGATAGAAAAGAGGTGTTGGATAATGGAGGGACTAAAAGAAGGCTTGATTTTGAATGGATGGAAATGGATGCAAGTACAATGTTGGCACACACCTTGAGGGATGATGAATTAATAGAGGAAAGGGAGATGATGGATTTGATAGAAGAATGGATATGGATTTTGGGACAAAAGGACCCAAAATAGATTTGGAAGATGGAAGGATTTAGATGGAGGGATAGAAAATTTGGATGTCAAATTGGATTTCTCTTTAGGAATTTGTACTTCAAGAAGCTTCTTGGGAATCCACATGCATTTTGATGTTTTATTCTTTTGTGGGTCCTTTGATTGCATTGTTTTCAAAAGAGATTTAGGAACCTAGATTTCTTTTGACTTTTCTTTTTGTTTAATGGGCCTTTGTGGCCTTTTTGATATTTCATTTTCTTTTTGGATCATATTTTGATTTGTTTTTACATGTCAATTAGACTGGACATGTTGATCCTTGAATGCATGTGGAGTGCTTGACTTATGGACTTTATGATTGGCATCCAAATTTCTTGGAAAGAGAAAGCAATTTATGGATGGATACGAATGACATGGAGGATTTGTGGATGGATGGGAGGTTCTATAAGATGTGTTCCTTTGTTAAATTTTATATGGGAAAGGGTAAGTGGATTTTGAACTAGTGGATGGAGGAACATATGGACCTAAGATGGATGGAAGGGGTGAAGGAGGAGGTATACATTTGGATTTGGATTTTGAAGGGATACCAATGCTATGAGAATGAGCTTTAGGACTGAGGTCATGACCCTTAGGGTTTTCTTTAACATGAAAGGGTTCTAATATACTTTTCTTATGGATGATTAACCCTTTGAATCGATAATTCTTTTTAACAATAGGAGATTTTCTACAAGACACAAGTTTATTTTTAGGTGGATTTGATCTGAAAGAAATAATAGGATCATAAAGTGGATTGTAATATATTCTAATGGAGGAATTAATTTGACATGTATGAACAACTTGGATAAATGTTTCTACATCATGAGGAAGGTTGGGAGGAATAATGAGATCCTACAATAGGATAAAAGTAATGATAGGTTCATTTAGTAGAATAAGATCTTGTGGAGGATTTGGAGGAATAGGACATGGAGATGAAGAGATGGAGGGATCTCATAGAGGATCTATATGGATGATGGGATCTTGTGGACATGAGGGTGAATGTATACTTTTATATTGACTTGGAATTAGATCTTTGGATTCCATATTAAAGGTGTTATACTCTTGACTTTGGCTAAAATCATTGGAAAAAATGGAAGGGAGGTTATGATCTTTCTTAGGAATTCAAAGGTCAATGGGACTTGGAAGAACAAGGGGATTATCTCAAATAGAAAAGTAAAGGATAATGAGAACATCATGAGGCTTAAGGGAAATGGTATCTTTGTCAAAAATTGGATGATATCGATGAATATTGGTATCTTGATCTTGATTTATTTCAGGACTTATTTCATTGTGCTTTGGTTCTACCTCTTAAAATGTGATTTGAATTGGAATATGAATAGGGGACTCTAGAAAGGGGTCAATATTTTGACATGGAGGAGATGGAGTTTTAATGGGACTCTCTTGAATAGGATTGTATATAGATGGAGGATATTGTGGCATTGAATCTAGCATTTTGGAAGAATGGAAGGGAATTGTGTCAAAAAATGGATTATTTTGAATGTGTTCTATGGATAGCCCTTGGAAGGTTTCATCATTGGAAGTGTGACTTGATGGAGATGGAGGAAATAGCTCTTGTGAAGATTTAGGGGATAAATAGATGACAGGGGACATGGATATTTCTTGAAAGGGAATAGGTGTTTCATATATGTGTTTTTTTTGGGATGGGCCATTTCTAGACATGGGTGCATTATTATTTTCATATATAAAATATAATTGTTGAAAAAAATCTTTTAAAAAGTTAGATTTGGACCTTTTCTTCTTCTTGGTTGATCTTTTTGGTGAGACCATATTAATGTTTGCAAGTTGTGAAGAATTTTCTAAAGGAAGATGTCTCACAAAAGTGTGATCATTGATGATGCTTGATTCATATTGAAAAGATGACGTATTTGGTTTTATGTTCATTTGGGAAAACCTTGGTGGTGAATTTGAGGAAATAAAATGATTCTCTTCAACATGAAATATTCTTTAAGGCATTTAGAATTTTGTAACCTTGGACTCGGTTGACTTGATTGCATGATGGGCACAAGAGGTTGTGAAATTGCTTGAGGAACACTTGGTTGCATTGGAATAAAGATTGGTCCGTTATTATGTGGTGGTCCAAATTGAATTACGCCACACTTTGGTTGAAAAGTTTGATTTGGAATTTGGTCAAATGGTTAATTTGAAATTTGATTGCATGGAAATTGATTTGAAATTTGATTCAATTGAGCATGATATGGGAATTGGTTGAAATTTTTTTTCTCTTGAATGTGATTGGATTGGGTTTGGTTGATCTTGGCCTATGCTTAATCTAGTTGTGAATGAAGTATTGGTATTTTCAATCTTTCAATGAGAGCTTTAATGTTAATGTCACCCAAAATTTATTCTGGGCATTTATAGAGTTCGGATGTATCTCTCCTAGTCTTTTCAATAAATTTGATTTGTTGTTCCACAAGCTTAATCTCTTCCTCCAATTCGGCTATCAAATTTTCAATCAAGTGTGTATGAGATTGATGTGATTGATTATGTGAGAATATAATTTGTCTTGGATAAGGGAGTGTTTGTGATAATGACTGATCAACCAAACAAATTCTTTAGATACTTAGAGAATAACACTCATTCATTCAAGATTAAGCATCTTAAACAATAACTAATTAACTCATTTAACCCATTTATAGTACCAACCACAGACGTAGACTTGAAATAATATTAGCAAAGTATATAATCTAAATCATCCTAATTGCCACTCATCTAGATTATTGAAATTAAAATAATTGAAATGTTGAAATGCTAAACAAGGAGATATGAATAAGCTTAATCTACTAAAAACAATAATCCCATATAGGTACTTCTTTATCTTCCTTTTCTGTAGGAACAATTTGTTAGTTCTGTTACCAATAGCTGTAGGAACAAAAAAGTTCTCTCTAAATCTAGGAAAACATGAAATAGATCCTAACTAACAGTATAATTCACTCATCAAGTGGGCCCCCTTGGATGAGTGAATAGAATACAATCAAGATAAAAAGATAGAACTTGAAAAGTACATTCTATTCATTCATTAAAGGTACACTCAAAATAAAATAGAACTGAATTCTATTTGTTGTTTACAAAATTATAGTAACTTCCCTAACTTTCTCTAATCTTCTGAAAGTTAAGTCAATAGCTTACTTATAAGAAAACACTAAGAAACTAACTCCTAAAGATACAATCACTCTAACATTGAGGATCAATTAAGATTCCTAATGTTACACAATAGAATCAATAACTTTCGGGAACAAGTCTTCAAGGAATATAGTAGGTCGTGCTTCTAGATCCGTACCTAGGTATAATGAGAAACCAGTTGACCGCTACAAAGGGAAGCAATGCAAAATCATGAGTTTATTGTTTCAACTGTAGATTTGACCTTATCAAATCCACCACGCTGCCCAAATGAATGCGCCATCAACTTGTTCCTACATGGAGTTAGTAACACACACCAAATTTGAAACATATATATTTGCATCATTTAAATTAGAAAAGAAATCATCTCATTATCTAACTCTTGCATGATATGTGGCTGCAGGAACCTAACCCAAAATAGCTTAGGAGAGATGAACATTAAATAACACACATATATATCTACTTAATTCATCTGTCAGATTCAATTCACAAATTTTAACCATAACTTCTTTAAATCACATATCCTACTGAAATATAAAGTATTTGAAAGTATTGACCATGCACATATAAAAACCATACATAACATCATTCAAGTTTGCATGAAACCAAGTAAAAAACCCCTAACAAGCCACATAAAAACATCATAAAACATTCCATTAATACAACTCATCATTCCCCCTAGCTTAAATTATTTCTAGTCCTCTGACATGCATAAATTTTTTGATCCTGGCCTTCATGTGCAGGTCCTCTACAATCCGCTTCCTGGATGCTCCTTGTAGTTTATGTAGCCCTTATTTGCTTCTAGCTTGTTCCACCTGTTTACCTCTTCTACCATATCATGCTCATCTACATCTCTATTCATCCCTAACAAAGGATGCATAATAATAGGTGGTTGAAATTTCAAAGGAAATTAATAGCTGGTTTTAGTTCTATCCAAAATGATATACCATGGAGCTCGTCAACTGGCCAAGGTTATATTTTGTGGGAAATGAGGCTCCTTATCCCTTAATTTTGTAGGCATTCTTACCCATTTGTGAGTATTGGCAGTAATGGCTATAGGAATCTCTATGGAAGTGAATTCCTCATAATCTTTGAAGGCCTTTTCTATTAAGGGATAAATCTTTTACTTTACACTCTTTGTCAAGGTTACCTTTACCTAGTCATAAAATGTCCTACTAGATTATTTGGTTTCAGGTCTAATATAAAGTGGCATTTCCATTTCATCACCTTTGTAAGGTTGAGCCTAACGTTCTTGACTAATTTCATTTTTCACCCATGATATGAAAGCCCTGAGTTGAATATATCCCACATACATGAGATAATTCTAGTCTCTATTGTCAAGAACTATTAGATTATGTAAATACAATTCACATAACAAATTTTTAATGTTCATTAGGGAAGAATGGAATGCATCATAAAACTAATGTGGTGTGAAAACCAAATGACTAAGTCCTTGTACTACTCTGGTCAATTGATAATTCAAAAACTGTTCTTTAAGGAACATTGCGTACACTTGAGAAGGTGACCTACACTTCATTAGCTTTGGGAAAAGTCCAATAATCTATGTAAATTTTTCTTCTAGCACCACAATCTTATTTGATTGTTGTTCAATTTGATGAGCTTTCTCATCAATGATTTGTTTCAACCTCTTCTTCTTGAACTGCCACTACACTTTTTCTAGTAACATTTTCTGATATAAACTCAACTTGACTGTCAAAGGAGTAGATAAGTCTAGTGGTGGCATTGGTCCTTGATTGTTAACATCAGTCCATTCTGGGGCTAGATTAGGAATCCCTTTTTCCTTAGTTTTATCTACCCATAAAATAATATCCCTCTTAGAATTATTCTTTATACATTGTTCGATCACCTGGGCAAGGGTGTCTAACCCATCATGTCTGAGTTTCTCAAAGACAGAATTGACATTTTCCATGTTGATCTCAGGGAAATCTTCAAAGGGCAGTTCAATTAATGCTGTAGGAATATTTTGATCAAATGGAATATCTCCTTCAAAGGAGTTATCATAAACATCCATGGAATCATATGTTTCATCATTTTGTCCTAATTTTGAACTTTCTTTATCTATCAATAATGATAAAATTAGGGTTATTTTTTTCATGTTGCACAAGTGGTTCATTTGGGAACATAGCAACATCATGCATGCTTGGAGAGGGAGCACTCTCACTATTTATCCAGTCATCACTTTTATTATCTATATTCTCTACAAAAGGATTTTTAAAAGACTCTAAGGAATCCAAATTGACTACAGGAGGTGTAGATATTTCATCCTGAGGAAAATAAGGGGTGAACTGAACACTTCACCAGACAAGAGTTCCAGATGAACGTTTAGGGTTTTTTTGCCTCCTTTTACTAGAAAAGGCTCCTTCAGTAGAAGCTAAAGGAGGTTATCTTGGCACTCTCTTCTTTTTTGGCAAAGGAGTTTCAATAGTCCTTTCATTAATTTCCTCTCTACTAGGTCACAATTCTAGGGTTAACTCCTCAGTTTCAGGGACTTCTACTTTCCTTTTTCTAGTAATAGACCTAGTTTTTATGGAAGACTAGGGGTTTTGTGAAGCAACAAATTCTTTATCTTTATCTTTCTGGGGAGTAGTGGAACTAGGTTCAACAATATTCCTTCTGGTAGGCCTAGGGGTAGAGGTAGAAGCTTCAGCAATGGTTTCCAACCTTTCAACAATTTTAACAATACCCTGGGCTATTTTCTCTCATGTGCCAAACCCTTGACCTCTAGGGCTGACTGTTCTAGGCATTATTTTGTCAGTATCTAAAAATTATTTCCATGTTCCTAATGCCTTCTTGTTTAATTATCTTTCTACCAGTAATTTGATTAAACAATGATGAGATACAGATTGAGGCTTACCCACTTGTGCATTTGCAAATTTCTTTTTCAAAATATTGAACAAAAAGTTGGGAAGATTTACTGGTCTATTCACATGATGTAGGTTGCTGATAATTTTGAAATGTATTCCATGCATCTAGGTAAATCAACCATCATAGGTGAAAAACCTCATCATGTACAACACTGGATGCATATATTCTTGTGGTAAGGAAAGCCTTGATGTTCCTTGCTTCTTATCAATAATCAACCTAGGATCACCATACAATGTGAACTATGCCCTAGCTGAGTGAGGGTCTAAGTCCTCATAATTTTCTCCTTCTTGAGGAAACCCAAATACTTCAGAAATAATTTCTTCATTGTACTCCACATAGACCTTTAACTACTGCAACTCCATCTCTTAGAGTTTTCAAAAATTAAAAGGCCACGTCATCATCAAAGGCATTTAGTTTTAAACAATAATCTAGCCAACCTTTCTACTTGAACAATTGTTGACAAGGAAGATCATTTAACACCACTGTATGATAAAAAGTCTCATACCTTACTAAATCACCAACCATGCTTCCAAACTTTAGGAAAAAATAATATCAAAATCCCAAATGAAGAGCTAAAATTCAAAGAGAATTTGCACACATAAAAATCAGCAGTTTGGACTTCAAGAAATGCATAACTCACTTCTCAAAATAAGACCATTTCAGCAGATTAACTTCTCATAAGAGAAAAAGGTTACCATAACATTTCGTAATTACCTTCACACATGCCAAAGTCTGCCATCTTTAGGACGTCATGAAGGTACTTAATGACTTAATTATGACATGGCACCTTAATCACCCTTGCTTTAATCATTAATAGGATATGGAAAAATTAATGGCGGGTCACATAAAAATTGAAAAAAGATTTTGAAAAGACAAGAAAAATTTTGAATATACATGTGGTTAAATACTCCCTCCCCCCCAGCTAAGTTTAGGCATGGATCCCACCATGCCACATATGCAAGAGTAGTAACAAAATAAATAAACTTTTCCAAAAATAAATGAATGAAATAATATGTACGATAGCATACATTACTAACCTTATTTTGCTGAAGGAGATTTGTTGTTGCGTGAACATCCGTTGCTAGAATGATATGATGAATTGTGAAGGTGATAGACACAGGAGATGAGCTGAAAATTTATTATGGAGAATTATTTCAAAAAATGTGAAATGTTATTATGAAATCTCTTATGGAAATCAAATATTAGTGACAATTTGGGTAGGAGACCTAGATTCTTCTGCTACAAGATTGCTGGAGTTTCCTTTTGGGGTTAACTATTGCATGAAATATTCTCTACTATCTAGCTTGTGGTAGAGCTTGAGTCAGTGACTATTGACTATAAGTTTGAATCAAACTGAATCAATAGTGGATAGCTATACAACTCCATTAGCAAAAACATAAACAATTTCATACGGATCTCACTAACGTATCTGAAACTTTCCTAGAGTGTGTTGATAACAGGACTCATATAATAAGGCCTAATCACCAACATAGAAATTTTTATCCTTGATGAACTAGTCTGCCATTTCTTCCGCTACTGCTGAATAATCTTTGTGTTGTGCAAAGAGGATTTTCTGATTTCATCCAGGCTGTTAAGTTGGAGTAATCATTCTTGCTAAGCCCTAGTGAGATCTATATCCAGCTCAAGTGTTGTCCTAAGTATCTTGTGATGAAAGTTGACATGCATGAAAATAGATTTACCATATACTAACTCAAATGGTGTGAAACTAGTTATAGTTTTCCATGTAGTCCTATGTGCCCAAATGGCTTTAGGAAGTTGAGTGGCACAATCCTTTTTATGTATAACAATTGTTTTGGTCAAAATGGCTTCTATTTCTCTATTTGTAATTTTGGCTTGACCATTAACATGTGGATGATATGGTAAAGATTTCCTATAGAAAATTTATACTTGTTCATCAAGGAAGTTATGATATTTGAGGTGAATTGAGAACCTTGATCAGTGACTAGTTTCCTAGGTACACCAAACCTAGTGAATATGGATTCATAGAAAAATTCAGCCACTTTGTTATCCCTAGAATTCTTCATTGCCTTGGCCTCTACCCATTTGGTTTCATAATCAATATAGACTAAGATATAGGACTTACCATGAGAGGAAGGTTCTATAAGACCCACAAAATCAATACCCCACTTGTCAAATGGTCCTACCACTACCTGTGGCTGCATGGGCATTTCATCTGATTTGGTTAGGCAGCCAATTCATTGACATCTATCATAATGTCTGGTATATTTAGTAGCATCTTTATGTAGGGTAGGCTAGTAATAACCAGTGGTGAGAATTTTGAATTCTATGTACTTTTCTACAAAGTCTCTTCCACATGGTTCATCATGACATGCATGAAGGATGTCATATGTCTCATCTTCATGAACACATCTTCTTATGAATTAATCTGAACCTGTGTAAAACATAAATCTTGAAATCCATGAAAATTTGAAACTTTTCTCAACTAAGATTTTGTGCTCCTTAGGAGAGAAGTGTGGAGGTATACTTCTTGTAGCAAGGTAATTTTCTGTATCTTCATACCGTGTATTTGTTGGAAATATTCAGGAATTAACCAAGTTACTGAGAGGGGAGGGGTGAATCAGTAACTCCAAATTTTCTTTCAATAATAGATGTATTAACATATAGTTCACTTTATCCTTATGCATATAGAAAGCATGAAACTTAAAAGTGTTCACAACAATGACACATAGATTTGGTTACCCAAAAACCTTCCAAAAGGAAAGTAAAACTGGGGTGGGGATGAAACCCACAAAGCTTTAGTACTGTAATATAAAGTTGGCCGGTTAAGGCTTACAATTGATCACTTCTGATGATCTGCCCTGCTAGGAGCAATAAGGACTGCTAGGTCCACCTTGTTAGAGGTTTTACAAACATAAAATGAAGTATGCTCTCGGTTAAGAGATTTTACAAAGACTGTTAAGTCTACCCGGTTAAAGGATTTCAAGCTGATTCACCTGTTAGGATGAAACAGTAGATCTCTTACTTTGCAATTGGATTGCTGAATGAGATTCGCTGATGTACTGATCACCTTCTGTGATGGATTTATCTTTGCTACTTCTTATACTACTGTAGCCCTTTGTAATTCTCTTATCTCTGCTTTTCTCTTCTATTTCATATTCATACTCATTACATCTTGGTATTTTTACAACATTGTTTATATACAAGTCTAAACAATTAATTACAATTACAATTACAAAGTCAACTTGACAAATAAACATAAGTGCTACTAAGTCGGCCCAAGTATGGTTACTCAATTTTTGCAAACTAACTCGGTGAATTTCTGATACTTGGCATCCACTGCATTACTTGGCATCGTCATGCACTCGGTAGAAGTGAAGGCTCGGTTCATACTGACCACTCGGTAAGTTTTGAACTCGGTAACTACTGGTGACTCGGTAGACATAATGTCACTCGGTTTATACTATCTTGCTCGGTTTGCACTGTCCTGCTCGGTTTGCACTGTTCTGCTCGGTTTGCACTGTTCTGCTCGGTTTGCACTCAGAATGCAAATAAGTGTTGTCACTAGTGGCAATCCTGCTTAATGCCAACAATCTCCCCCTTTGGCATTAGTGACAAAAACACTTATTGCCCAAAACTTGTATACATGAACCATGCTGAGATTTATTTTGATTTTTCAAAATTTGTCTTTGTCATAGGGCTTTATAAATTATCTCCCCCTTTCAATGTGCTAACTTTTTCTTCTTTTCTTTTATAAATATCTCCCCCTTTTTGGTGATAATGCCAAAGGTGTATATACAATTTTTTTACAGAGAGAATCCAAAATTTGATAGAAAAATAGAATGTACCTTCATTATCAGTGTCAGGGTTCTGTCCCAATTTTCTTGCAGAATCTTGCATGTTTGGATTGCAATTTGGACTTCTGCAGAGAGTTCTATCATGTGATATGCTATTGAGAATTGATTGTCATGAATTAATGTTTTGGAATGTTCAATGTGCTTATACATTGTATTCATGATGGGAAGGATCATGTTCTGAATGTCTAGCAGTGTGGACCGGATCCTTGTGTCTTCTTTCAGTAGTTCTGACTGCATATTTGATAGGTATGAGATTTTCATGTGATGAGTAGAGTTTGAACTTGGTTCAAGTTGCAGCTTCTGTATGCTAATCTTCAAATCCTCATCAATTTTATTCATTTTATCCTTGACATCCTTGGTGAACTTGGCAACATTGCACAGTCTGGCCAAAAGAGAGGTAACATTCGAATAGGAAGATTCAATGTTTGCCAAAACTGAAGATAATTCGACTTGATTAATAGCTATGTGCTGAGCAATGTGCTCAAGCACTTTATTGTTGAATCTCTTCTCGACTTTTTCAACTAACTTGTCTGTCCCAGATGAATCCTCATTGTACTTATTTACTACTTCTGCTAATTGTAACAAAACATGTTGAGAGGAGTCTACTTTAATACCTAATGCTTCTGACAAAATGTCCTTAGCATCCTTAATGATTTTATATTCCTTGTCTCTCTCATCTTTAAGCTTCTTTTGTTTTGCTTTCCTTTGGAGGATTTCACCTATATTTTGCATTTGGTCTGCTGATAGATTTGCAAAATCCAATGTTGGAATCTCTATTTCCTCATCTAGGTCTATATCCTCTACTATATTCTTGCCCAAAAATCTTATACTCGGTTGAACCTTAGGCTTATCTATACTTAATGCCTTAGTAGTAGTGATAGTAGACATAGTAGGACTGGCTATAGAGAATGGTATACTGTCTACTGGAGAACTTAAAGTATTTACACTTGTAGAATAAAAAACTGGAATACTTACTACTGGAAAACTTGATGAAGTAGGAGACTGCAACTCGGTAGAAGAAATGGTAGTTGCTTCTATTGTTGCTATAGGTGATTGGACAAATGTTGAAGTTGTCACAACCATGCTTGAAGGTGTCTCTGGGCTAGATGTAGAAACTTCTACTGGAGAGGTAGGAAGTGATGCAATGACTTTTGCCACTATCCTCACAGTATCATCTACCTCAGTGGCTTCTTCCTGTTCATCACTATCATCTTCAATGTCTTTTATTATAACTGTTTCAGTACTCAGTTGGTGAAGATGGTATATGTTCTTCCATGTGGCATTTGTAGCCTTCACAACTGATTCAATATTGTTAATCAGAATTAAACAAGTATTGAACTTCAGTGTCATCTTATTTTCATTCTCCTTTAATGCCTTCTTTATTTCATCATTTTTCAAGCTCGGCATCAACTGTCTCAGGGTTTGATCAAATATGTCTTTTACAGTTTGCTTTGCATTGGTCCATCTCATTTTTATTGGATCTAATAATGCTGCTAGAATCTGTGGGGCTATTTCATCAGGAGAGTATTTCCACTATCCCATCTTTTCAATGACAACATCTTCTATTTCCTTTTGTTTTGTTTCCGATCTGGTTTCATATTTTAAAGATTTTATATTACTTACTTCAGATCCTGATCCTTCTCTAAAAAGTTTGATCTTCTCTTGAAGGGTTAGAGGAGGCCTTTTGAATATTATATCTTTGTCTACCTTGTCTACCTTACCCCTTGCACTTCTCCTTGTAAATACAGCAGTGAGAGGCTTAGGTGCCTTAGTGATGAATACCTTTCCTTTCTTCTTTGCAGGTTTTGGTTCCTCTATTTTCTCATCCTTTTCCTTTTCTTCTTCAGTGTCTTCTCCTTTATCCTCGGTTAGCATTTGCATTTTGGCTATCCTCTTCTTTCCTTTATTTACCGCATGTGGAAGTTTAATGCTTAATTCAATTCTCACCTTTTCTTCTTCATATGTTCCAAAATATGGAGCTTTGGGATTAACAGGCTGATTAAGGAGGGCTTCAATGATATTCTTTGTCTCATCAATGTTTACCTCATAAGGAAGAGGTTTTACATGTACAATCCTCAGTTTAGCTGCTTGAATGTATACTCTGTCACAGTCCACCATGAAACAAATGTCATCCTTATAATCCTCAACCAACTTCTGTGGAATCTAGAATCTGTCATTCATTTTCTCCTTGAAAGACTCAAAATAACTATACATGATGCTCTCAAAATTTTCACCCATTTCTGAAATATATTCATTTATCTCATAAAGAACTGGTACATCCTTTCTCCATATTACTTTTCCTTTGGAAGGGAAGAATTTCTGAACATAGAAAAATAAACAGACAAGTAGAGATCCAAACTTACATGAATTGTTTTTGGAAGTTTGAATGCTTTCCATGTTTTTGTTAAACTATTTTAACAACAAATCTGCAAGATCAAATGATAAATTATTCTTGACCACTTTGTATGTTAGGTCTATGGCTTCGCAGGAGACACTATTCTGTCGACTTGAACTGTATATTTTATGGGCAATGATGTGTGTTCCAAACTTTAGTTTAGCATCAGTAATGCTGCTTACTTTCATGCCTCTACCGTCCCACTCGGCTAGGGTTTTCTTCTCCAGCTCCGGCCGACCTAGGGTTTTGGTAGCTTTAACTTTGTTCAACATGGGAAGACCGGTGATTTGATGAATCATCTTCTTAGTGATCTCTATGGGTTGCTCAAGCCAAATCTTGCCTTCATGTACACGGCTGAGAATGTATCTAACCCATTTCTCCTAAAAGTTTTGAGGTAAATGTGTAATGTGAACTAATCCCTTGTCTTCCAGATGTTTGTGCTCAGGTTTTAGAACACCATCCACACATAGTTCCTCACGCACAATATCTAGCTCTAGGTTTCCCATCTCTTGAATTGCACAATTGAAATGATTGCGAATATCATTAACAAGTAGTACCTTAGGAGGAATCTGAGATTGAGCTCCGTTCGGGTCTAGGGCTGCTGCAATTGCGGGCACGAGTTTGAAATATGGTGCACTCCATTCCCCTTTGATTATCATTTCTGTTCCTTTCATCGCTGATGCGCTGGATGATGCCATGGTAGCTCACAGAGAATTCTTTTTTGCAAGAGTATTTGAATCACTGGATTGCTCTGGAAATTTTTTGCTCTCAAAGTGCTAAAGTTCACAGTGAAGAATGAGTTTGATTTCTTGCCTTTTGTTTACAACTCTGTCATTAATGCTTAGTACAAATTAGGGTATGAATTCTGACAGACTGTCACCCACTATGAATTAATTGCTCGGTAAAGAGTTCACAACTCGGTGAACTCAAGAATTCATATTGCTCCGACCTCACTCGGTAATCATATTAGACTGCTCCTGACCTTGCTCGGTAAAGACTGATAATGACCTTCCTGTGATCTTATTGCATCTTGTATGCCGATTTAGATCTTTCTTTTAATTCAGTTCTAGAACTGCTTGAAATTTGTCTATAAGAATACAGTTCCAGTGCTCTCTTGGGAATTTAGTTTGAGTCGGTAGAGCCACCCATTCCATTAGTTGGACTAGTTTGCTCGGTAGATTTAGGAATCCACTGTTGTCTCATCTATTTCCTGACCTTAGTTGCTTCATTCTTCTTTCCATCTTCAACTTCACTAGCATTCATGCAATTTCTAGCTATGTGACTGAGTTTAGTGCATTTGAAACATCTTATGGTAGTCTCTCTTTTCCTTAGATGATGTTTTATGCAGTTCATGCCGATGTGTCCATATTATCCATAGTACTGACATCTACACCAGGTGTTGTAATCCCATCCAAACATTGCTTTCATAATTTGTTTTGTTGGATTGAATGTTTTGGATCTGCACTCGGATGCCTTGTGACCTTGTTTGTTGCATTTGTGACAATTACCTTTGAATCTTGGTTTTTCCCTGCATTCATTTGCTTTGTGACCATGCTGATTGCAGTTGTAGCATTTTCCATTGAATTTTGCTTTTTCATTGCTCCAACATTTATTTGAAGTATGTCCTATTTTTCCACAATGATTACAAGTAGGTTTCTGATTTCTTTGAGTACCTTGCTTAGAAGATTCACCTTCTCCATTGTATCCAAGTCCTGCTTTTCCTTTTTGCCTATGAAGATTTCGATCATACAGCTGATTTAAGTCTTCTTGGCTTTTCAGCATTCTTTCATTGATTTGTTTTTCGGTGTTTAGGTCATCCATCAATCTTAGATTGATTTGCTTTTCAGATCTTAGTTCTTCTCTTGTGCTTTCTATTTTTGAACTTAGAGTTAGAATTTCCTCATTTGTATGGGAGATCTGATCAATTAGGTTTTCTAGCTGAAGGGTTTTATTTTGGACTTCATTGTTCCTTCCATCTAATTCATCTTTCAACTTGTTTCTTTGTTCTAAGATCTCACAAAATCTTGTTGAGTGTAGTTCTTGTTCTCTTTTCAATTTTCTCACTTCTTCCTGCAGAGACCCATTCTTTTCTAAGAGTTCTTTGACAGCATTGTTTGCTTCATCTGAGCTATCTGAGGGAAAAATATCTTCAATCTTTTCTTCAATGTAATTATGATCATTCATATGATTTGCAAGTTTCTTCCTTCTTCTCAGGGATTGGGAAAGATGTTCTTTTGCTTCTTTAAGTTTAGCTATGGCCACTTCCGGATCTAGCTTTTCATTTTCAATCACCTTGTTCAGTTTGAATACCTCCATTGTCCTAGATCTTTGCTCAAGCTAGTTAAGCTTTATCTTGAGAACCAATACAGCTCTGATACCAATTGTTGGAAATATTCAGGAATTAACCAAGTTACTGAGAGGGGAGGGGTGAATCAGTAACTCCAAATTTTCTTTCAATAATAGATGTATTAACATATAGTTCACTTTATCCTTATGCATATAGAAAGCATGAAACTTAAAAGCGTTCACAGCAATGACACATAGATTTGGTTACCCAGAAACCTTCCAAAAGGAAAGTAAAACTGGGGTGGGGATGAAACCCACAAAGCTTTAGTACTGTAATATAAAGTTGGCCGGTTAAGGCTTACAATTGATCACTTCTGATGATCTACCCTGCTAGGAGCAATAAGGACTGCTAGGTCCACCTTGTTAGAGGTTTTACAAACATACAATGAAGTATGCTCTTGGTTAAGAGATTTTACAAAGACTGTTAAGTCTACCCAGTTAAAGGATTTCAAGCTGATTCACCCGTTAGGATGAAATAGTAGATCTCTTACTTTGCAACTGGATTGCTAAATGAGATTCGCTGATGTACTGATGACCTTCTGTGATGGATTTATCTTTGCTGCTTCTTATACTACTGTAGCCCTTTGTAATTCGCTTATCTCTGCTTTTCTCTTCTATTTCATATTCATACTCATTACATCTTGGTATTTTTACAACATTGTTTATATACAAGTCTAAACAATTAATTACAATTACAATTATAAAGTTGGCTTGACAAATAAACATAAGTGCTACTAAGTCGGCCCAAGTATGGTTACTCAATTTCTGCAAACTAACTCGGTGACTTTCTGATACTCAACATCCACTGCATTACTCGGCATCATCATGCACTCGGTAGAAGTGAAGGCTCAGTTCATACTGACCACTCGGTAAGTTTTAAACTTGGTAACTACTGGTAACTCGGTAGACATAATGTCACTCAGTTTATACTGTCTTGCTCGGTTTGCACTGTCCTACTTGGTTTGCACTGTTTTGCTCGATTTGCACTGTTTTGCTCGGTTTGCACTGTCTTGCTCGGTTTGCACTGTTCTGCTCAGTTTGCACTGTTCTACTCAGTTTGCACTGTTCTGCTTGGTTTGCACTGTTTTGCTTGGTTTTCACTATTTTGCTCAGTTTGCACTCAGAATGCAAATAAGTGTTGTCACTAGTGGCAATCCTGCTTAATGCCAACAGTATTATGAGTGATAATAAAGAACAAATTTTCATTAGGAAAGCTATCATCAATAGCTGTAGGATCATCAAGAACATGCAATTTGGATAGGAAATTGGCTAACACATTAACTTTCCCAGGTTTATCAATCACTTGGATATAAAATTCCCACATGAGGAGTAACCATCTGGCTAACCTGCCTAAGATGGTAGGTTTGTTCATCAGGTATTTGATTGATAAGTGATCTGTATGCACAATAACTTCTAATAATTCTTTCTTAGTAATAATGTAATTTAGCTTAGCACCATGTATATTCTTACTTATGTAATAAATGGCATGTTCTACTAGGCCTTCCTTCTGCCCAAGAACTACTCCTATAGCATAATCTGAGGGATCTGTATGGATATGAAATGATAAATTCTAATCAAGCCCTCTCAAGATAGGTGTTTTAGTCAAGACATCCTTCAACTGTTGGAATGATTTCTCATAGTCCTCTGTCCATTCAAAGTCCTATTCTTTCTTGAAGAGATTGTATGATAGAGATACAATTTGACTAAAATATTTGATGAATCTCCTGTAGTAACCAACATGGCCGAGAAAAATTTGAACATCCTTTTGCTTTGTTGGTGTGGGAAGTGTGTTAATGACTTCTATTTTGGCTAGATCAACCTGAATTCCAAATGATGAAAGGTAGTGCTCTAAATCAACTCCTTCCATCATCATGTAACACTTTTCAGTATTAAGAGAGAGATTTTATTCCTTTAATCTTTTAAGGAATTTTTCTAAGTTGGCATGAGACTCCTAAAATGTGGATCCATATGCAGTAAAGTCATTCATGTAGATTTCCATAATATCAACAAATATGTCAGAAAAAAGGCTGATCACTACTCTTTGAAATGTAGTAGGTGCATTACACAATCCAAAAGGTAAGACATAATAGGAAAAATTTCCCCATGGGAATGTAAATGTTGTCTTTTCTTGGTCCTTAGGTTCTATCTGTATTTGCCTATATCCACTGAACCCATCCAAAAATGAAAAGTACTTTTTGCCAGCTGTATTATCCATGACATGATCTATAAAAGGAAATGGAAAGTGGTCCTTCTTTGTTGCTGTATTGAGTTCCCTATAATCCACACACACTCTCTCCATTTTCCTCCTTTCTTGGGGACTATGACCAAAGGAGAGACCCATTGACTATCAGAAATGGGATAAATAAAACCAGCATCAAGTAATTTCTGCAATTTAGTTTTGACTATGTCTCTTAGTGCTGGGTTGATTCTTCTTTGTGGTTATTTGTCCAACTTACAATCAAGACTAATGTAAATTCGGTGGGTACAAAGCCTTGGATCCAATCACTTTATATCTGTGTAAACCCAAGAAAAATCTTGCTGGCTATCTTGTAGAAGCTTGAGAATTTGTGTTGAATGTTCATGAGTAAGCTTCTTGTTAACATTCAACTCCCTACCTGGGGAAATTTCTACTTTGAATACCTTATCAAACATGATGACCTCTACAAATGAAGGTGACTTAATCCCATGTGGCAGTAATGTATGAAGGTAATCAGTTGCTGCAGGAAGTTGAGGTGAGCTTTGTGGAGGCAATATGGTTTGCAAAGTACAATTAGGAATAGTATAGGAAAATGGTTCAACACCATATTTGTTGGTAAGAATGGAAACAAGTATGTCATCATATTCTTGGGATATCATAAATGGATTCCTCTCTATAAAAATTAACTGATGTATTGAATTTATCTCTAGCTCAATGTCACCAAGGTCAGGCCAAACAGCTTGATCAAGTTCCATTTGCGGTTTAGCAAGATAATATAAAGTCAACTTTTTAGTACTAACTCCATCTGATATAGTCATATTTACAAAGTGAAAAGCTATGCAAGCATCTGTGGTGGCCAACCAAGGTCTTCCCAAGATTAAAGGATAATCACCTAGAGTAGCTTTGGGAGATAAGATTACAAATTTAGAGGGATAGTATAATGAATCAAGTGTTACAACTATATCCTCTACCATGCCATTGGGCCTTATAGTAGAATTATCAGCTAACTGAAGGATTATAGGAGTTTCTCTTAAGCCAATGATGTTTAGCTATAATAGAACATCCATCATCATTACATTAATGGATGCTCCTAAGTCAATCAAAACATTTTGGATCTGAATACCAATAATATAAATAGTAACAATAGGGCTACCTAGATCAGAATATTTGGGTAGAATGACATTGCTCAACATAAGATCAGAGAGTTGTCCAAGAACATGAATAGTCTTGGGATCTTTCTTCTTTTGACTAGGTTGTTTAAGACAAGCTTCTTTGATATCCTTATTATATATTGGGACTTAAGGGAATCTAACAAAGGATTTTTCATAGCCATTTGCTTTAGCATGTTGATAAGATTAGTTACAACTAGAATTTTTTTTGGGGTTACAGACTGTGTGAGCCTTTATGGAAATGAGAGATCCTTAGTTACTATAGTAGGCAATGTAGGAGTAGCAGGTTCTTTCCCAGGATTATCATTCTCAGTGGTAACTTCATTTATAACAAGACCTTTTGGTGTAGATAATGTAGCTCCTGATCTTAGGCGAATATCATTTACCATAATGGAATAAGTCTGCTATTGATTAGGCTACCTATTATTAGGATTTGGTGAAGGCTGAGTAGGGAGTTGAGTTTTTTTTTGAGGGCTTACATTGGATGCAAGAGGTGGAGGCATTATAGCTTTCTATTGAGAAGGTGGCATGAGAGCTTGCTGATTAGGCTGACTTGGATGATTCAGATGACATTGGGGTGACTATTGCCAGTTACCTTGTGGAGACTGCCATTGGTTATTTTGCTGCCAATTTTGATTGGGCTTCTGCCATGGATTAGGAGGAGGTTGATATTTCCAATGTTGGTTACTACATTGTGGTTGACATTGATATGACCAATTTTTATTCCATTTTTGACCTTGGGGACCAAAATTATGAGAATTTTAGTTTTTCCATTGATTATTATTAAAACCAGAATTGTGCAAAGGGTCAGGAGGGATACCTTGTCTCTCGGCCTATGGTCTCCATTGAGAAACATAAAATACCTCCCCATTCTCATAAATAGCCTTGAATTCAGTTGGCATTGACTAAGTCTCCAAGCATGCAACTATTTTGCATTTGCAATTCCTTTTCTTTTCTGTACAGTGGGAACATAATTCAGCTAACATAGCCTCTACTTCTTCATGCTTCTTCTTGGAATGCATGGTATCTAGCTGGGTGGCAACATTGTTAATGATTTCTTGCTTAAAATCAGACAAGAGATTAGATATCTCTATCTTTGAGACATTAGCACCATTAGTTCTGCTACTTGATTGTCTATGCCCTCTTCCTTTCTTCACTGTAGCTTTAGAGTAATTAAGACATATCCTCTTAATGTCATCCTAAGTAGCTTGAGTGATATCTCCTCCAGCTATCAGGTTGATATTTTCAATACAAGACTCATTAATGTGTCACAAAAAGAGATTCTTCATTCAAAGTATGATGTGTGTTCTTTTGGAAGCTAAACAAGAATCTTGCAACATAGTCTTCAACTGTTTCCTCATATTTTTGTGTCATTTTAAAAATGTCATCACCTTTCATATCACTTCCCTGATAATACTATTTATATTTATCCAAGAATGAATTCTTCATTCCATCCCAGTCTCATACAATATTGGCTCCTATACCCATGAACCATCTCAACACTGCCTCTTTCAAACTAGATGGAAATAACTTCAGCTTATGAGCATCTATTGTATAGTCATAACTTCGACTGAGGATATCAAATTCAAAAAGGAAGGTCTCAGGGTCTTCAATAATCAGTCCATAGAACTTTGGAAGTACTGAAGAGGGAATATTCTTGAGATTATTATTATCATTTAGGCCAATAATAGGAAAGGGAAAGGTGGGAAGTACCATCCTTGGAGGATTTGGAGCTATGGTTTGTCCTCTAAAAAAAACAAGGGCCCAAGGATTATCTTGATATTCACACTCTAGAGGTGGTGGTTTTGGATTTGGAAGGGCTTGATGTAGGTCAACAAATCAATTCTAAAATGGTTGATTCTCTTCACGGTCAAGTTCTTGGGGATTTTCCTGCTCACGGGGTAAGATTTCTTCAAAAACTAAGAGAACATTCTATGGGAGAAATATTTCAAGATGGTCTCTTCTTCTATGGATAAAAATTGACTTGAACTAGGAACTATATTAAGAAAGCTTTAAAAAAATGACCCTTAGGATAAGTTAGATCGACACCATCCCTGACAATGATGCCAAAAATGATCAGCCAAACAAATTCTTTAGATAATTAGAGCGTAATACTCATTCATTCAAGATTGGGCATCTTGAACATTGACTAATTAACTCATTTAACCCATTTATAGTATCAACCAGGGACGTAGACTTGAAATAGTGTCTACAAAGTATATGCTCTAAATCATCCTAATTGCCACTCATCTAGACTATTGAAATTAGAATACTTGAACTATTGAAATGCTAAACTAGGAGATATGAATATGCTTAATCTACTAAAAAGAGTAATCAAAGATAGGTATTGCTCTATCTTCCTAAGCTTAATCTTTGGAAAATATAAATCTAAGGGTACAACCTTAGGAGATTGAATAGGGATCTTGACTTAAAAGGATCAAAAGGAAAAATATTTTTAGATAAAAAGGGATGGGTCAAATCCAACATGAAAAAGATGGTGTTTGACAGAAGGAAAATTTTGATAAGAGGGATTATAGGGACTAAGTCAAGATCTTGTTTTCAAAAACATAAGGAGAGATTATAAAATTTGGATTTTAGTGGGGATTTTCAAAAGCTTTAAAGGTTCTAAATGCAAAATGAGGACTTATGCAAAAGGACTATAATAAGGACAACTTAATGCAATGAATTGAAATTGGAAATGCAAAGCAAGGGAAGATAATGCAATGTATGCAAAGGTTTCAAAATGACTATGATATGAGGATGAAAAATGAGGACTAATCATGCAAAATATTACCTTAGGATTGAAACAAGGCTCCAAGGAAAATGTTTTAAAATTTCATGTTTGGCAAAGTCTATGACAAGGTTTTGAAATGCTCTTGAATTTATTGGGATGTTTTTGACAAGGTTTTGAATGTTTTACAAGTTGTTATGACTTTTTTGAAAGTATTTTAGAAATGTTTGAACACTCATAAAAGACATATCAAGAAGAATAGTTGTTGTAAAAAGTGAACCAAGCACACCACAACCTAGGCTAGAAGGGCAATATTCATTGAATTCCCACTTGAACTAAGTTCAACCATACCTACTTAGGGTGGACAACCTAGAAGATTTTATGCATGAGATCCCCCTTATAGTGCACTCACTTCTCACACACACCAAGCTTTGAATTCTAAGGGTCATCACTTCCCAAGGAATTGTTGTCTCTACCAAGAGTCGTGAAAAGTGTGGGATGTCTTCACGGGCATGGGTGACCCCTTGCATTCGTGAATAGAAGGTTTTTGGAAACTACAACATGATGCTTAGTATGGGACATCCAATTCAATGGGTGGTGTGATAAAATCCCATAAGAGGTCTTCCAGCCTTGAGAACCAAGGTTTTACGTACCACAAGGGTACTGAAGGAGATATATCACCCAACCACACCGTCGATTAGATTATTAGTCATAATCATGCATTTATATAGCGATTTAGATGGAGATCTGGCTTTGGCCTGTTATCACTTGAGGTCATCCCTTGGCACATTAAAAGTGAAAACCTTGGTCCAAGGTAGGCATCTCTAAAATAATTGCATGGATTTATCTTACACCCAAGATCCACAAAGGCGAGGGAGAGGATACATTCATATAATTCTTAAGGGATTACAAATAGGAAGACACACCAAACACTTAAAAGAAAAAGTTTACTTTCCAATTAGAAAGGAAATGTGATAAAAAAACATAATTTATAGTTCTTTTCCTTTCTAATTAAAATTGTATGATAATTGTTGTTCATTAACCCATTAAGAAAGGAAATATGATTAAAATATGACAATTTGTTGTTCTTTTCCTTCCTAATTAAAACTAGGTGAAATTTTTTTAGGTTCTTTGATCCACCTAATTAGACTATATGAAATTTATAGTTCATTTAACCACTAATTAGGCTATGTGAAATTTGTTATTCATTTCCTCCTAATTAGGCTAGATGCAATTTGTTGTTCATTTGTCCTCCTAATTAGGCTATGTGCAATTTGTTGATCATTTCCTCCTAGTTAGGCTAGATGTAATTTGTTGTTCATTTATCCTCCTAATTATTCTATGTGAAATTTTTTATTCATTTTAAATGCACAATGAATTTTTTTTGATTTATTGTATGCCAAAAGCAAGAAATTCTGCAAATATCACAAGTTAGACTCCCAAGTGCACAAGTCTTGATCTTTTACCTGCAAAGCACATCAAAAAACACCAAACCAAATCAGATTTTGCATATTCACATTAGGTTCACCAAATATAAGACAAGATTTAGGTTTAGTAAGAATATAAAAAAGAAACCACCAAACTTTAAATACATGCAAACCTATCTAACCCTATCATGAAAACTACTTGAAATTAAAGGAATTAAAAGCAATAAAACCCATTCAAGCAATTGTTCCCACATTCTCATTTCTTCTCCATAATGTGGATGGATGTAGCTCTTGAATTTATTGAAATGCACTTATGAAAATTTGAAACAAAAAGGGAAAGAAAACTAGGAGTGATTAATGATTCAAGGTGGTTATCCAAATTAGTGCAAAAAGGCTCAATTTATAGAGTTTGAGAGCCAAAATGCAAGAAAGGGAAAGTTAGTGTGCAACATTGAAATATCTGATAATTATGACAAATTGGAAGCACAAATTAGCTTGCACAAATCAATGCACAATTAGGGAAGAGATGAAAGAGAAAGGATAAGGCTAATTAGTAGGCATTTATGAGGCCAAATTAGTGGGAAAAGGGATAGGGAAAGTGGAAGTAATGTAAACGCTAGTTAATAGGAAATGATGAAGCATGATTTAAGGGAATGTGTAAGAGTTACATTTTTAATATTTGAAAATTCACTATTCCCTCAAAATGGATAAATTAGGAATTAGAAAATCCCATAATTAAAAAAATGGAATAAATTAATTAATTCAAAATTAATTAATTATGGGAGACTTAGGATAGGGGAATTAATCTAATAAATAGATTAATACATAAGGGATAAACTATGGGTTATCTATTTGAAGGGGACACATTAGTAAAATGATTGGATGAATTGGTGATGTAGGATAAAAAATGGATTGGTCTTGAATGACTTGATTAGGGTTTGATCTGATCTTGATGATTAAAAACTGATTAGGAAATAACACAACATCGATGAACTTTGACAATGTGCACGATTGAAGGATGATATGATAAAATAGCATTGATGAAATTTGACAATGTTATTGGGCTGACTAATGTTGATGAAACAACATCAATGAACTTGGACAATGCTATTGGATTGATTTGGATTAGGATGATGAAAATGATGCATCGATGAAATTTAACAATGTGCTCAAATTGGATTGATTTGAAAGAGACTTGATTAGGCATCGATGAACTTGGGAAATGCCTTGGATTGATTTTGAATTGAATTGATAAAGATTAAATTGATAAGGATAAGATTGACTAGGATTTGAAAATATTGGATTTATTTGAAGGTGATTTGATTAGACATCGATGAACTTGGAAAATGCCCTAGAATTGATTTGAGAGTGATTGAATGTGTTTGAAATGGTCTTGAATTGATTAGGAATGATAGGGATTGATTTGAACTGATTTAGGAAAGTTTGACATGGTTTAGGATTGATTAGGATTGATGAGGACCAATTTAGGAATGATTACCTAAATGATTAGGATCAATCTAGAAATGATTAGGAATGGTTATGATTGATTTAGAAATGATTAGGAACATTCCAATGATGATTTGGTCTTGATTGATTCGGCTAAATAGATCAAGGTTATGATGTGAAATGAGGGAAATGTTAGTATCTGATCAAATGAGAAAATGAAACATGGTAGAAGACATGTTAAAAGGGGACACATAGGTGTGAACCATTATTAGGTCTCTACATAACCAACATGAAAAATATAATATAACATATAAGCATAACAAGTAAGACATTCACACAAAATGAACACACGACAAAAAATAGATTGATGTTTTGACACATTATCTAAGGTTTTTGTTTGTTTCTCATCTAGATCGAGAAGATTTATAAGTCTAGTCTTAATCTTATCCTCACCCTCGACATATTTAGTCATGAATTTGAGTACTAGGATCTTGAGGTTCATGGGAACACATGATCCAAACCATACACTAAATGGTAGTGAAATGTCCATAAGGCATTCTTGACTCTCACTCTATTGGTCCATAACATGTACTTAAGTTTTAACTGCTAGTATTTTGGGTTCTTTTCAAGGATTCATTTAACCATAATAATCAAATTTTTGTTTGTGGAATTAGCCACACCATTCCCTTGTGAATAATAATTTGAAAATAAATTGAGTATTACCTAATTTTTAAATGCCTATTGTGAGAGCGAAGATGATGAAAAGGAAGGGCCATTATCAGACACCAGATAGAAGGGCATGCTAAAAGTTGTGACTATTAATTCTTCCAGGAACTTGGTAACAACCTTTGTAGTACAATTTTTAAATTCTTGGGCTTCATTTGAGTGTGTGTATTAATTAATTATAGTTATAATGTACATATGCTATGTAGAATATGGTGGGTAGATTTCTCCAAAAAAATCTAAGCCTAATTGGGTAAAAGGACATACCTTGTACACCATTTTTAAGGACATAGTAGGATGCCTCTCATGAGTAGCACTCCTTTTACATTTGTGGCATGACCCCATATGTTCATTGGTGTCCTTAAATAGGGTTGGATAGTAATAGCCTAATCTTAATATTTGATGAGTGGTGGCCTTTACAAACTCATAGCCCATGCCATACTTGTCATGGAACTTAGTCAAAATATGCTTTGATTAATCTCTATTCAAACACCATAAATACAATACTTTGTAATTTAATTTTCTATAACTATCCATTTTTTAACATGTAATAATAAAAACTAACCTTAAGGGATCTCCTCTATGCACTATTAATCCCTTCAGGGAAGAAGTTTTGTAAAAGATAATACACCACATCTTGATACTAGATATCTAAAACTAATCTTTCACTAGCGTGTGTGTGTGACAAATCAACCCTTCTTTAATTCCTACAATTATTATTTTTAAACCTTGGCATTGAACTAACTTCATTGGCTGGAGTTGTAGATCAAATTCTTGAAGTATTCTCATCCACTTGCCTCTACGCTCTCCTAGATCATTTTTCATTAGAAAAGACTTCAATACAAGATCTGGAACAATGCCAATCACTTTTCTCCTTAAGATCTAGTGCATGAACTTAAATTCCTTTACCAAGGAAAATGATTAATTATCTAGGTTGGGGTACCTAGTTTCAACATTCTTAGCAGGACAACTCATGAATGCAATTGGTCTTTCATTTTCCCCATCCTTCTTTTGATTTAAGAGTTTGACACATGAATGTTTTGAAGTAAATAAAAAAACCTTAAAGTGTATAGTTTAATTTGGACTAACTAGTACATATGCTGTAATAATAGAAATTTTGATCTCCTCAAATGATTTCTTGATAGGGATAGTCCAATCAATCTTAGCATCTTTTTTCAACATGTCATTTAGGGGTTTTACTATTTCCATGAATCCACTAATGAACTTCCTAATGAAATTTATATTTCCAAAGAAAGATTTCAACTCCTTTTTACTATTGGGTGGAGTCAACTTGAGAATAGCATCAACTCTTCTGGGGTATATCATAATCCCTACTTCTAATATTTCATGCCCTTGAAATTTTCATTATGTAACTCTTAAAATTTTTTTCTTAGGGTTAAGAGATATTCCATATCTCCTACATCTTTTGAGTACCCTCCATAAGTCATCAATATGATCAACCCTAACCTTAGAAAATATAGTTAGTTTTTCCATGTATATTATGATATATTTTCCCATTATTCCCTTAAAAGAAACATCCATTGCTCACTAAAGGGTAGCTTCAACATTGATCAAACCAAATGGCATACGGTATTGGGAAAACATTCCCCTCTTGGTGGTGTCATTTTCAATCTATCCTCTTCTTTTACCATAACTCGGTTATATATAGAATATCCATCTAGGAAAGATATAATATGGGATTCATTGAATACTTGTAACACTTTTTCAAGGGAAGGAAATGGATAATTGTCCTTTTGCGAGGCCCTATTTAAGTTCCAAAAATTGACATAGTGTCTAATTTCTCTACTCTTTTTTTTATTAGGACCAAAATTGTGACCGACATGGAATGTATTATTAGGAAAATTATTTTGGCATCCAAAAACATCTGGATTTCCTTTTGGATCAATGGTTCAATAATTGGATTAACTTGCCTCTATCTTTGTCATAAAAACTTGGCATTTGGATTTAATGGGATATTATGCACAATCACCAAGGTGTCATAAGTTTTAAGTTCTTTATAACTCCATGCTATGACATCTCGATAATCTATAAGAAATTGCACCATTCATGGTTTTTCATCATCTATGCCAACCATACCAATATGGACTTCTCTAGGATCATCTCTTGTACCAAGGTTATACACTTCGTATTCATCACCTTTGGATATAGGATCCATCTTTCTATTGGAAGATAATTCATATATATCAAAAATTCTCTCTAGAGCTACCATTCCTTTAGGAATAGCATTTAATTTCATATTTAGGATACCTTGATCATTTGGTTCTTCTAGCTCCATTTGTTGTTCATTTATTATTTTCTTCTCAAAAAAACTACTACACATGATAAACTCTAGGATATGTTGGTCATCATAGAACACTTGAAATTTGGTGATATTATCTGGGATTGTTGAGACAACAATAAGTTCAACTGAAATTTTTTTTTATCTTGATTTTTCCATTGGATGCATAAAACTAGAAGATAGTGCAGTTGCATCTACAACACAATTTTTTATTCTCATGATTAACTTGATATTAAATACCTCAAAGTCCTTTATCAAATCCCATAGTACTTCAATTTTCTATGCAATCAAACTCTTGTCATTATATGAGTACTGACTACAAAATTTCTTGATAACTAGTTATTATGAGTCACCTTCTACAACCAAAGCTTTAATATTCTCCTTATGTGCCATGTATTGGCATCAAACCAATGCCATGTATTCTAAAATTTTGTTAGTACATAGAAACTATAATCTATATGTAGGATATAAGGACTTACCTCTTGGGTCGATTAAATCAATCCTAGTCCCGACCACTTTTTTGCACTTGGAGCCACCAAATTGTAGCTTCCACACTTGGTGTTGATTGAATTATTTTGGATTGGGTGGTGATCTATATTTGGTTGTCAAGATTATAGGATTAATGGTATGATTAGAAGAGATTCTTGGTGAATATCCTTCTAAAGTAGAAGAAATCTTTTCCAATTTTGACTCTTTAGTCTGGTCACCACTGGTGGGGAATAATTGTTCTTTGGTGTCTCCTCTTTTTTATACATGGGGTTGATATTTTTCAAAAGGTGGTAGAAATCCATCATCTAATGTACTCCCTTTGTCCATGTTTGGTTTGGGTATTTTTTCTTCCAAATTGAAACTCTCTCCCTTTTTTTTTTTGAGGCATCTAAATTAACACCATTGATAGTACATCCTAGTAGCTAGGGCATCTGAATTCTAAGTGGTTTTGATGATGTAGGTAGTAATATCTAGGTAGAAACAATATGTTTAGATCTACTCACTACGTAAATGTTTCACATTCTTGGTCATAGTTTTGACAAAAATATAGGAAGACTTCTTTGTCAACATGGAACTCTTGTGGCCCTTATAGTAGACTACCATTAGAATCATCCCTTTCTTGTATCTGGAACATGATAATTTTTTCCAATTTATGTATGCCCAAATCTAATTGTGTAAACAATACTTCATTTAGAGAGTGATAATCTATGATCATCTTCTTAAGTTTAGGCTCCTCATCAATTTTGATTTGATTGTTCAATCCCTTCCAAGGAAGCCATAACTGTGTAAAATTAGTGGAGAGTAATCATACCAAACCTTTCATCCATTCCCTTATTAGTAATATTCTATATATCTTAGGAATATCAACTATGTGTATGTCAATGTATTCATGTACCATAAGATCAACAACTAGCTGAATGTGAACATCCTTGAGAACATTGATAACTTTTTCTTCCATCTTGTCCAACTATACAACCACCCTATAAGTAGCTTGGGGAACCATCCCCAGATTTTGGAAATTTGGGAGTGACATAACATTAATAGAAGTTCCTAAGTCAATCAATTAGTTATGTAAATTCTTCCCAAATATATGAAAACTCAATAGAAATAGGGGCACTTCCAACTTGTAATTGAAAATGGTGGGTAACATTTCAGAAGCATTTGCATTTGATGTAGGATCCTTGTTGGCATAACTAATGATTAGATGAATTGAGTATATTATGGTATATGTTTTATGCTAATCTAATAATAGGATGATCAGTTATGATGTTGTCATTGATGTTAACTAGGTGTTTATTTGTTCAATGTATTCTCATAAGTAGAGGAATGAATCTCAAGTTGTGTTGAGAGTTGGAATATGAAATCATGATGGACAATCCATTTATTTCTTTGGATAATACATCTATGACTGCAAAAGTTCAAGTTAAGTACAAGATAAGTTATGATCAAATGAACAAATACATGTAAGTTGGCAGAGCAACAAATGACCAAAGTTGAATGATTTTCTCTTTATAAAGAATGGAATTGGATTTAGTGTGCATGGTCATACATATGCGATCTAGATAGGCATATCTACCTAATCCTATAACCACATCATGATTCAATATTAGAGGAATTAGTTACAAATATTTGAAGTGACTGAAAAAGGAAGAACAAAGGAAGAAAAGTAAACTTCATGCTTGATCGATAAATTTATCTGATTGGGTGATCTAATGTCAGTTAATGAATTTTTTTATTCTCTAGGTGTTGTAGTGACAAGAAAGATATGAATTTTAAAGGTAAAACATGTTACAAAGGGCTAAAGGTAAATACCTTGACCCGGTGACTCCTAAAAAGGTCTTTCTCTTAACCGATCGTGCTCTAGAAGAGTACATTTTTCTTAGTTAGTGCCATCTCTACCATGGTTTTTCCTAGGTTGGGTTTCAACAATAAAAATACTATTAATAAAAATACTATTGTTATGTGTTGATTTGTGTGGATGATTATCATTGATTTGATGCTTATTTCCTATTAAGATTAAAAGTGTGAATTCATGTTGATAAGAGAGTATGTAAATGAATTAAAAGGTCTAGGCCTAATATGTGTTGAGAAGTGTAAGTAATCCTTTCTTGTATTTATAAGTGTGTGAGAAGGAAGATCACCAAGGTAGGTGTGCAATTGGGGGGTTTGGATTTTCTTCATGTGAAGTAGATATTGAGATTGAATTGGATCTGTATTAGTAGAAGATAAGTGTGACTTTCTTAGATTACCTTTATTTGTTTATCCCTAACAATTTCATCAAGAAAAATCCCTTAACTGGATAGATCCTAACAGATATGATTTGTAAATTCTTTAATAAGGTGAAACATTAACTTGTGTTTGAAGTCCTTTGACCAGACCACTCCTAACAGGGATAAAGATAAATCCCTTGACCAGGTGACTCCTAACATGGTATTTCTCTTAACCAAGCCTATTGTAAGCTTTTAACATGGCTAAGATCTTAATTGAGCATTCTCTAGAAGAGTGCATTTTTCTTAGTGGGTGCCATCCCCACCATGGCTTTTCCTAAGTTGGATTTCCATGATAAAAATACTCATGTTATTTGTTGATTTGTGTTGATTCTTATATTTGATGTGATGTTTATTTCATGTTAAGGTTAAAAGGGTGAATTCATGTTGATAAGATAATATGAAAATGAATTTAAAGGTTTAGATTTATATCATTGGATGGATTACTGATTAACAACCCCTCTCAATAATCTTGGACCTGATTACTAAAAATTTGTATTAGAGCCTTGGTCCTCCTTGTGGTAATCCTAACATCTGAGGGAAATGATCTAATGATGAGTAAGGAGCCTCCTAGGTTATCAAGGACAACTACCTGGTATGGAGTGAAAAAATGAAGTTATACCTAAAAGGTATGGGATCTCAATATTGGATGCATGTCACAAATAAGTATACCTATCCTACTAGAACACTTAATGTAAATCAACTAAAGGTATAGTAGGAGAATAATCAAGTGCAAGAATCCATTTTAAGTACTCTATCTAATACAAAATATGTTGATGTTAGTGGTCTTGATATTTCCTAGGAAGTTTGGGAAAAGTTGAAGCTAATTTATTGTGGAGATGTTCATATGCAAAAAGCTTTAGAAGATAGTCTTAGAGGAAAATATGATGACATGAAGATGGTAGAAGGTGAAAATATTGCTTAATATGGTCAAATAATAAAATAAGTTGTTGGTGCTATTAGAGGTTCTAGTGGAACTATTGATGAAGATGATGTGTTAAGAAAAATGTTGAGAACCTTATTGCCTTCTTATGCCATGAGAGTGTCTACCATAAATGAGATGAAAACTTTTGAAAAAGTTAGTATATATGGATTGATTGGTAAGATTACTTCATTTGAGCTAAATAAATTTGATAATAGTGTTCCAAGAGTTGAATAAGCTTTTAAGGCATTGGTGTCAAATGCACCGATAAGAAAAGGTGAAGATTTAAGTCTTGATTTTGATTGCATGTCATTTTTTTCTAGGGAAATTGAAGCTCTTTTGGATGATGAAAGGAGACAAGGAGAACTTGAAGAATTTATAGAAAGGAGATTTCCTAGAGGGACTGCTAAGTACAAGGGCTACCACTAAAATTATTTTCATGTAATAAGATTGGACATATTGCTGATAGATGTCCTAATGGTGAAAAAAGGATAATTTAAGAAAATTTAAAGGTAAAATAAATAAACAATTATATGTTGTAGTTGATGAAGGAGTTATTGATGATGAATCAAAAGATAATAAGGAAGAAGAGATTGTATTTATTGTAGTTAAAGATGATCCATCAGAATGAGAAAAATGAATTGGTCTCTCACATGGGACATAATGATGAATGAATTATGTATAGCAGGTTCTCACATCACATGATCAGTGACAAGAGTAAGTTCACTAAGCTTGATGTTTTTGATGGTGGTGTGGTAAGATTTGGTAACAATTCACCTTGCTTAGTTAAATAAAAATGCACCATCTTTGTGAATGGAAAGAGTAATATAGATGAGTTTTACTTTGTGGATGGTCTAACTTATAATCTATTGAGTGTGGGTTAGATAATCAATAAGAGTTACCAATTAGAATTCAAAGGTTGTGAATGGAGAATAATTGGAAGCTTGGGTGATGATATTGCAACTGGTAGGAAGACTAGAGATAACTTATTCCATCTGAATAATAATGTGAATAGTTGTTTGTTTGCTAAGGTTGAAGATAGTTGGTTGTAGCATAGAATAGTTTGTCATTTTAACTTTTATAGGTTGATAAAAGTAAGACAAATGCAATAAGAGGATTTCCACAACTTGTGAAACTAGACAACTTAATGTGTAAGGAATTCTAGTTGGGTAAATTGACTAGCTCTACTTTCAAGAGTAAATCTTTTTCATTAGAGAACATACTTGACTTGGTGTACACTGATATTTGTAGGACTATGAGACAAAAAATTTATAATAGTGATAGATATTGCATATTGTTTATTGATGACTACTCAAGAATGATGTGGGTCACTTTCATAAAGGAGAAGTCTGATGCATTCCAAAAGTTTAAATAATTCAAGGAACTAGTGAAGAAAGAATTAGGTAAAAGTCTGAAGTGTTTAATATCTAATAGACGAGGTGATTTTACTTTTGCAAAATTTTTCAAGTACTATGAAGATAATAGAATCAAGAGACAAATGTCTTCTCTAAGACACCCACATAAAAATGGTGTTGTAGAGAGGAAGAAAAAAAATATAGTAGATGTTGCATGGACAATGTTGATTCAAGGTAATGTACCTAAGATGTATTGGAGATAAGCAATTAGTACTACTATTTACACACTGAACCAAGTGCAAGTAAAGAATGGAACTGATAAGACATCTTATGAGATTTGGTATGCTCACTATCCTAGTTTTAAATATTTCAAAGTCTTTGGTAGTAGATGTTACATCAAAAGGGATGATCACATAGGTAAGTTTGATAAAAAAAAGTGATGCAGGTATTTTATTGGGTTATTCTACTAAAATTAAAGCATACAAGTGTTTTAATAAGAGAACTAACACAATGATTGAGAGTTATAATGTAAAGAATGATGAATACCCTAAAAAATATTATGATTCAAACAAGAAAGTGACAAAGGATGATTAGGAAATTGTGTACATTGACCTGGAAGTGCATGAACCAATAGAACAAAACAATGTGGAAGAAGTGGTTCAATCGGCAAAACAAGAAGAAGCTAGACTTGAACTGATGATACCTAGGTATGTGAAGTTAAATTACTCTATTTATCAAATTATTGGTGATAAGAATGTAGGTGTTCTAACTAGAAGACATATTAGATAAAGTACTTGTTTGATCTCAAAATATGAGACTAGAATGGTGAAGGAATAAATCAAGGATGAAGATTGGGTAAGAGATACGGAGGAAGACCTTGATCAAATTGAGAAGAATGATACATACACTTGTTCCTATACCTGAAGATAAAAATTTTATTCTCATCAAATGGGTTTTTAGGAACAAACTGAATAAAGATGGAGATGTGATGAAAAATAAGGCAAGGCTTGTATGAAAAGGATATGCACAAGAAGAAGGACTAGATTATGGTGATACTTTTTCTCCTCTTGAAAGATTACAAGGGGTAATAATTCTAATTGATTATGCTGCATATAAAAATTTCAAATTTTTCCAAATGGATGTAAAATTCTCTTTCTTGAATGGTGTTCTTGAAGAATAAGTATACATAGAACAACTAAATGGTTTTAATTTGACAAAATAATAGGATATGGTATGAAATTTGAAAAAGGATTTATATGGACTGAAACAAGTACCAAGAGCATGGTATGAAAGGTTACATTCCTACCTCATTAAGATTGGTTTCGATAGAACATTCAATGATAGTAATGTTTATCTTAAAGTTGAAGGAGATAAGTTGTTGATAGATGAAGTATTTGTTGATGATATTAACTTTGGAGGAGATGATGATATGAGTTTAGCATTTGTTGATGAAATGAAGGAGTTTGAAATTTTTATGATTGGGGAGATCTAATTTTTTATTGGGTTGCAGGTTTCACAATTGAATAATGGTATATATATCAGTCAAACCAAGTATGTAAAATAAGTATTAAATAATTTAGGTATGGATGGTTCCAAAAATGTTGGTACCCCTATGGTTACATGTTTTAAATTTTCTAAAGATGATGAATATGATGTTGTTGATACTACTTTGTATTGATCTATGACCGATAAGTTATATTGTGTTATTCACAACAGACTAGACATTGTTCAAGCAAATGATATTATTGCAAGATTTCAAGAAAATCCTAAGGAGTCACACATGGTTGTAGTTAAGAGGATTTTTAGATATTTTAAAGGGACTATTGATTATGGTTTATGGTATCCTCACAAAGGAGATTTCAATTTGGAGGTGTATACAGATGCTGATTGGGAAGGAAATATGGATGAAAGAAAGATCACAAGTAGTGGTGGATTCTTTCTTGGAGGAAGACTTGTGTCTTGGACAAGAAAAAGATAGAATTTTATTTCACAATCCATAGTAGAGGCAAAATATGTGTCTATAAAAATTAATTATACTTAGATTGCTTCGATGAAGAAAATTCTTGAAGGTATAAAAGAAGAGGTAAATGAACTGGTAACAATGTTTTGTGACAATACAAGTGCAATAAATATTTTAAAAAATCTAGTAACACATTCCAAGAATAAGAATATTGAAATTAAGCATCACTTTTTGAGAGGGAAAGTGCAAGAGAAGGAGGTGAAGTTGGAATATGTACCAAAAAAGGAATAGATAGAATGTATTTTCACAAAGAAACTACCTAAGTATACTTTTGAGTATCTATGAAGTAAGTGGTTATCCCCCTACCTAAACAAAATTAAGATGTAGATGTTGCATCAATGAAGTGGACTTAATGTTATATCTTCCACTTTGCATTGATGTTAAGGGGACTAATCCTCAAGGGGAGAAGTTGGTTTGGTGAGAATGGTTACAAAAGGTATTCCATCTTTGGCATTGTTTTAAAAGGAGAGAGTATCAAATGATTTTTGTGTCAAGAACGATGAGGTATTGATTTGGTATAGTTGGTATTTTCATCAATGCCAAATGAGAAGATTGTTGGCATAACTGATGATTAAATGAATTGTGTATATTATGGTATGTGTTTAATGTTGATCTAATGATAGGATGATTAGTTATGATATTGTTATTGATGTCAACTAAGTGTTTATTTGTTGATTGTGTTCTTGATAAGAAAAGGAGTGATTAATTGAATGAATCTCAAGTTGTGTTGAGATTTGGAGTGTGCAATCGTGATGAAAAATCCATTGATGTCTCTAGATGGTATATCTATGACTGCATAGGGTCAAGTTAAGTACAAGATGAGTTATGATCAGATGAATATGTACAGGTAAGTTGGAAGAGGAGTAAATGACCAAAGTTGAATGATTTTCTCTTTATGAAGAACAAAATTGGATTTAATGTGTGTGTTCATACATATGTGATCTAGACAGACATATCTACCTAATCCTATGACCACATGATGATTGGAGATCAGAGAAATTAGTTATGAAGACTTTAAGTGACTGAAATAGGAAGAACAAAAAAAGAATAATGTGTCATGCCCCTGACAGTCTCAGGCTTTACTTTTCAATGTTATGTTATGTTATGTTGAATTTCTATTTTGATTAGCATCGTTTTATCTGGAACTATATTTCTGTTAGATTTCTATGAGTTTGAACTCTGACTTCGTTCATTTGAACCTTGTTATTTGGATTAAATATGTTTATCTCTGTAATTCTGCCAGACACTCAGAGAATTATGTCTATTTCTGTAGCTTAATGAGTTTTTCTGATGTCAAAATTGGTTTAGAACAACTTTTGAATTAATGGTACTGGATAGTTCAGTAGAGATTTGAATATTGGTTTGATTGTGAAAATAGTACAACTTAATGGTTAGTCAATTGTCTGATAATTGGTTCATTGTTTTGGAATTCTTAATAATATGTTAAACATAATTAGAATTGGTTTTATTATTATGGATGAATGTGTCTTGATGTTGCAAACAGTATATAGAGATTGTTGTTACTTAATGTTAATCAATTTTGAGTTCAATTAAATATATATATATATATATATTTATACACATATTTGAGTAGTTGTTTTAGAAATTATGTTGTTTTTCTTTAGCTAAAACTAAAGAACTATCTAAGTTAGCATACCCTATTGTGTATGTTAGTAGGAGGTTAATTTGGTGAGTGTTAGTATTTTGGCATTGTTAATATGCTGTTATCATGGGTGCTTAAGTTAGTTTTTCTTAACCTAAGATCGATTAATGTTATCTAACATAGATGTAAATAAATCTATCCCTAAGTCTTCCTATTTATGATCTAGCTCGAAGACATGACTTATCGACAGGGTTTAATTGCACTTGCATCGCATAGTGGTGTAAGTGGGGTAAGCTATTTTTGGGTTATGGGATTGTACTTTGATGTACATTTGGCAGGGAATGTATTGTGTTTATTGCAAGAGATAAGCTCGCATTGAATGAACCTATCGATGAAATTCATCTTTGTGTTTGATGTCCGGCATTAGCTCTAGTAAAGGAGTTGCAGTTGAATTATGACTCCATTTTTCACCATGTTATTCTGCGACAGTTTGGGTAAACAGTTAGTTATGGACCCTTGTTACTGTTATATCTTATATGATAAGTTGCTTGGAATGGAAAGGCGTTTTCACAGCAAGTTATACCCTTCTGTTCGTGATCATTTGGGAAGTTTTGTGTTTCATACTGTTATCTCTGTATTTACGTTGTGGGCTTTTCTTTTGCATGGCATTTTGGCAATTAGTGGAAAGAGATCTTCGTGGTTGAGATTAGGGTTTGACTGTGAAGCTCACCAGGCAGGGGCTAGCTTTGGCATTTTGGTTTTTGGATATCTCCCCACGCAAATACCAGGCAGGGGCAATCTCTCACCTTATCCTCTATTTCCATTTTTCTTTCTACAAATGAAATAGTAGAATGTTTAATTACCACTGTTTGTTAGTCGATGAATGTGAGGTTTTGCAAATGTATTCTCTGTGAGCTCGGTCATGAACCGGTTTCTTCTTGGATGGATTAAGAAGTCTATTTAGTTTATGGTGGTTATGATTAGTGGAAGAATTCAAAATACATGTTCTTATATGCTGTTTTCGAGCATAATGTGTTAATGGGTTTTTATTGAGTCTGGGTATGAAGTTGACAGTGTTTTCTTTTAGTTTGTGCCGAACTATGGGGTATATAGTTGTTACAGTTGATATATGGTTATTCCATAGTATGTTTGTGTCGATGTTTACTTTTTCTTTGGTTAGTAATAAGGGGGTTAATCAGGAATGAGTATCGGCTTATACATGCAGTTTGAAACACAGAATGAGTTTTTTTTTATAGCTTCTTTAACGGTATTCTCGTACTGTTCTTGTTGTTAGGAAATCTGTAGCAACAAAAAGGTTTTCAATGTGTAAGAGTTTTGGTTATAAAGTGAAATCGGGTTTTCCTACCACTGTTATAAACTAAATCTGGTATCGATGTTTGTCGTGTCAAATGGGTGTTTGTCACTGTATGTTTCAGTCAATAGTGTTAATGTGAATATCTTGGTTGTACTCAATTCTTGACTGTGAGCTATATGATTCTTCAGAAATTATCACCAGTATGAAAATAGTTTGTATCGACATTAGGAAATGTTAGGAATTTTTAGGAAAGTCAATTATTATCATTTTCTGTCAGTAAGGAAAACCACTTTGGTATTTTGTTTAGATGTAGAAGATGGTTCTTATTATTCTATCATTCTTTTATGTATTCGGAAGATTCAGTAGTGTTATAAGGTAGATGTGTTTTGATAGGACTGAGATGATTAGTATGGTTTTGTTCAATGTGTAGTTATGGGCTTGAACTTTTGTGAATGATAAGTTACGTTATATAATTATATATATGTTTATATATACCTGCTGGGATATGTATATGTATACACAAGCCGTGATGTATACATGTACATAGGCCAACATGTATATAATAGATGCTATGTTTATCATTCTGAACTATTAATTACAAGTTTATATATATATATATATATATATATATATATATATACCTGCTGGGATATGTATATGTATACACAAGCCGTGGTGTATACATGTACATACGCCAACATGTATATAAAGGTATAAACTTGTAATTAATAGAGCAGGATATATGGCAAATTAGTTTATAATAGATTAGTTATGGCAAGCTTGTATGTTTGTTAAAAGCGATGGGTGTTGTGTTGATTCAGTTGATATATGATTATATTAGTTCTTTTCTATTCAATGGAATCATGAATTCAATATGGACATTTTATTGTACAGTTTCAGATTTAATGTTAAGTTAATGTGGAGATTATTATTTTATTGGATTTTTGATGGAGAAAGAATTGTGATCTTTTCTTCTTTGGAGAAACATCATGTTTAAGAATGTATGTTAAGGAATATGGAAACATGGATCTAAATGGATTTCTGATTGCTGTTTCAATTTTATAAATTGATGCAATAGTAATGGAGTGTTAGTGAAATGGTGTAATGTAGTTCATTTCATTTCAATCATTAATTGCTAGATCAAGTGTTTTGAGATAATGCAAGTACGATCCTTAGATTGGGGGCTGCCACTAGTCTAGTACCTTGTGGTGATAGAATTTCTTTCAGTTGTGACTGACACTAGTCTATATCCTTATGGGAAAGAATTTCTGTCAGTTGTTTAATTAAGTGATAATTATAAATACAAGGGATATGGGTTTCAATTAACAAAGATAAAACATTATGGTTTCATCAGACATAATGGATTACTATGAGGTTTCCTTACGGATACATAGCGTAGGTCCTTATGTGGACACCCATGAACTATTGGATCATTACTTTATCATTTTCTTTGCGAGTTTATTTCTGTTAGAAAGAGATACAGTGCTTGATGATTTTGGTGTAAAAGAATGGAATTATGTTACTAGATTTCAATAACATCTATTTGTTAATCTGCATAATTTTTATATTATACTGACTTTTATGGTTGTAGAATTTTGGAGATGATTCGTTATCTTAATCAATGTGACTGAGCCCTGTTTGCATTTGCGCTTGTGTTTACTTTTGATTTTTAGGTTTTAGATGGATAAATCAATGAGTATGGGACAGTGGATAGCAGTTGTTAAGATTTATGGGAAACAAATCATTTCTTGGTTGCTAGTTATCAGAACTATTCATAGAATGTAAAGGATTGGTTAAGAAGGAAATCTTGTTTTTGAAACTAAGTCTTTGAATAAAGAGTATTCCTATTACTTTGATGTAATTCATTTGAAATATATAAAGCTCTTAGAAGAAGTTGCTATGATTATATGTTTCAGTTTGTAATATTAATTTTTTTTTTATTACTATGGTTCTATGTGGTTTTGTTTATGGTTGTATCTTCTTTGGTTTTATCTTTAAGTTTAAATAGGGGTGTTACATTTGGTATCAGAACCCAAGTTTAAACACTCAAGGCTTGAGGGTTTAAAAGATAAGGGGTTTTATCATTATGCTTCCATTAGTGATTTTTTTATTGAACTTTTCTATAGGATTTCAAGCATGCCTTCTGTTACATGAGGAGCACAAAGACGTGGTGACCCAGTTGATGCCGATTTAGGCAGAGGTAGGGGTGGACGATGTGGTCGTGGTCATGGCTGAGGAAGAGGATGAGGTCACCAAGGAATACTTGGTGATGAACAAGTTGATCCTTTAATAGGAATGGATCAGGAAGATCGAGAGGTACCTCAGGTTGAAGTTCTCCAATGGATTCTTGAGAGGTTGGATAACATTGAAGCAATGAACAATGTTCCAGTTGGTGTAGCATATGCTCATGTTATACGAGTCCTTGTAGCAGAAGATCATGTTATCAGGACTCAGTTAAAAGACCTTTCTAAGCTCAAAGGACCATATTTCAATGGAATAGAGGGTGGAGCTGAAGCTGAAGCATGGCTCTTGAACATCGAAAGATGTTTTATTCTCCATGATTATCACGGTAATGTGAAGGTTCATTGGACCATAATGCAGCTAAGATCCTTTGCTTCCATATGGTGGAATATGGAACTAGAGAAACTTGGAATTCTTATCTCTCAGGTTACATGGGAGATTTTCATAGAAAGATTCCATGAGAGATTCATGTCAGATTATTGGTAGCAAACTAGATCCGAAGAATTCTTTAGTATTTCTCAAGGCAACTCAATAGTAGAAATGTATGAGAGGAGGTTTTTCCAACTGAAGAAATATTCTGGTTGGTTAGAGAATGATAAGCCTTTGGTACAACACTTCATTAGGTGTTTGAACCCTAAAATTGGAGAAGAAGTGAGAACTTTCAAACCTAAGACAGTGAAAGAAGTTGCTGATCAAGCCAAGCTCACAGAATTGAAGTTAGGATTTTCAGCCAAAGGATCAGTGAATCCACCGGCTCAAAGCAGTGGGAAGAATCAGAAACCTTATCAAGATAATTTCAAGGTAGTTTCTAGTGGATCGAGTGGTAAATTTTAGAAGAGGAAGTTTGAAAAGTTTTCCAAATCAAACAAGAGTTTCAAGGTTCCTGAGCAACCTAAGTCCTTTAAACCAACTCAGAGTGTACAACAGAGTTATGCATCACCTCCAGTGAACTCATCACAGGATAAAAGTACCAAGAGAGGAGCAGAATGTTGGCAATGTGGGCAATTGGGGCATTTGCAATGGAATTGTCCCCTTCGAGGCAATAGTCAGGTCAGGTCTAAAGCCACAGGTTCTGAGGCTACTGTTGGTGATTCTAGAAGGAATCATCGCATCTTTGCTACTGTGGATCAGAAACAAGTAGATCATCAGAACACTATGATTGAAGCTAGAGGTAATTACCAAGGTAAGAAGATCTCTATTTTATTTGACTCTGGTGCCACTAGCTCTTTTATTTCTTCCAATTTGGTTAAGCAATGTGGAATTCCTGTGAGTAAAGCTGAATTGGCATGGCAAGTTGAGTTAGCATCAGGGACTAAGGTTGAATCAGGGTTTATAGCTGAAAATTGTAAGGTCCAATTTAAGGCTTTTACTACTACAGTCAGCCTTAGGGTTATTCCTTTAGGTTCTTATGACATTTTTCTAGGTATGGATTGGTTAGATCAACACCAAGCTGTTATCGATTGTAGAGAGAAGACCGTTAGATGTATCGATGATAATAGAACCATCAATATTATTACAAATGTTAAGAGGCCTTTGTCAGTCAGAACTATTTCTGCTAAGCAACTTCAGAGATGTTTACAAAAGGGATGCAAATTGTTTGCTATTTCTATCAATGATTTTGAAGAGCCAGTTGCTTGGAACACCAGCTTAGATCATCCAATTTTGAAGGAATTCTCAGATGTATTCATTACAGAGATTCTGAGAATCCCACCTAAAAGAGAAATTGATTTTAGGATTGATCTTTTGCTGGGAACCGAACTGATTTCCAAGACTCCTTACCGCATGACCGCTCAAGAATTGGTGGAACTCAAGGTTCAACTTGAGGAACTTCTTGAGAAGGGGCTTATTAGACCTAGTGTTTCACCTTGGGGAGCACCAGTTATCTTCATCAAGAAGAAGGATGGATCTTTGAGGCTTTGTATCGACTATAGACAACTGAACAAAGCTACCATAAAAAATAGATATCCTTTGCCTCGCATCGATGATTTATTTGATCAAGTGAAGGGAGCCAAGGTGTTTTCCAAGATTGATCTCAAATCTGGATACCATCAGTTAAGGATTCAAGAAGATAACATTCATAAAACAACCTTTTGCACAAGGTATGGGCATTATGAATTCATGGTAGTGCCATTTGGGTTGACTAATGCACCATCAGTATTCATGAGTTTGATGCAGGGAGTATTTAGGACTTTCTTAGATAAGTTTGTGGTAGTGTTCCTTGATGACATTTTGGTATATTCTAACTCCTTGGAGGAGCATGAGCAGCATTTGAGGCAAGTCTTTGAATGTCTCCATAGGAACAAGCTATATGCCAATCCTGAAAAATGTGAATTTTTTAAAACTGAAATAAGTTATTTGGGTCACATTATTACAGGAGATGGAATAGGTGTTGATTCTGCTAAGATCAGGGCAATTGTAGAGTGGCCAACTCCTACCAACGAGTCTGAAGTATGAAGTTTTATGGGTCTAGCTAGCTACTACAGAAGATTTGTGGCTAATTTTTCTAAGATAGCCCATTCCATTACTTTTCTCCAAAGAAAGGGTAAGAAATTCATCTGGTCAGATAAATGTGAAGAAGCATTCCAACATCTTAAGGAACGTTTGACTAGTGCACCAATTTTAGCGGTACCTGACCCTTCTAAGGAATTTGTTGTGTGCACTGATGCCTCATTGGATGGTTTAGGGGCTGTCTTGATTCAAGAGGGTAGGGTCATTGCTTATGAATCCAGGAAACTAAAGGATCATGAAATTAATTATCCTACTCATGATTTGGAACTCGTAGCAGTAATTCATGCTTTGACCAAATGGTGGCATTTTCTTCTTGGTCAACATTTTGAGCTTCATACCGATCATAGAAGTCTACAATATTTTTTCATGCAGCCCAATCTTAATGCACGTCAGCGCAGATGGATGGAGTTTTTGTGTGAGTATGACTTCAAAATGAAGTATATTCAAGGTAAAGAGAACAAAGTAGCGGATGCTCTTAGTAGAAGGCATCATGAACTCTCTTCTTTGACCCTCACAATTGATTTGAAAGAGAGAATACTTCTAAATTTGGCTACTGATCCTTGGTACTTAGATGTCAAAGTAGTGATTGATAGTGGCAGTGTATTAGAAGGCAGATTTGAGGGTTACTCTATTAGCACTGAAGGACTAATGACTTATCGAGGTAGCATATATGTGCCAGAAGTCAGGAATCTTTGGAACCTAGTTATGACTGAAGCACATAAGGCACCTTATTCAGCACATCCTGGTGTGAAGAAGATGCATGCTGATCTTAAGTAGCATCACTACTGGTCGGGTATGAAGAGGGATATTGCTGATTTTATGGCTAGATGCTTGGAGTGTCAGAGAGTAAAAGCTGAACATCAACATCCAGCTGGTTTACTTCAATCTCACAGCATGCCTGAATGGAAATGGGATACCATATCCATAGATTTCATAGTGGGGTTACCATTTTCAGCTAGGCGACATGATGCCATTATGGTTGTTGTTGACCGGTTAACCAAAGTTGCTCATTTTATTCCCATAAGATCCACTTATAATGCTGTATCTGTGGTACGGATTTATATGGAATAGGTTATTAAGCTGCATGGGATTCCTAAGAAGATCATATCTGATAGGGATTCAATTTTTACTTCATCTCTATGGAGATCTTTGCAGCGTGAATTAGGTACTCAGCTGAACTTTAGTTCAACATATCATCCCAAAATTGATGGATAGACTGAGCATGTCAATCAGATTTTGGAAGATATGCTTAGAATGTATGTGATGGATAGGCAAAATAGATGGGAAGAGTACTTACATCTGGTTGAATTTTCTTACAACAATGGTTACCATAGTTCTATAGGTATGGCTCCTTTTCAGGCTTTTTATGGAAGACTGTGTAGAACACCTTTAAGCTGGGACAATCTTGAGGACATAATTCTTTTAGGTCCCGAGATGCTTCAAGATTTAGAACAACAGGTTAAGTGCATCAGAGAACACCTATCTACAGCTCAGGACAGGTAGAAAAAGTATGCAGACCTGCATAGGATTGAACGTCAATTTGAAGTTGGGAATAAGGTATTTCTTTGGGTTAGGCCCTGAAAAAGTCATATTAAGTATGGTAAAGGGTCAAAATTGTCTCCAAGGTTTGTGGGACCATTTGAGATCCTAGAACGAGTGGGTCTAGTTGCCTACAGACTTGCTTTGCCTCCTAGCCTTTCACGAATTCATGATGTATTTCATATTTTCGTCTTAAGGAAATACATGCCTGACATTGCACACGTGCTAAATTGGAAAAATTTACAGGTGGTAGATGGTCAACTGATGCTGGAACCAGTACAGATTATCCAGCAAAGAGAGCTAAATCTCAGAGGATGTAAGGTGGAACAGGTAAAGGTGTTATGGGATCTTGATGATGTAGCTTCTGCAACTTGGGAAGATACAGGGGCTATGAGAGCTGCACATCCTCATTTGTTTATAGGCTTCCAGGAGTAAGCCTAGTCTGGTGGGGAAGGGTGTCATGCCCCTGATAGTCTCAGGCTTTACTTTTCAATGTTATGTTATGTTATGTTGAATTTCTATTTTGATTAGCATCGTTTTATCTGGAACTATATTTCTGTTAGATTTCTATGAGTTTGAACTCTGACTTCGTTCATTTGAACCTTGTTATTTGGATTAAATATGTTTATCTCTATAATTCTACCAGACACTCAGAGAATTATGTCTATTTCTGTAGCTTAATGAGTTTTTTTGATGTCAGAATTGGTTTAGACCAACTTTTGAATTAATGGTACTGGATAGTTCAGTAGAGATTTGAATATTGGTTTGATTGTGAAAATAGTACAACTTAATGGTTAGTCAATTGTTTGATAATTGGTTCATTGTTTTGGAATTCTTAATAATATGTTAAACATAATTAGAATTGGTTTTATTATTATGGATAAATGTGTCTTGATGTTGAAAACAGTATATAGAGATTGTTGTTACTTAATGTTAATCAATTTTGAGTTCAATTAAATATATATATATATATATATATATATATATATATATATATATATATATATATATATATATATATATATATATATATATATATATATATATATATATATATATATATATTTAATACATATATTTATGAGTAGTTGTTTTAGAAATTATGTTGTTTTTCTTTAGCTAAAACTAAAGAACTATCTAAGTTAGCATACCCTATTGTGTATGTTAGTAGGAGGTTAATTTGGTGAGTGTTAGTATTTTGGCATTGTTAATATGCTGTTATCATTGGTGCTTAAGTTAGTTTTTCTTAACCTAAGATCGATTAATGTTATCTAACATAGATGTAAATAAATCTATCCCTAAGTCTTCCTATTTATGATCTGGCTTGAAGACATGACTTATCGGCAGGGTTTAATTGCACTTGCATCGCATAGTGGTGTTAGTGGGGTTTAAGCTATTTTTGGGTTAAGGGATTGTACTTTGATGGACATTTGGCAAGGAATGTATTGTGTTTATTGCAAGAGATAAGCTCGCATTGAATGAACTTATCGATGAAATTCATCTTTGTGTTTGATGTCTGCCATTAGCTCTAGTAAAGGAGTTGCAGTTGAATTATGACTCCATTTTTCACCATGTTATTCTGTGATAGTTTGGGTAAACAGTTAGTTATGGACCCATGTTACTGTTATATCTTATATGATAAGTTGCTTGGAATGGAAAGGGGTTTTCATGGCAAGTTATACCCTTCTATTCGTGATCATTTGGGAAGTTTTGTGTTTCATACTGTTATCTCTGTATTTGCGTTGTGGGCTTTTCTTTTGCACGACATTTTGGCAATCAGTGGAAAGAGATCTTCGTGGTTGAGATTAGGGTTCGACTGTGAAGCTCACCAGGCAGGGGCTAGCTTTGGAATTTTGGTTTTTGGATATCTCCCCACGCAAATACCAGGCAGGGGTAATCTCTCACCGTATCCTCTGTTTCCATTTTTCTTTCTGCAAATGAAATAGTAGAATGTTTAATTACCACTGTTTGTTAGTCGATGAATGTGAGGTTTTGCGAATGTATTCTCTGTGAGCTCGGTCATGAACTAGTTTCTTCTTGGATGGATTAAGAAGTCTATTTAGTTTATGGTGGTTATGATTAGTGGAATAATTCGAAATACATGTTCTTATATGCTATTTTCGGGCATAATGTGTTGATGGGTTTTCATTGAGTCTGGGTATGAAGTTGACAGTGTTTTCTTTTAGTTTGTGTTGAACTATGGGGTATATAGTTGTTGCAGTTGATATATGGTTATTCCATAGTATGTTTGTGTTGATGTTTACTTTTTCTTTGGTCAGTAATAAGGGGTTTAATCGGGAATGAGTATCGGCTTATACATGCAGTTTGAAACATATAATGAGTTTTTGTTTATAGCTTCTTTAACGGTATTCTCATACTGTTCTTGTTGTTAGGAACTCTGTAGCAACAAAAAGGTTTTCAATGTGTAAGAGTTTTGGTTATAAAGTGAAATCGGGTTTTCCTACCACTGTTATAAACCGAATCTGGTATCGATGTTTGTCATGTCAAATGGGTGTTTGTCACTGTATGTTTCAGTCAATAGTGTTAATGTGAATATCTTGGTTGTACTCAATTCTTGACTGTGAGCTATATGATTCTTCAGAAATTATCACCAGTATGAAAATAGTTTGTATCGACATTAGGAAATGTTAGGAATTTTTAGGAAATTCAATTATTATCATTTTCTGTTAGTAAGGAAAACCACTTTGGTATTTTGTTTAGATGTAGAAGACGGTTCTTATTATTCTATCATTCTTTTATGTATTCAGCAGATTTAGTAGTGTTATAAGGTAGATGTGTTTTGATAGGACTGAGATGATTAGTATGGTTTTGTTCAATGTGTAGTTATGGGCTTGAACTTTTGTGAATGATAAGTTACATTATATAATTATATATATGTTTATATATACCTGCTGGGATATGTATATGTATACACAAGCCGTGATGTATACATGTACATACGCCAACATGTATATAATAGATGCTATGTTTATCATTCTAAACTATTAATTACAAGTTTATATAATTATATATATATATATATATATATATATATATATATATATATATATATATATATATATATATATATATATATATATATACCTACTGGGATATGTATATGTATACACAAGCCGTGGTGTATACATGTACATACGCCAACATGTATATAAAGGTATAAACTTGTAATTAACAAAGCAGGATATATGGCAAATTAGTTTATAATAGATCAGTTATGGCAAGCTTGTATGTTTGTTAAAAGAGATGGGTGTTGTGTTGATTCAGTTGATATATGATTATATTAGTTCTTTTCTATTCAATGGAATCATGAATTCAATATGGACATTTTATTGTATAGTTTCAGATTTAATGTTAAGTTAATGTGGAGATTATTATTTGATTGGATTTGTGATGGAGAAAGAATTGTGATCTTTTCTTCTTTTGAGAAACATCATGTTTAAGAATGTATGTTAAGGAATATGGAAACATGGATCTAAATGGATTTCTGATTGCTGTTTTAATTTTATAAATTGATGCAATAGTAATGGAGTGTTAGTGAAATGGTGTAATGTAGTTCATTTCATTTCAATCATTAATTGCTAGATCAAGTGTTTTGAGATAATGCAAGTATGATCCTTAGATTGGGGGCTGACACTAGTCTAGTACCTTGTGGTGATAGAATTTCTATCAGTTGTGACTGACACTAGTCTATATCCTTATGGGAAAGAATTTCTGTCAGTTGTTTAATTAAGTGATAATTATAAATACAAGGGATATGGGTTTCAATTAACAAAGATAAAACATTATGGTTTCATCAGACATAATGGATTACTACGAGGTTTCCTTACGGATACATAGCGTAGGTCCTTATGTGGACACCCATGAACTATTGGATCATTACTTTGTCATTTTCTTTGCGAGTTTATTTCTGTTAGAAAGAGATATAGTGCTTGATGATTTTGGTGTAAAAGAAAGGAATTATGCTACTAGATTTCAATAATATCTGTTTGTTAATCTGCATAATTGTTATATTATACTGAATTTTATGGTTGCAGAATTTTGGAGATGATTCATTATCTTAATCAATGTGATTGAGCCCTGTTTGCATTTGCGCTTGTGTTTACTTTTGATTTTCAGGCTTTTGATGGATAAATCAATGAGTATGGGACAGTGGATAGCAGTTGTTAAGATTAATTGGAAACAAATCATTTCTTGGTTGCTAGTTATCAGAACTATTCGTAGAATGTAAAGGATTGGTTAAGAAGGAAATCTTGTTTTTGAAACTAAGTCTTTGAATAAAGAGTATTCTTATTACTCTGATGTAATTCATTTGAAATCTATAAAGCTCTTAGAAGCAGTTGCTATGATTATATGTTTCAGTTTGTAATATTAAATTTTTTTTTTATTACTATGGTTCTATGTGGTTTTGTTTATGGTTGTATCTTCTTTGGTTTTATCTTTAAGTTGAAATAGGGGTGTTACATAATGAGCTACATGCTTTATTAGTAAAGTTGTTTGATCAGGTGATCTAATGTCATTTTATGAATTATTTTATGTTCTAGGTGTTGTGGTGGCATGGAAGATTTGTCTTGTAAAGGTAAAACATATTAAAGTGATAAAAAAGAAAAAGATTTCTCAGAGTTATGCATGCTTGTAGGGAAATGTGATGTAAGTTAATTTTTTTAGTGAAATCAAAGGTGCGATGAGATTCCTACAATTGATCTATGTTTTTAAGTAAGAAATTTTTTTTTACAGACTTCCTATCATGTGGATGATGATTGAAGTGTTTTTTTAAGGTTTTCTAGTTTCCCTAAGACCTAATATGTGTTGATAAGTATAAGTAGTACTTTCTTGTATTTTCAAGTGTGTGAGAAGGAATATCACCAATCTAAGTGTGTGATTACAAGGTTTGGATGTTCTACATGTGAAGTAGAGATTAAGCTTGAACTGGATCTGTATTAGCTAAAGAGAAGTTCTACTTTCTCATATCACCTTCACTTGTTAATCCCTAATATTTTCATTAAGAAAAATCCCTTAATTGTGTAAATCCTAACAGGTCTAATTTTTAAATCCTTTAAGAAGGTGAAAAATTACCTTTTTTTAAAAGTCCTTTAACCATACCACTCCTAATAAGGTGAGGCTCCTAATAGGGCTAAAGGTAAATCCCTTGACTAGGTGACTCCTAATAGGGTCTTTCTCTTAACTGGGCCTATTGTAAGCTTTTAACAGGGCTAAGATCTTAACCAAGCATGATCCAGAAAAGTGGATTTTTCTTAGTGTGTGCCATCCCCAACATGATTTTTCCAAAGTTGGGTTTCCACAATAAAAATATTGGTGTTATGTGTTGATTTATGTGGATGATTATCTTTGATGTGATGTTTATTTTATGTTCAAGTTAAAAGGGTGAATGCATGTTGATAAGAGAGTATGGAAATGAATTAAAAGGTTTAGATTTATGTGATTGGATAGATTAAAAATTGATCCCTCTCAGTAATCTTGGACTTCATTATACTAGCAGGCCTATGTATTGATAACAAGGTTATTCTATTTTGTTTGATGATGGGATTTCAAGAGTGCTTCTATTTGTGAAGTTCAGATTTGTAACATATCAAACATTGAGATGTTTTCTTTTGTCATTTTGAGTTCTTCCATGACACTATAGTTATCTGAAGACCAAGCTGAATTTTTGAGCATGGTGGGTACATTCATAGACAATGAGGAAGAAACATTTGGGCATTTTGGGGGCATTGGGTTATTGCTAGCATGTAGATCTAGTGGCATTGATTGCATTCCCAAGGAAATACCACCAGTCATGAGTTCTCTTATGCTTCTTAGATTGTAGGTATTATGGTTATTACTCTTAAAAGTATGACCTTCTATATATTCTGGTTCATTCTCTTTCTAAAATGGGAACACAAACTCATCCTCTTGTGTATTTCTATTTCACCCTTCTCTTTTTTTAGGTTCATAAGAGTCAAACAAAATAGATTTAAAATGAATGGGAGTATCATCAAAACCATGAGGTGGTTGATTTCCTATATCATCTTTATATCCAATGTCATTTTGGAACACACTTGCAGATCATGCAAAGTTGACATTAGCTAATTCATACATGTTTACATTATCAGAGGGTATGCTACCGTTATTGGGATGGGTATTCCAAGGCCAATTTGGTCTCTTTTGTCCAAGTCCTTTATCTTGTGAATTGTTGTTGTAATTTCATATACTTCCAATTTTCATTCTAATGGTAGGAATTTAGGGTGGTAGGTTGTCTTTGATATGTATTATGAGCCTAGGGTGGATTTAAATTTATTTTAGAGAGTTCATTTGTCACTTGAGGAAGAGTCTTTTTTTATGACCTCTAACTTATATTATAGATGGTTTTCTACCTCACTTGGGGGTATAGTTCATTACTTGAAAAATGTTACCTTATGGGCTTCATAGATTAGATATGTGATTGTCGGTGTTAGGGAAGTGATCTATGGATCTTGTATCGGGTTTAGTAGTGGATTATGATTAGCTAAGGCATGATTAATGTCTAGGAATGTATTTCTCATAGAATCATTATGAAATGATGGAAAAGTACAAAAATTTCCTTCATCTTGTGGGTCCATCTACTATGTTATGGTTATATATTTATTATAAATTTTCTATAATGTGTCTATATCTGTAGTTGGGCTCCTCCTAAGAAATATCTTTGTCAAGGGATCTAAGGCTCTAAGATCAATTTGAATTTTAGCACCTACATGCATGATATAGGGAGCCTCTAACCTTTGATATATTTTTGAAATCGATGGTTGAACATTTCCAAAGGTTTGTTGGGTTCTTTTCTACATGAAACAAAATGATGGTGTAAGATTGTGGGGTCCATGTAGACTTTAAATTGGTTTAGAAATTTGGACACAAACTCTTTCCAAGTTGTAATAGACCTATAAGGAAAATTAAGGTACTAGTTGTATGCAAACTCCCCAAATATGTAAGGGAATACATGTCATCTCACATCTTGGTGAATAATTTCCTTTCTGTTACAAATTTCTTTAAAGGAAAAAATGTGTTCTTCAACAGTTATAGATTCACCATACATGAATTTTGGGAATTTTTTTTTATAGTTTTTTGGTAATTCATGTAATGGGGCAGCCAAATCCAATGGTGATGTTTGATAATTTCAAAAAAGGCCACATGAATTGCTGGAGGTAAGTTCTAATTTAAAGCTAAGGCAGAAGAAATAACTAGGTTTACATCTTGTGGTTGTTGAGTACATGTTTCTTGAGATCCATCTAAACGGTCAAGAGTATCTATCTTTGATTTCACCTTATCTTTTTGGATTTTAATATGATGAGTGAGATCTAAGAACTCACCTAATTTTAGAGATCATCAAAGGACCCATTTAAATATTTCTAGTTAGAAATACCCAATATTTATTAGTTTTGAGTTTAGGGGCACTCCTAGCACCATTCCTATTGAGAATTGATTTTACATGATACAATAGTAGGGAGATGTGATGCAAATACCTCTCTTGAAATAATGACAAAGTCACTCCTAAGATTCTCTATATTTTTGGTATAGTCATGTGGGTAATTATTTGAAGATTACATGATTTCACAAGGAGGCCTTTGCTAGTTAAAAAAACTTTTGAAACTGGAAACAATTATTTTATAACTATTTTATTTTTAGATTTTTAAATGTGGGCACTTTAGATCCTGATTCCCCTTTTGGAATCTTTGGGTCTAGAAACCTTGACAACCTGAAAGGTATGAGGTTGAAAAGAGTTCCTAAGGCACTAGACTCATGGTGGAATGGGGGCATCAGAGTTTCAAGCCCTATCTCCCCTTTCAGGGTTTTGGAGGTTCTAAAACTTCTATAGCCTAAAAAGACTAGGGTTTGATTCAAGCTTGAACTTATGGATAAAACCTAAGAGAACACCAAAAAACTAACTTTCTAGACACTAACCCACCAAAAACATAAAAAATGAAGATAAATTAAGAGTAAAAAACTAAAAAGAAACCTAAAAAATAAGGAAAGAGAGAGACAAACTCTAAAATGGGGCACGAGGAAAACCTAACCTATGAAGGTGAGGAAATAATTGAAATGCATGCGAGAAGCCACAAAATCAAACACAATAAACTAAAATGATGATTCAAGTGTTATGTAGAAGGGTAGAAAACCAAGTCTCTTAATAGGGCTCAAAGATTCGATGTCATGTAGTGTGACAAATGAATTGTAGGTGGCCCATTTATAGGTAAAAGTGTTAGCATCAGGGAGAAATCACCAACCCTTGACCAGAGGGGGGAGAGGGAGGGGGTTGGGGGTCAGGGTTTTGGAGTTTCAAAATTTCTAAGACCCTTGATAACCCTAACACCTTGCCATCGTGAAGGGGATTTTGGGCTTAGAGTTTGTGTGAGGCATGGGAATTTGGGGCTTCGGGAACCCTAGGGTGTTTTTACACCCCTAATCCTTGAAAGCCTAAAATATTGTTCTAGATCTCTAAGGGTGTTTCTTTTTCCTTAAAAGACAAGGCATAAACCAAAATAGAAGAAGAAGAAAAGAAGATAAAGCCTAATAAAACTAGTTTCAAACTCGGACAAGATCCTAACTGTTCGAAGCCTAAAGCTCACAATTTGACTCACTAGGGACCTAACCAACTTGACCCTAGGAAAATTAAACAAATTGGAAAGATGTAAAAGAAAAAGGGGGTCCCCATTAGGCCAAGTAGCTAGAATGGTGTGCGAGTTGTGGAATCACAACATTAACTTTTTAGGATATTATATGTATACCCTAGTTTAGTAGGTGTATGAGGAAAAATAATGCTCATGGTAAAGTAGATAAATGAGTAAAAATGATCTTATTAAAGGAGAAAAAGATACATCAAGCCTCTAAGTTACTTAAGTCTTAACCAAAACAAAACCAAGATAAAAGAGGCATCACTTGAAAGTGAGAAATAAGAGAAAGAAAGAGAGGGAAAGACATGACCACTAGCCTAGTAAGGTATTTCCTTACTATGGATCATGCAAAGAGAATATTTTTGAAAAATATAGCACTGATAGTCTAGCACATTGTGTTATCCTAGTAAACCCTTCAAAACAAAGTGATTAAACCTTAGGGAAAACATTGTTTCTATTAAGGGATCCTAAAAAGGTGATAAATCCTAGGAAACTCATTTTCTTTAAAGGGATCTAGAAAAGGAGGATCAATCCTTAAGGAAAGCATTATATCCATTGAGGGATCCTTTGAATAATCTACATGGGAATGATAATGAATGTAGGGAAAATATTGTCTCCTTAGTTATTTTCATAAGGGATATTATATTAAATAATTTTGTGTGTGTGAAAAACATGAAAATATTGGTGTAATTAATTATTTAATAATTATAATTTACTTAAGTTTACTTAGGATAATGCATTTTCATATTAGTTTTCATATAGACACCTAAGAGTTTTTATTTCATTTTAGCACATGATGTAGGAGAATTTCCACTTTAGGTGTGCGATCCACCTTTAGTGCTCTTATCACATTATCATCCTCTCATTATTGCACATGTTTCACATTATTTATTATACAATGGAGGATGATCCACCTTTGGTGGACATGTGATTACATCTTGTATTGTTAATAGGTTATCATTTGCATCTCTCCTAGTTATCATACATTGCCTATATATTCAGGAACATCTACTTTATATTCAATTCAATTGATTTTGTATCCATTTCATTATTGATCATTTATTGAATCATTCAATTGATCATATCATATTTATCTCTCTTGTGCTATCAATCAAGCTTCTAGTTCTTTCCATTTTCATTCTTTTCCTTAGGAAAATTCTTACATGGTATTAGAGCGATGTCAAAATTCTTACAAAAACAATAAGTGAATTATATTCCCCCATGTCAAAGTGATTGAAAACCCCTCAACATGAGAAATGGATTTAATAAATCATACATGCATCCAAAAGATTCATTTCCACAATGAAATTCCCTTAGGAAAGGATGCACCAAGGAAAATTCTACAATGAAATGCAGAAAAGAGATATACTAACTTAGGGGTCAATATGATCATATGCTACCTCATGTTTATCAAATTTATATCAAAATGACCTATCATCATTCCCCAAAGGTAGTAGAACTACAAGAACAGTGAAAGAATATCATATAAGAGTTATAAAGTAGAGTGTTTTTAGGTTGGCATCACATAGAACCAAAAATATGTAGCTACTATTTTGCATCACCCCAATAAGAAAAAACAAACAAACCTTTACGAACAATGACACACATGCATAAAATGACATATATGTTCAACATATATATGACATTAGATACAAGTAGAAGAATGTCACAAAAAAATGATTCCTTCATCACCTTGCACCAATGGAGAAACAAGGGTTATCTAAAGAAATCTTAACAAACCATATAACAAGAAGCACATTATGGGGGAAGCACATTACAACAAGAAAACACAAATAATCCACTGTACAAGAGGAGATAGTAAAGCATGTCACCTACCCCCATGTTTTGGTCTATAGTGTTTAGGAATGATGGGCGACACACAAGAAGATAAACTTTAAGAATAAAATATGAAACAATAGAAAGTTCCTAACAAGGACCATGGTGTAAGAATGTGTCACTTTGTTTGTCGCTAGAACTAAGAAATAATTTTTTTACAAACATAGTTTGTAAATAATTATTAGCATCAATAATATTTTACATATCATCAGAGTCACTATCATAAATATTATCATCTTCATTAGAAACAGTAAAATCATCATCATTAATATTATCTTCTTCATCCAAATTAATTGTAATAGAATCTGTGATATGAATATAATTATCATGTTTATTCAATTTATTTTTCAAATTAACTTCCTCCCTTAGGCTATGCATATGTTGGTTAAAGGGAATCAAAGCATTAGTAAGCGTCTTAGGAGAGAAAATATTTTTTGGAATCATGCTCACAAGATTGAGAACAACATTTACAATAATAGTCACACGCTCAATAGTTATGTTTGGTGTTGGTTTATGGTGATTGATAAAGCAAGTATTGTACACTCTCCATGTCTTCTTTCCTAGGTTTTGATTAGGGTTAGGGTTTATTTTTTTCTAATTGAATTAGTAAACCACTTGATAAATAAGTGGTTATAGTGTGAAAATGAACAGATTTTTATTTTCTCTTTGCTAGATAATAAAATAAGTGGATGATTATTTCTCTAGTAGATGTAGCCCATATTGAGTGAGCCATATTAAATATTTGTGTTATTGTATTTTTGTCTTCTCTTATTTTACCATTATATTAATATTTTTTATTTCTTATATATATTGAAACCCTAACAATTGGTATCAAAATAATGTATTTCTTAGTGATTTGACAGGAAACCTTAGATTCAAGTACGAGCAATAGTAATAGAAGGAAGGCTTAAGGTTGAGAAGTTAGATGACCAAAACTATCAACTATGGAAGATGAAAATGGAAGATTATCTATATCAATTGGATATTTTCTTACCATTAGGTGGAAAAGTAAAGAAGTTGACAACTACTTGAAATAAACAATGGGAGGTTCTTTATAGGAAGGAACTAGGAGAAATACAGTTATGCTTGACATCATCAATATTTTTCAATATAGAAAAATAAATAAAAATAGTAGGACTAATGAAGGCATTAGACAAACTGTGTGAGAAAACTTCGACCATAAACAAGGTATTTATTATGAAATATTTATTTAATATGAAAATTCCAGAAGGTGGGCCTATTAGTGATTATTTGAATGCATTTACCATGGTTACTAGTCCACTAAGTTCTATAAAATTAAGTTTTGATGATGAGGTTAGGGATCTCTTATTTTATGCTCATTGCCTAAAATTTGGAATGGCTTGGTCATGGATGTATGTAACTTTGTCTCTGGTTCAAACACTTTAATGTGTGATGATGTTGTTGGTCTTAACCTTAGTGAGGAAATGTGACAAAAAAAAAAGGTGAGACATTAGGTAATGATTTGTCTATTGAGAATAGGGGACAAAAAAGGAAAAGAAGAAAGAGCCTACGTAATCATTGTAAATCTAGGAAGGGAAGATCCAAATCTAGGGTGAATATGGAGTGCTAGAATTATGGAAAGAAAGGACATCTGAAGACATGTTGTTTGTCTCAAAAGGAAAAATAAGGAGACGGACAACAAGAAAAAAACAAGGAAGCAAATGTAGAAGGTGATGCATTAAAAGATGATTTAATTTTTTCTTTGGATAATATTATTGATTCTTGGGTGTTAGATTTGGGGGCTTCCTTTCATTCCAAAACCCATAGAAAATATTTTCTCAACTATGTCCAAGGTGATTTTGGATAGGTTTATTTAGGTGATGATGAACCATGCAAAATTGTTGGAAAGAGAAACATACAAATAAAATTACCAAATGGGAATCAATCCTAGTTTGAGAAGAAATTTAATATCAATGGTACAAATGGGAAGTGAATGTTGAACAACCATATTAAAAAATAGTTTTATGAAGGTTACTAAAGGTTCATTGATAATAGAAAAAGGGGAAATGGTAGGTGAATTATATTTATATCCTACTAGTACTGAAATTTGAGTAAGTGCACGAATATGGTGTGGAAAAATGGGGCTATAAGTGGCCACTATTTTCTAAAATTGGGGCAATATAAACTTGCAAGAGAAATTTGAGATCCACGCACTCAAAAAAAGAAGATATGAAAACAACAAGAATTGTAGTACTCTAAATCTAGTTTCTAAACTACTAAAGTTTTTAAAAAATGTATAATATTAAGAGGGCCGAATCCTATGTGCACAAAAAAATATTCCTCATTTTTTTAGAAAAATATAACAGTGTCTGGCATGCACATCAAGAATGTCATAGTTAGATTTACTATTTTCAAAAATCCTTTTGTAGAAAGATAGTTAAGAGTGAGAGCTAGAAGCTGTCTCCTTTTTTTTAAAATTTTTTTGTTGGGTACTTTTTTTAATGATTTTTTAAAGGGGAATCCTAAAAATTCGATGCTTGTTCATGCACAAAACATAAATTGCATCAAAATAATAAAAAAATACAAATTTCCATTTTTAAAAGTGTAAAGAATCAAGTGCACAACAATAATATATACATATACACACACACACACACACACAAACACACACACACACACACACACACACACACACACACACACACACACACACATACATACATACATACATACATACATATATATATATATATATATATATATATACACACACACATATACATACATACATACATACATACATACATACATACATACATACATACATACATATATATATATATATATATATATATATATATATATATATATATATATATATATATATATATATATATATCTATGTATGTATGTATGTATATAGACACACACACACACACACGCACACACATGAATAGGGTAAAATAGTAGTATGTGTGCCAAAATGAATAGTGTGATATGGAAAAGGGGAAATATGAGATCTACTTCTAAATCTAAATTCCCAAAGGAGAGATCCAAATTGATCAACCAAAAGGTCAATACACAAAAGAATCAATTTGTGGAGAATATGAATGAAGGAGAAAATCTTATATTTCACTATGAAGAGTATATGCTTGAAATCTGAAATAAATGAAAGGCAAATACTAACCTCAAAATAGGGCAGGTCTGGAAAATGCTAATTTTTGATGTTTGTGTGTAGTTTCAGGCAATTATGCAAGCTATTCCAAACTGGAAATGTCGAGATAGAGAAAACCCATAAAACTTTTGTTTTTCTGGTAGCAGGTAGTCTTTGAACTTGATAAAAGGTTAAAGACTACTTTAGAATTCTGAAGGTCCTCATTGATTTTGTTTGCGGTTCTCAGAAGTTCACCGAAAAGGGTATCCAGATCCAAGCTCCGATCGACAGTCTTGCACCTATACCTGTAATAAAAAGGGGTTTTTGTTGTTTGGATAGGGGGTTTTCCTTGGTCAAACCCCAATTTAAGAATTAACCTTGAAATTGAATTGAAATAGTAATATGCATAAACAAAGTAAATGGAACTATTCACCTTGCTTATGTTGAAGTCCTTGTAGAGGATTCAAATACTTGAATCCACAAGTGTGGATGCTCCAATGAATGTAGAATGAATGTGGGATGTCTCAAATCAATGGCATTAGATCTTCAACACCAATCTTGAATGGATCTTTGCATAGGAATAGGCTTGGATGAATGTAGATGGAAAGATCTCAAAGGGGGCTCCAAAGAGATTGAATCCTTCAATGGCTAACAATGGATCTCCTTGATGAATTTTTGAATGCATGAACACTTGAATGCTAGGCTTGAAGATGAATGAATGCTTTCTTTCTTGATTGCACTTGATAGCTTGAGAGATTATGTGATGAGATGAGATGGTTGAAATGAGAGAGCAAGGCTTCCTTTTATAGTGATCTAGGGCACAAACCTCTAGAGAAGGCCGACATTGGAGAATTAAATCCAAATCAACCTTAACCCCTAGAAATGGACCCACATTAAATGTAATTTAAGGATTTACCATTCTAAAACCTGAAATGGCCAACCCAGTAGTAGGAAAAGAAATATTTCCAAAACCCGACATCTCGTAATTCTTAGAAATATGAAAATTGGACCTGGGGTCAGGGATGAGGTAGACACTATCCTAGGTTAGGGTTGAGGTCATCCCTAACCTAGGTTAGGGTCTAGGTCATCCTTGACCCTACCAGGTTATCTTTGACCCAGACAGTCCAAAACTCCATATTCTTAGAGAAAACTATCTGGAAAAGGCTGGAAATGAGGAGGAGAGAAGAAAAATAGGGGGAACAACTAGATACATGCAAAGACCTGATCAAGGTGCTTAAAATGACCCTAGACCACTCACTCAAAGGGATAAATGCTCTTAACATGGAAGTGCTTCCATTTTAAGACGATACATTAAGCCCCCACTTTAGCAAGAGTATGGATTCAATGCAAACTCTTTGTAAAGGGGATCAAAATGAAAAGATAATCTTATAATAATCAAAGGGACAAAGAAAACCTGAAGCCCCTAGGGAATCAATTCTTCATCAACTCCAAGATCACAATAAGAGAGACATCTCTAGAGAAAGAGAGAGAGAAAGAGAGTGTGATTATCTCGCCCAATGAGAACTTATGTCCCATTATGAACCACACAAGGAAATGATGCAACTGGAAAGATGGAATTGAACCGCCTAGTGAATGTGGCTACTCACTAGTAAACTCATCAAGGATTCACCCTTAGGAATATTCTATTCCATAAGAATAAAACCAAAAGCAAAAGAGATCCAGTCATAAGGACACTTTCGACCTTAAGGGATCAAAAAATTTAAAACTAGCGGGATCAAGAGATCTTAAAATATAAATCCATGCTTTAAGGATTAGTCACTAATCCAAAAATGGAGAAAAGGTATCTTGAAAAATAATATATGCGTATCGAAAAGTGCATGTTTGCAATAGGTGAAAAGAGCGTATGCCCCCACATTAAAGTCATTGCTAACACTTTAATAGGAGCAATGGATTTAACAAAAAACATAAACAACTCCACTGATTACGTTTCCACTATGAGATGCCCCCAAACAAAGACAAATCAAGGGAAATACCACATAAACATATAGAGAACACAAAAGGGATCTACCTACCATGAGGTTAGTATTATCATGAGATAATATATATATATATATATATATATATATATATATATATATATATATATATATATATATATATATATATATATATATATATATATATATATATATATATATATATATATATTATTGCAAATGAATTGACATCATTCCCCAAAGAAAGTAGAACTACAATCACAAAGGAGGAAATATCACATAAGAGATACGAAGAAGAATCTTTTTGGACCATGACATGGAGACCAAAAATAATTAGTGCTACCATGCCTCAAATCCAAGCAGATTACACAAGGAAACATATACAAACAATAGCACAAGTACAACATAACATGAAACAACATATAAAAGAATAGAGATACATATAGAGGAATGGTACAATAGGTTTGATTCCTTTATCACCTTGCACCACCTGAGTAACAAGGGTCATATAAAAGAATCTAACAACATTTAGCAAACACATCATGGGAGAAGCATAGTACAATAGGAAAACACAAAACAAAGCTACCATAAAGGACAAGTTGATCAAGAGTGCTGCCTACTCTCCCCATCTCATTCTCTATCATTTAGGGAAGGTGGGTAACTTGCAAGAGGGACTACATCCAACACAGTAGGAATGATAGCCAGTTCCAAACAAGGATACTCTTGAGAATCACAATGAATGATACTAGGTGTAATTGTCAATTGTGATGAAAGCATATTAGGTAAATCAATGTCAATGTCAACAGTCTCATATTCATCATTAACATCATCATGAGTATTTTCTTCATCTAGATTAATCAAAATAGGATCTAAGATACAAATAGAATAATCATAATCATGCATCTTAACATCATTATTAATAACAACTTCTTCTAACACATCATGCATAGGTTTATCTAAAGAAGGTAGAGATTTATGAGCTTTAGCTTGAGTACGATGCTTCTTACGACGTTCATTAGTAGATCAATTATGCTTTTCTTTACTTGAAGTAGGTTGAGAACTAGGAGGAACAACCACAGGATCCTTCATAGGTTCTTTAGGAAGATCAATAGGATTATTGGCAATAGTAGGAACTTGATTAATAAAACTAGAAGCCATAGTTAAAGGAGGTATAGAAGGTGTAGGCAAAAGACCATGACTAAGATCCATAGGAGGTACACTTAATTCAAGAATCTTACAATGCTTATAGGCTTGATATGAACAAAAAAGATTATCAGGTCGAGAAGGACAAGAATTAGGTAATGAAGGCCAAAAGAAATAAAGATAAACACAATCTCTAGGCCTAGAAGGTTGATATAAACTATGATTAACCATCTTCACTTCTTCATCATGAAAAAATTTAAGGCATTTATGGATAGGTGAAGCAACAACATGCATGACATTTAACCATGACAAACCAAGCTTAACTTGAAATTGATCAGAAGTAGGAACAACAACAAAGGTAGTGTTCACAAATTTTCCACAAAGTTCAACTAGCAAGTTAATAGAACCAAATGATGGATAAAGAAAACCATTACAAGTTTGAATCCACACATTCGATGTATCATAAGAATCACATTGTAAGTTTTTCATAAAAATATTTTCTTCAGTAATAACATTGACTAAGGATGTAGGATCAACAATACAACCATGAGTAGGTATTTGAGAAATCCTAGCATAAATGTAAAGGGGACCATCAGGAGCTTTAATAGTCTTAGAATCATCAAAGGTAATCAAAAGTTCTCGAGGTCTTTTATTCTTAGGTTGTTGTTGAGGTTTAGGTTGAGTTTTCAATTTAGGCTTAGGTTTTGGTTGAGGTTGAGATTGAACTTGAGGTTAAAGCTGAGGTTGAGGTTGAGGTGGAGATATATTTGACCAACATGCTCCACTTGATTAACAATGTGATTGAGATCATCCTTCTTTGAATCATACACAATCTCCATAGAAGATGGCTGAGAAATGGTATTAGTATCATGTGTGGGTAAAGGATTCATATAGATTTGAAGGTTTTGATTAGGAGGAGAGACAAATTTGTTCCCACTACCATCAAGATTATCAATTTATTATAAGTAGGAATAGAAGTAGTAAAGCTCATAAACCAATACAATGCAAATGAACTAAACTAAGAAAACATAAAGCATGAATTTTTTTGTATGTTGAAAGAAATTTTGCAATTTTTTTGTATTTTTGAATTAGAAAAGCAAGAAATCTAATTAGCATGGAAGATTTAACATAAAAGAGAAATCTAATATCAACAAGATAATATAAAGGGATATCTAGCACCAAAAAGAAAGAGAGTAAGCTAGTTAGGTTCACGAAAATGAATAGGGTAAAATAGTAGTATGCGTGCCAAAATGAATTGTGTGATATGGAAAATGGGAAATATGAGATCTAATTCTAAATCCAAATTCCCAAAGGAGAGATCCAAATTAATCAACCAAAA